>JAQPPZ010017051.1:3462500-4062500 GCA_028583015.1 Wollemia nobilis
AAATTGCAAAATATTTGAGGGGGCAACCTCCTTAGAAGTAGAGCTTCAATAAAAGAAATTTTGAGACTGCCCTTCTCCTTCCCCCTTAGCTCTTTTATATACTTTGTATACCCTAACCATAATGCTCAAGGGTTTCCATCGATATGTAAGTGGAGGTCTGAGCTAGTAACTCCTAATCAATAATGGTTATATATTTAAATAACTTTTTATAATAAATAATGGTTACATCATATGGGCCCTTAATCCTAGGCACCAAAAATACCACATGACTAAATAATTATTAATAATATTAGAACAAAATATTAACATACCCATCCCATTCAAAAAATATTTATTCTCAAAGTTGGATATGAGAAAATTATTATTGAAGTTACTGAAGAGACTCTCATGTGGCATATTATTGTTGTAAACTTCACCACTCGACTAATACTTTAGTGATTGTATGGTTACAAACAATGCAGGTTTTATGGTCTAGAATGTTGTAAAGCTCCAAGATGACCGAACCTTCATCATCCAACACAAGGAGTGTCAGTTAGACATGAAAGCAGTTTTTGAGGACCTTATTAAGAAAAGAGACATAGAATATGGGATGGATCTTATAAGAATGTGGTAACGTGAGCTTATAAGCCACTTGTCCAATATAATGCAATACCTGGTAGGGTCCATAAAATTGTACAACTAACTTTTGATGAGCACAAAGTTGCCCTAAATATTGCTTTTAGGGTTGGATTCGAAGGAAGACCATATCATCTAAATTGAAGTTGTGCTCAAAATGATGTTGATCAGTTTGCTATCACATCTAGTACTAAGCCATAACCAAGTTCTCCTTCAACTGCTATAAGATTTGGGTATATTCTTGAAGGTTTGCATCCACTACCTAAAAATTAGAGTTTTTAAGAACATATGAAGAGGGATATGGAGGTGGGTACCCATAAAATGCCAAAAAGGAGTCATTTTGGAGGTTATGTGGAATTAAGTGTTGTACTACCATTCAACCAATGGTAGCCACTTAGCCCATTGTGTTTGGTGCTCAAAGGTGAAACAATAAAGACAGGTTTCTAGGCATTCGTTAATAATTTCAATTTTCCCATCAGTCTATGGATGGTAGGTTGCTCATTTGTAGTTCTTAAAAATTGAAGGTATATTTTCAAGCATTTATTGACAATTTTGGTTTTCCCATCAGTCTATGGATGGTAGGTTGATCTCATTCATAATTTAGCTAAGGACTACAGTTTGGTAGATTTCACATTCTACCATAAAAGTTTGAATATCTTTTTTCATTCCCTCCTAATAGAATGACCTTTTAGCTCACTTGTATGTCTTCAAAAATACTTAATGGTTAGCAATGGGTGAAGCATGCATTTCCTTCATGATGTCCTTGATGAGTGCCAAATTGACACATATTTTATGCAAATATTATCTGTTTTCTATCTGCAAAATCATGAAAGTAAATGTGTTTTAATGATTATTTTTACCTTATTTATGTGATTTATCAGTAAATTTGATAAATGAGGTTAAAATGATAAATGATCATATTTTACACAAATTGTGCGAAGTTTTTGTATGTTTTTGGCAGGTAATATTACAACAAAATACAGGTCATATATTGAAGAAAGGATGAACCAATATCGTGAAAATATATTGGAGACACGTGGACGCGCGCTACGGAAGGGTGCTACGGAAGGACGCTACGAAAGGGTGTTACGAAAACCTAGAAAAATCTACGAAAAGACCTGTTTCGCATAATAAAAATGCCACATAAGCTATGGCTTGGTCAAACACCACGTGGGCAGCTGAAACACAAAATATTTTGAATTCCACATAGGCGTTTAGAAGAATCAAACGTGGGTGACTCATCATTTATTTGGGGCATGAATTTGTTATGAGATTTTCTATAACAATACGTGAATATTTGTAATAAATGCATCCTTCCCTAAAAGAAAGGATCAAAGCTGTAGAAAAAGTCTAAATCAAGGGTTGTATTGTTACGTAGCTATCCCACCAAGTCAAAGTTAGTATTATGTTATAATTAGTTGCCACTTGGACCAATTAGAATATTTATTGAGTCCAAGTATTTTAGGAGATGTGTTAATTTAGATTATTCTTGTTAGAATAAAGTTGTTGCATGATCAAGTCCAAACCATATGGGAGAAATACGGGGAGTTATGTTCGGAATTGTCTGAGTGACAATATATATTTGCATACGAGGCCTTTGAAAAGGCCTGGTTGGATGGCGAGCGAATAAAGAAATATCTGTAATCTGTGATTATTCCTGATGTAATATTCTGTATGCAATTCTGAAAGTTGGATGCGCAACCATGTACGTTTGATTTTCAATAATAAAGCAGCAACAATATTTTCTTCAGGATATGGTAACTGTGTTTTATAATTATTTTATATTTTGCTTGCTTTGGTAATTTTTATTTCTTTTATTCTCTTGTAATTATGAAATAATTAAGAATTAGATTAATTAAATGAGAGTCGATTAATGAATAGAAAATAGGGGAAGGGGTTCACACTAACCTTCTAGAGGTAGGGCCCACTCCGAAAGGTTAGTCCCTAATCTCTTCCCCGATAAATAGAGTTAGAATGTAGAATAAATTTTAAAGCATAAACTTAATTAAATTGCATAAAAAATAATTATAAATTATATTATGCATCATTAAATCATTCGTGGATCCACATATACTCATATAGAATAATTCATAAATTGCATATTTTATTTTATTTTTCGTAAACTTTAATTTCTGCAACACATGAAACCAGAAAGAGATCTGAACTAAGCTTAGTATTAATTACTACGGTACAATCTATACTGGATTGCTACTCTTTAAATCTAACCTGGATTAACCCGGATTGAAAAAATTAAATGTAAGCTACTACAACCGATCATTTTGGCACCGTTTCCAGGGAGAGTAGCATCGTAGTGGTTAGTCAGAAAAGTTGTTTGGTAGTGCAAAGCGAGAGGACTTACTTGTATGTGAAAAGGGGTACGTACGAGACCTTGGTGTGCATACGAGTCAGAGTGGCCCGTAGATGGTTCCAACAAGCCCCGCCTTTCAACGTTGCCAGGTTCATTTTTCATAAAGGTTTCATTTTTACTGCTTTCATAGATTAAAATTTATTTTTTGCAAATTTCAATTTCAGCATATTTAATTTTCTACAATTTCCTTGCTTTGGGTAATTACTATTGTTAATTTGATTTAGGACCTATGAAAAAGAATAGGAAGTAGGTGAACGCTGAAAACAACCTAATATTGTTTTAGGACCCTATTTTTATTTTATAGGAAGTAGTTAGGTTGAGTGACACAACTGTAATGAAATCCCTCCTAATAATCAAAGAACAATAGAAAGTTACCTTTTACTTCAACAATTTTACTTCCAGTAAAAATTTACTTTCCAAGTACTTTTACTTTTTTCCTAATTATGCTGAAATTAGTTGTATAAACACATCTAATTTTAGTAGCATTAGGACTATTTAGTAATTTTAAATTTATTTCTTTTCTACTATGTTAAGAGTATTTATAAGTTTTGAAATTTATATTTAGAACTTAGCAGACAATAGGATTGAAACAGAAAAATCAAAACCCAAATATATATATATATATATATATATATAAAATTAAATAATAATAATATATATATAATAAAAAAAATAAAAAAATTCTATATAAAAAACATCAATAAACCTCTAGAAAATATTACAAAAAAAAATATATAATAATAATATATTATTAAAATATAATAAAAATAAATATATAAAAATAAAATAAAAATAATATATTAAAATAATATATAATATATATATATATAAATATATATATATATAATAAAAATAAATAATAATAATAATAATGAAATAAAATAGAGGTATTATAGAGGACTGAATCAATGTAACTATAAAGTGGCAGGACAAACATATTGTATCATGAAAATTTCAATTAAGAAAATATTTGAAAGGGTGTAGTAAAACTCAAATCCTATTGGTAACTCAACTAGAAAATCACTAATTAATGGGCATAGGTTTTAACTATACAAAGAGCCACTATCTAAAAAAAAAAATCATACACCACCTTAAACAACAAACTGATTTGCAGTGCATTTCTGAACTGCAACCAACTACTATCCAATAATTTCTCTTTGAAAGGAAAAATAATAATATATATATATATATATATTGAAAAAAAATTAAAAATAAAAATGATTATGCTTCCTTTATTTCATCATGAAGTATCTGTATTTCCTTCCATTTTCAGTCTTAATGTTTCAAAGATAGCTTAAGAAGATGTTTTCTCTAAAAACCTTGTAGGAAGATGATTACCACATGATGCATAGTACCTTGTTTGCTAGATGAAGTCTAGATGTTTTTCAAATACTCAAACTATATCTAATATTTTGAGCAAAATTTTCATTGGAAATAACGCAAATCTTTTAAAATGTTGTAAGTGACTCCTAGATGATCAAGTTTTTCTCTTTTGACCATGCACAAATACATATCTAAAAACATTGTGAAGTTTTGGAAAAATTAACTCATGTGTTATTTTTGCCATAAAGTAAAAAGTTTCCCTTGCTTATCTATTTTTACGCATGGTCTAGAGTACTAATGAATTGGCAAAAGGACAAGCTCGCCCTTCACCCTAAAAAAAAAAAAAATCCCTTGCTCATCATCTAATCGAGCAAGTATCCTACTAAATTCTTGCTTCTCCTCAAAATAAGCAAGATCCCCAAAAAGTAATGAAAATTTTCTTGCTTCTCTTCAAAATAAGCAAGAACCTCAAAAAGCACTAAAAATCCCTTGCTCCTCCCAAAATGAGCAAGTACCCCAAATAAAAAAAAAGTAAAAAAAAAAGGGCAAAAGAGCTTGAATCCCTGGAATTCTCAGTATCTCAAACACCATGGGGTACTCTTTATTAAGGTATCCTTACGTATTAACACTAAGTCTGGATAAGACCTCTAGATGCTCATAAGATAAGCTAGCTTTTTGGCATACATAACCCTTGTTGTTTTTCAATCCTTGCTCATAATGGGAAATGAATCCTCACTGCACACACAGTTGGTCTTGAAAGAAGCTTGAGAATACTAGGACAACTTTGACACTATATTGATTTGTGAAAGGAGTAAATGAAGTTGTTTCAAAATTGCTAGAATGTTTGAAGTCCTTGAAGAATAATCCTAGAAACATCACATGCAGGCAAAACTCAAAAGCAAACCCTCATGAAAGTACTATGGTTTCAATTTTTTTCTTTTTCTACAAAAACATGGCTTGTGCCCATCACATTTTCATCCCTTAGAAAAAACCATCTTAATATCTATTTCACTTTTTCCCATGATTGAAGATATCCTAGAAGGCTGAAATCAAATTTTATATTCATTACCTTTCTATCTTGGAAACTTCTTAATGACATACAGGAAGCACAATCACAAAAATTATAATAAACCCCCATAAATAAAACTTATTATTATATTATCCACCAATATAAATAAAACACCCTTCATCTTGTTTTGGCTAAAATTACAGTTTGGGGGGGAAGTAAATAAGGTATACAAAGTTCACAATTCAGTTTGGGGGGAAGAATCAGGTAAAGTATTTTCTTAAACTCTAACAACTACAGTTTTGTAGATATCTTCTGTAGACAACTTCTGTAATAATCTTCAGTAATATAGTTTATAATACTTAATACAATAGAGTTTATAATATAGTTTAGAGGTATAGTATAGGTAATATAATATTTTATAGTTATATAATAATAATAATAATAATAAAATGAATATATATTATATTAATTTACTATTTTTAATTACTATATCTTTACTTTGATCATTCTTCTCTGAAAAATAAAGATAAAATAATAATAAAAAAAAAATATATATATATATATAATAAAATAAAATAATAATAAAAATAAATAAATAATAAACTTTAAAAGTTAATTTAAATTTTATATGTTACATATATAATGATGTTCTTATTGTTAGTATGGGTTTGTAGATAACATTATTATAGAAGTTATAAGTCTTATTTATGCATAGTTTTGATATACATCTAAATAAATCCAATGAGCACTATTGACTTTTGCATTGGAAAGTGTGTTTAGATAGATAGAAGTTGAAATACTGTTGCTATAGGAAGTGATTAGACTAAAATAAAACACATATTCATTGTATGATTTATAGTACCTTCTTGTTTCAACTTATTTAATTTGAAAAAAATGATGGTAATCCCAATTTAGCCAAATGACAATTTGCATTGTGCTTCTTATCAAATGTATATCACATTCCAAAAGAAATATTGTTTAAAATGGAGTATCAAGGTAAAAATTTGGATTTACATGAACAAGGCATCAATCATCTATTATAGACCAAATTTTGGATTTATGCAACTATTATAACTGCAGAGTTTATCCATTGAGATTGTTGTATTAATCTTGTGTGCATGAGGACATGCACTTCCTTCAGTTTGGGGGAATGATGAGTGCCAAATTGACACATATTTTATGCAAATATTATATATTTTCTATCTGCAAAATTATGAAAGTAAATGTGTTTTAATGATTATTTTTACCTTATTTATGTGATTTATCAGTTAATTTGATAAATGAGGTTAAAATGATAAATGATCATATTTTACACAAATTGTGCGAAGTTTTTGTATGTTTTTGGCAGGTAATATTACAACAAAATACAGGTCATATATTGAAGAAAGGATGAACCAATATCATGAAAATATATTGGAGACACGTGGACGCACGCTACGGAAGGGTGCTACGGAAGGACGCTACGGAAGGGTGTTACGAAAACCTAGAAAAATCTATGGAAAGACCTATTTCGCATAATAAAAATGCCACATAAGCTATGGCTTGGTCAAACACCACGTGGGCAGCTGAAACACAAAATATTTCGAATTCCACATAGGCGTTTAGAAGAATCAAACGTGGGTGACTCATCATTTATTTGGGGCATGAATTTGTTATGAGATTTTCTATAACAATACGTGAATATTTGTAATAAATGCATCCTTCCCTAAAAGAAAGGATCAAAGCTGTAGAAAAAGTCTAAATCAAGGGTTGTATTGTTACGTAGCTATCCCACCAAGTCAAAGTTAGTATTATGTTATAATTAGTTGCCACTTGGACCAATTAGAATATTTATTGAGTCCAAGTATTTTAGGAGATGTGTTAATTTAGATTATTCTTGTTAGAATAAAGTTGTTGCGTGATCAAGTCCAAACCATATGGGAGAAATACGGGGAGTTATGTTCGGAATTGTCTGAGTGACAATATATATTTGCATACGAGGCCTTTGAAAAGGCCTGGTTGGATGGCGAGCGAATGGAGAAATATTTGTAATCTGTGATTATTCCCGATGTAATCTTCTGTATGCAATTCTGAAAGTTGGATGCGCAACCATGTACGTTTGATTTTCAATAATAAAGCAGCAACAATATTTTCTTCAGGATATGGTAACTGTGTTTTATAATTATTTTATATTTTGCTTGCTTTGGTAATTTTTATTTCTTTTATTCTCTTGTAATTATGAAATAATTAAGAATTAGATTAATTAAATGAGAGTCGATTACTGAATAGAAAATAGGGGAAGGGGTTCACACTAACCTTCCGGAGGTAGGGCCCACTCCGAAAGGTTAGTCCCTAATCTCTTCCCCTCGATAAATAGAGTTAGAATGTAGAATAAATTTTAAAGCATAAACATAATTAAATTGCATAAAAAAATAATTATAAATTATATTATGCATCATTAAATCATTCGTGGATCCACATATACTCATATAGAATAATTCATAAATTGCATATTTTATTTTATTTTATTCTATTTTCCATAAACTTTAATTTTTGCAACACATGAAACCAGAAAGAGATCTGAACTAAGCTTAGTATTAATTACTATGGTACAATCTATACTGGATTGCTACTCTTTAAATCTAACCTGGATTAACCCGGATTGACAAAATTAAATGTAAGCTACTACAACCGATCAATCCTCATGAAGTGATGAAATTTTAGGAACCATAATGCGGGTTTGGTATCTTAACAATTATCCAACCCATGAATACTCAATGTGTGAATTGGTATTCCTTTGGATCTATTCCTAAAATTTTTGTAAGGGTGGGTCCTTGGTTACTTCTTGAAGTTGGAAGACCCATTAGGGAAGTGGGGATGAGAGGGCACACATTGTCACCTGATCCTCGAACTGACAAGAGAGGGAATTTGCCATAATATTCCCTTCCATTTCTTATATACAATGTCATAATAATACCCCAATAATTTTGAAACCTATTTATGCTCTCCTAGAGGAGATACCCTCTCTTCCAAAAAATATTTTAAACTCTAATGGTCCATTTTAATAGAGAAATGCCTCCCAATGAGATAAGGCCACCAATGATTGATAACATGGGGGATGGCATAATTTCTTTTTCATAAGTAGACTTCCCCAAAAGTTTTCTCGATAATGCCTTACTAATGAAAGCTAGGGATTGGCTTTCTTGCATTAATACAACTTCGATGCTTTGATGTAAAGCATCACTTTTAATTATAGGTGGTTTGGAAAAGTCAAGAGTGGTTAACACTAGTGTTAAAATCATGGCTCCCTTGAGATCTGCAAATATTTTTCTACTAAAGCTGACCACATAAATGAGTTCTTTTTTAACATTGTAGTTAGTGGGGTTGCTATTTTTCCATAACCTTGTACAAATCCTTAGTCATAGCCAATGAGACCTAAATATCCTCAAAGTTCCTTGAGAGTTTGTGGCTTAAACTAATTTTATATACCTTCAATTTTCTTTGGGTCAACCTTAACTCCCTCCTATGAAACAATATACCCAAAGTATTTGACCTCTTGCATTTCAAAGTAACATTTGGATCATATGAAAAATAACTGATGGTCCTACAATAGTTGCAAATTTTGATCTAGATGTTACAAGTGCTTGGCCGAAGTGCTACTATAGATGAGAATGTCATCAAAGAAGACAAAAATAAACTTACAAAGGAATAGGTAGAAGAAATTGTTCATGAGGCTTTGGAATGTTGAAGGTGCATTAGTTAGTCTAAAAGGCATGACCAAAAATTTGCAATGGACCTCATTAGTTATGAATGCTATTTTTAGAATGATTTCTTCCTTGATCTTTTTTAGATGGTATCTAGAATGGAGATCCAACTTGGAGAAAAATTTGGTACCATGTAACTCATCCAACAACTCATAAATCACAAGAATAGGAAATTTTTTTAATGGTGAGTTTTTTGAGTTCACAAAATTCTATACACAACCACCATAACCCATATTTTTTTTACCAATAGTATCAGTGAAGAATAAGGACTATTATTGGGTTGAATTGTCCTTGTTTTCAATAACTATTGGATCAACTTATTAATTTCTAAATTTAGCAATATGGGTATCTATAGGATCAGATATTAGGCGGTAATATTCCTTGTACCAGCTATATTGCATGGTCATGGGAAAAACATGGAGGTAATATTGTAGGTTATACAAAAACAACATTATGTTGTGTCAAAATGAGTTGCAAATCCCCTTATGGTTTGATTGCTTCACTATTCTAGGGCTGAATTGCAAACAACTAGGCTACTACCCCATGTAAGGATTTTTTAATAATTTATGCATTTTACTTGAATTAATAACTTGGAGGATCTTGCATGTGAACCACAAAGAGTGTATGACCTTCCATTCTAAGTGAATTGCATCCAAAGTTTGGTAAAGTTCTAGGCTATTATTCCCAAGGTACAAAGCTATTATTCCACCAAAAAAATCACATCCTCCTAACATAAGTGCAAACATATTAATTTTAAGTTCATAATCCCCTATCTTCAACTTAACATTTCTACATTTTCCTTTACAAAGTAATATTCCTCCATTTGCCACCATGACTTCAAAAGAATTACAAAAATGTATGTAGTAATTTGCTTGCTTAGCTACTTAGGGATCAATAAAATTAAGTGTACTGCATGAATCAATAGGAATTATAATTATTTACCCCTTGAAATATCCTACTACCTTCATAGTTTGAGGGGTCAAGATTCCTGCAAGTGCATGAACTGAAATCTCTAGTTGTGGTTCTCTTTGTGCTTCACCCTCATCTTGATGCTCTTCTTCCTGCTATTCTACTTCTTCTTCATGTACTTCATTTACCACAAAATCATCCACATCTAGCAGATATAATTTTTGTTGTACACATTTATGCCTTGGAGAATATTTCTCATCATAATTATAACATAACCCTTGTGCTCTACTAGCATCCATTTCCTTCCTAGACAATCACTTAACTATTGGAGATCTATTTTCTATATTAGATGTGATCTTGGATGGAAATGAAGGTTTGGCTTGTGGAAATTTAGATAATCACCTTTGAGCAATGATTTTTTCCTCTACTAGCCTAGCCAATCTTATTGCTTACATCATGAATTGTGGTTTGAATAATTTTACCTATGCTTTGATATCATCCTTCAAACCACTAATAAAACAACTAAAAAAATTCCTCTATTCAAACCCCTTGTCCTATTAGCCAACTTCTTAAATTGAGTCTGATACTCACAAACAACAAAGGTTTGTTTTAAATTTTGTTAAAGCTCCTATAAAATCCCCATACTCATTAGGGTCAAGATGAGTAAGTAATTAAGATTTAAATTCTTCTCAAGAAAGGTTAGACATCATATGTTGCACTCACTGATACCATTGAAGGGCTTTAGACTCAAAATTAAATGATGCCATGGTGATCCATAAGTATCAAGGTATGTTTTAAAGCTTGAAAAATTGGTACACTTGACACAACCAACCATCAGGATCCTTTCCATTAAACTTGAAGAAGCCTAACTTCAGCCTTTTATATGGGGTATTACTATTAAAAAGAGCAGTGTATACATCCTCTTCCATATATCTTGAACTACCAACCTTTCCTTCAATTCTATAACTATTAATTTGTTGGTGTACAAGACTAGCTCCTTTTAAATGCCCTTCAACCTCATGGAATTTATCCTCAATTCTTATTTTTACTTTGATCTATTCAGAGTTTAAAAGATGCATAAAATATTTTAGTTGTTTAATTTCATGACCAAATTGCTTTTATAGATTAGTAAGTTATTAACTCAATAACACTATTTCATCACTTAATTAGTTTTACTCCATCTCTATTATGGCCCCTCTAGTTCCTCCAGCCATGGACTTGTGATATTGACCATACGATTTTCCTTACTAAAAATAATTTTTTTGTTTTAGTAGTTACTATTTTTAGTAATGGTCCAAAAAAAATGTTTGGGTGCTAGAAGACAAGACTGTTCCTATGTCTTGCCATGAAAATTAAGCTTTTGATATAGGAGGTGTAACAGAAAAAGAATTGGAATGGTCTAGGAAAGTGTCATTTATGTAAGTTGGACAATGAAACAATTGATCATTTACTGGTAGCTTCCTCCCTTACTAGACAAGTTTGGATGGAGGTTATAGTGCAGTTAAAGCTTCTTATAGGATGTAAAGAAGATTCCTTAGGAGAGTGTTTAAAATCTTGGTTTGAGAATAGGTCATATAAAGGTTTTAAAACTCTTCCATTGTTTATGTCATGGGGAGTATGATTATCTAGGAATATAGGATTTTTTTTAGGATAGAGAGAAGCCTACTTGGCAGGTTTCCTTCCAAATCATCATAAGTTTCAATAACTGTAAGGTTTCAACAACAACAAAGGTAAACAAATAAATCATCCCTCTAAAGATCAATAAATTAAGGGCTTGGGACTTTTTTTATGGGGCAAGATAGGTCTCCTTGGATTTTGTTTAATTCATTATTTTAGGACTGGAAAAACATTCTAATAATTATGCTAAATATATAGCAGAATAATAAAAAAGAATACAAAAAAATCTAAAGTTATGTTAGAATAAATAATTATTCTCTTAAGTTTTACCAGGATAGATTTACTTGAGTAGCCACTCTTCCATGAGTCAGGTGAACTCTCAGTTTATCCTATTTTATGTTGTAATCCAACGACTCTCAATGATCAAATTTGCTATTTATACAAAATTGATCTATGAAATAAATCAATCAAGTATCTTATTTTATATCATGGTATCAGAGCGGACTTTCCATACCCTGTGAGACTGAGGAGATTTTCCTCATGGGCCTCCTTTTTTTTTTACTTTTTTTTTTTTTCATTTTTTTTTACCGAGGGAGTATGCTTTCCATCTTTTTGATGGATCAGAAACCAAATGGTTAAAAATTGAGAGGTTAATTTTTTTTTGTTAATTTTTTTTGGATTTTCTTTCTAGACTGTTCTTTTAGCATTTTTAGCCTCATGGTTGCTGTTATTTTTTATTTTTTTAACAATTGTTTTGAGCAGCCGCAGTGGTATCAGTGAGTCATCAACCCCGGTGATCGAGCAAGAAAGAATTTTTTGCCTTGATCAGGATGAATTGGCGGAGATGCTCTATTTCAGCTGACAGGGGGATGGATGTGACGACGAGCGTATGGCAGACTGGTTTCCGCAATGCTAGCCATTGTGGAGCGGTGAGCTACAGCTTCTCTGCAGTGTAGTTAATGGACGCAGGAGTATCTTTGGTGCTTCAGAGGCAGAGGAAGTGCAACAGCGTGGGCCTTAAACCCTTTAATCGCACACAAAACTGGACTACGTGTATTCTAAGATTCACAATGGTCTGTTAACTGGCGCTTGGGGTTGCTACTTCTGCCCACGTCGAGACATTTACTCCCAACAGAAAATCTGCTGATCTTTGATGTTGATTACCAGCCTGATTCCGTGCCACTCTGATTTCCCTCAAATTTTGTTGATTACTGACCTCTGTGAACTGGGCAACTGTTGGTTGTAATCGCAGTGACGGCTTTTGCGAAGCGACGATCGAGAGATGCATGGGCAACAATGGTATATGTTATAGACAGCGGCCTGGTTTTTTCCAACATCGATGCAACTACTTACAACCTGGTATTGTTGACATCTCCTAATCTGTCAACAACTTTCTATGGAATGAATTATCATAGACATTTTGCCCCTGCTCCAATCTCGGATGGTTTCTGTACGTCAGATCGAGCCAATAAAACGTGCTCAAGGCGCTGGTTGGAGACGCGCAGAAATTTTGTTCTGGTGACGTGATATCAAAGGCGTAAATTGTGTTTTTTGTGCAGAAGTGTGGTGGCCAGACAAATTGCTATCCCTAGATGCAAATGACGTCAGTGGAAGATCATGTTTTTACCACACCGCACAACATCCAGACTGTTCTCGTCATGTTTGAAGAACCTCATTCTGAAGTATTAATTTTTGATGCAAAATCACGTACGTTGTCTTTCATAGCCTTTATGTCCAGCATTTGGGTCTCCGTGGACGTGGTCTCACCACTTTTTTTGGACGTGGCTCAGAAATTTCTACTGTCGGCAAAGCTCGTGTAGGCTACTACAATTAACAGGCACATGAGTGCAGGTGAATCACCTGAAATATCCCCCTCGGTTTCAATCCTGAGCTTTGTCACGGTTTACATGCTAGCAGTTTCAAAACATAACCAAATATGGAGGGCCGTAATGATCACCGAGCAAGAGTGCCGATGCAGTTAAAAGATGAATGGTTTGATATTGTCTCCACGTATGGGATTGCTATATCATAAAAAAAAAATTCTGCCGAGAAGGGCGCATTGTGGCGACAAAGACATGCATTTTTTTCCGTACAAGACTGGCGGAGATGTGGCGTTCCTACATTGGCGTGCCTGTGTTTTTTGAACAACGGCCAGATCACACCTGTGATGCCTCTAAAGATGGTGAAGGCCGGTTAATCTGCAGATCTTGTATGTTGTCAATAACTGTTGTTGCTGATGGTAATCTCTCATTTAGCACATTTCAGGCATGGAGATACAGCTACGAACTGTTTACTGACAACTACACTACACAATTACCATTAACTGTAGCCTGGAGGAGGAGAGTAGTGCAGTTCAAAATCATCAATAGAATGAGTTTTACAGATATTCCCATCATGAAGAATGTGAGGTAGATTGGCTGTTCACCAGTGTTGCAGTGATTGATGTGGCTAGCGGTAATTTTGGTGGTGTTCGCGTGGTCCTGTTCACACGGGTAACTGAACTTGTAGTGGAGATTTTTAAAATATTTGCCCATCGATGGCCTGTTGACAATGGTGGAGGCTTAAATCTATTGCGGCTATTTCAGATTGAAGTTAAGTTCTGGCACCAAATCTAGGTTCTCGACTTTCAACACGAGTTGCGTGCTTTCCATGACGTTAGCCTATCAACGACTAGCAATTTCAGCGAAGGCTCGGTATTTCCTGACCCAGTTTTTTCAGATTGTTGTCTGCGTGCTGTTGGTGTTCGTTCCTAGCAAAGCCAGTACTGCAAGACTTGGTGCGAGCGTTGATGGACTGTTGAAGTTTTTTTTAAATTAATGGACTGTTGTTACTAATATCTAATGTGAAACTGCAGTTAAAAGAGAGAGACGACTATTGCCGGCTCGTGTGTTTTTTATTGCAGATGTCGATTATAAATTTTTTGATGTACTCGTCGTCTCCCTGCAGTGCGTTATGGCTGATCATTTTGGCACTGAAGCTCGTGGCATAGTGGGCACGTAATCTCGAAGACCTGGTTCGACGTCCATTCCGATGGCTTGGTTTTTAAAGTTTCACAATATAAAGTTGGTGGAACCGTTGGAATGAGATGATTTAATTTAAAAAATTAATTCCATATACAACATGGGAGGTTATGTATTTATTTAATGTAAAAGGAAAGTGCGAGGGGAAGTGCCGACCATTGTGTTTTTTTCCTGTGAACGAATGTAGTTGATGAGCACAAATTGTTTTCTAGCTGCATTAATGTATTGCTGCTTGAAGATTGCTTGAAGATCGACCTCTAGTTGTCGAGAGTGCACCCAATTTGTTTTTCGCGAACAAAATTGAGGAGATTGACGATCTTTCTTTTGGCAGTGAAGGAGCGCAATGACATCTACGATAACAACCAACTGTGGTTGAAGATAGCAAATTCTCCATCACAGTTCATGAGGGGGCATTTTTAATTTTTCAACAAGCTGTTGATCGACGGGAGCGGTTTTTTTGCAAGTGTTAGCATGTGAAGAATTTTAATTTCAATTTTCTTTTGCCAAAGTCCGGGAGGGAGCGAAGTGCGAACTGCGAAGGGCGAAGTAGGGAGGGCCCGAAGTCGGATTGCGCAGCCGAAGTCGGGATGCGCTTTCAACTATTGCGAAGTCGGGAAGTGCGAAGTCGGAAGTGTGAAGTCCGAAGTGCGAAGTCCGAAGTGCAAAGTCGGGAAGTGCGAAGTCCGAAGTGCGAAGTCGGGAAGTGCGAAGTCCGAAGTGCGAAGTCGGGAAGACAGCTCCAGACTTAGCCAAATTTCTTGGTCAAAGGTGCGAAGTCGGGTTGCGTTGGTCAAAGGCAGCGAAGTCCGACTTCGCAGCGAAGTTGGGAAGACAACTCTAGACTTAGCCAAATTTTGGCCTTGCAAAATTTTGGCCTTGGAAACTTTTCCTGTCCGGAGGCTTGCACGGCTGCGGCGTTGGTTTGCCTGGCTTGGCAAGAACCGTACGGAAGAGAGAAACACCGGATCTGAGTGCAATGTTTCAGATCTGAGCTCTAACTTATAGAACCCGAACGAAATTGCTCTGAGGTGATTTGTACAGAGAACAACAGACTTTAGCACATAGAAATAACTGCAAACCCTACAAATGCCTTAAACAACAACAAACTTTATTCATATAAAATGAGGGTTACAAAAGTCCTCAACTGAGGAAAACTAACATCTACAGACTAAAGCTACAGGATAAACTAAAAGGAAAAACAAATGTCGAGTCGGCTGCTCGAACATTAAACAGATGAGCCACACTGCTCACTGAAACGCTCTCCTCTCTTTCTCTGCTCTCTTCTCCACTCTTCCACTCTCTTTTTTGAAAAAACCTGAACTGCCTTATATAGCCGCGGGGAGAGGAAGATAGGGTTTGTCCTCTGACAGGTTCTGACAGACCCTCAACTAGGGTTTCTGACCAATCGTCGAACTGGCATTAAATCGTCGAACTGGCATTAACTTCTACGATGATCGGATCTGTCAGACGTCACATCTGTCAGAGGGTAGGTGCGACGTCATGTCAAACTTTTGTCGGGATCCCTGACTACGCGAGCGCAGTCCGGCTGAGGCATGAAATCTGGGTTAATATTTCTAACACCCTCCTTTAAACCTGATTTCATGAGCGCTTTGACTCCAAGCTACTCTCGCAATCTACTGAAGTCTTCCTCCTTCAAAGGCTTCGTGAAAATATCTGCCAACTACTCCTTGGATCTGCAAAACTGTAGTTGAATTTCTCCGGACTTCACCAACTCTTTGATGAAGTGATAACGAATATCGATGTGCTTCGTCCGGCCATGGAACACGGGATCCTTTGATAGTGCAATGGCCGAATTGTTATCACAAAAAATTATTGTCGCGCCTTTCGAAGGATAGTTCAGTTCATTCAGAACTCTTCGTAGCCAAACTGCCTGGCATGCGGTTGACATGGCGACGACATATTCTGCTTCAGCTATGGACAACGCAACGATGGGTTGCTTCTTGGATGCCCATGAGACTACCCCTGATCCGAGATGGAAAGCATACCCGGAGGTGCTCTTTCGATCATCGATGCTGCCAGCCTAGTCACTATCTGTGAAGCCGATTAGTTCCAACTGGTCCTATCTAGCATAAAATAGGCCATTGTTCCACGTCCCGTTGACATAGCGCAAGATCCTCTTGCCTACTTGCTAGTGCGTGTCCTTCGGAGTCTCCATGAAATGGCTGATCAGACTGACTTCGAACATCAGATCTGGCCGAGTTGCAGTCAAATACATCGACTGCCAACTAGCCTCTTGAACAGAGGTTGGATCTACATTCCTCCTTGAATCCAGCTTGCTCGACTTCAAACCTGTGGCAATGAGTGTGATGGCAGGTTTGTTGTCCTCCATCTTGAACCGCTTTAGGACATCCTTCGCATACTTGCCCTGAGAAATGAAGATGCCATCTGCCGATTGGTCAACTTCAATGCCGAGAAAATACTTCATCAGCCCTAAGTCCGTCATCTCGAACTCCTTCTTCATGGCTATTCTGAACTGGTCGAACAGGACATTGTTGTTGCCAGTATAAATCAAATCGTCCACATATAGGCAGACGATAATGAGCTCACCTGCTTCATTTGTCTTCATGTACAGGGTGTGCTCATATGGGCATTTGACAAACCCATTTTCCTAAAAATAACTGTCAATCCGGTTGTACCAAGCCCGGGTGCCTGCTTCAAACCGTACAGGGCCTTTTTTAGCTTTAGGACTTTGCCCTCCTGGCCTTCAATTTTGTAACCTGGTGGTTGGTCTATGTAGACCTCTTCCTCTAACACTCCGTTGAGGAAGGCTGACTTGACATCCATTTGGTACATCTTCCAACCCTGTTGGGCTGCCAATGCCAGGATCATCCTGACTGTGTCAAGTCGGGCTACATGTGCATAAACCTCATGGTAATCGATGCCTAACTTCTGCTTGTAGCCCTTTGCCACCAGTCTGGCTTTATGCTTGTCAACGTCTCCTTGGGCATTGAACTTTGTCTTATACACCCACTTGGACCCAATGGTCTTCTTCCCTACTAGAAGATCTGTCAGTTGCCATGTATCATTCTTTTCAATGGCTTTAATCTCCTCGTCCATCGCCTCGCACCCACTTCGATTCTCGACTTGCATCTTCGAACTCTACTGGATCAACTTCAGTAAAGAATGCAAAGTCAAAGTACTCTTCATCTACATGGGTTTGGGTTGCCTCGTAGATTTCTTGCAAGCTCCTTGTCTTCACTGGCGTCACCAGGTTCTGGATTCTACTTGCACATGGAGGCGATCGAGATGGAGTGGTTGTGCTACTGTTGGCACCACTCATTGCTACTGGAAGTTGCAGGTGGCTGCACACTTCCTTCTTCCAAGTCAACAGACTGTACTACTACTGGCTCTGACTGGCCAGTCTCGACTTCCAATTCCAGGCTTCATCTTCAAGAAATTTCACATCACGGCTGATGATGAGCTTCTTCGTCACAGGGTTGTACAGCCTATATGCCTTCGCCTGCTCACTGTACCCTATGAAAATGCACTTCTCAGCTCTATCATCCAACTTCTTCCGCTTCTCTTCTGGAACATGTGCATATGCAATGCACCCGAACACACGCAAGTGAGCCACACTTGGCTTCACACCGCTCCAGGCCTCCTGAGGGATTTTTTCCTTCACGCTTTTGGTGGGACATCTGTTTAGCAGGTAGACTGCACATGTTACAGCCTTTGCCCAAAATTCGTGCGGTAATCCCTTCGCCTTCATCATGCTTCGTGCCATCTCCATGATGGTTCGGTTCTTCCTCTCAGCTACGCCGTTCTGTTGTGGTGTGTATCTGGCAGTGAACTGCCTTCAAATTTCATGCTGCTTGCAGTAGTTATGGAATTCATTGGAGATGTATTCACCTCCACCATCTGTCCTGAGAGTCTTGATCTGATATCCGCTCTATTTCTCCACCAGAGCCTTGAACTCCTTGAATCTGGCAAATGCTTCTGACTTCAGCTTGATGGCATAGATCCAAGTCTTTCGACTGAAGTCATCTATGAATGTTAAGAAGTATTTGTTGTCGACAAACGTGTTGGTCTGCATCGGACCGCAAATGTCTGAGTGCACCAACTCCAGTGGCTGTGATGCTCTCCAAGACTGACCGAAAGGGAACGAATCCCTATGTTGTTTGTCGACTAAGCAACCCTCACAAACTTGATTTTGTTGCTCTATCAGGGGTAAACCCTTCACCATCTGCTTCTTGTGCAGTTGATTTAGGCCACTAAAGTTCAGGTGACCAAATCTGAGATGCCACAGCCAGGTAGCATCTTTCACAACTGCACTTAGAGACATCAATGATTCATTCTGAATCTACAGCGAAAATATTTTATTCTTCATCATGGACACTATAGCAATCTGCCCATGCGACTTGTCTCTGATGGTGCAAGCTCCGTCTTTGAACTGGACCGTATGTCCCTTCTGCACGAGCTGTCCAACGCTCAACAGGTTGTGCTTCAGGCCAGGCACATAGTAGACGTCACAGATCTGCTTTCGTTCACCGTGCCTGGTGTGAATGAGGATCTTTCCTTTCCCCATTATGGGAACCTTGTTGTTGTTCCCCATCTTCACCTCAGACTAGACTGTTTCATCCAGTTGGGAGAACATCTCCTTGTTCCCCGTCATGTGGTTGCTGCACCCATTGTCTAAATACCAGACATTCTTCTGGCACTCTTCCTCAATGTTGCAAGTCAACAACACATTTCCTCCTACCACATTTTCGGTTTCATCCATGTAATGGGCTTGCTGCTGGTTCTCCTTGGCCATCCATTTTCTGCACTGTGAGATGTAATGGCCGAACTTCTTGCAAAAATAGCATTGGACCTTTGACATGTCCTTCTGACCAGATCCAACTTGCTAATTTTTTGAACTGCCTCTTCCACCTTGTTGATGGAAATTATAGTTGGTCTCTCCTTCGCTAGGGTTTGACCGTCCTCCTTGCTTGTTGCCTTTCCCACACCTGCCTTTGCCTCTTCCTCCATGAGAACTAGAGGCGCCATGGTGGGAATCTTGTCTGCCGCTATCTCGAAATGAGACCTGAGCCCTGAATGCTTGCTCTAGAGAGGTCTGAGACGAATGGCTCAGCCTCTGTTCATGTGTCTGCAATGAACCCATGAGCTCGTCTATCGAGAGGGTTGTTAGATCCCTCGACTCTTTGATTGCTATCACAACCGAGTCAAACTTGGTAGGCAGACTTCTGAGAATTTTCTCCATGATTCTCTGGGCTCTGCACATTTTCTTCGTTCAACCGCATCTGGTTGATAATGTCCATCGTCCGGGTGAAGAAATCACTCATGGACTCGGACTCACTCATCTGCAAATTTTCAAACTCCCTCCTGAGCATCTGTAGTTTCACCAACTTTACTTTATTGGTGCCCTGGTACGAGCTGGCTAGAATCTCCCATGCCTGCTTCGCCTTGGTGGCTGATGCGATCCACGAGAATATGGACTCCTCGACCGCTTGCATGATGTAGAAGAGGGCCTTCTGGTCCTTCTTCGTGTTCTCTTTCAATAGGTCCTTGTCTGCTTGAGAGAGGGTGGCCAGTGCTACTGCATCTGCCGGTTCTGGGTAGCCGTTCTCGACTAACTCCCACAGCTCTTGAGATCCGAACAAGATCTTCATCTGGATGCTCCAATAATCGTAATTTTTCCCATTGAAGCACGGGATCTGCAACTACAGGTTGTTGCTGCTGGAAGCCATTCTGCTTCGGTCTCCGTATCAAGGGATCAATAGCTCTGATACCAATTTGAAGAATTTTAATTTCAATTTTCTTTTGCCAAAGTCCGGGAGGGAGCAAAGTGTGAACTACGAAGGGCGAAGTAGGGAGGGCCCGAAGTCGGACTGCGCAGCCGAAGTCGGGGTGTGCTTCCAACTATTGCGAAGTCGGGTTGCGCACGGACCGAAGTGCGAAGTCGGGAAGTGCGAAGTCCGAAGTGCGAAGTCGGGAAGTGCGAAGTCGGGAAGTGCGAAGTCGGGAAGTGCGAAGTCCGAAGTGTGAAGTCGGGAAGACAGCTCCAGACTTAGCCAAATTTCTTGGTCAAAGGTGCGAAGTCGGGTTGCGCTGGTCAAAGGCAGCGAAGTCCGACTTCGCAGCGAAGTTGGGAAGACAGCTCCAGACTTAGCCAAATTTTGGCCTTGGAAACTTTTCTTGTCCGGAGGCTTGCACGGCTGCGGCGTTGGTTTTCCTGGCTTGGCAAGAACTGTATGGAAGAGAGAAACACCGGATCTGAGTGCAATGTTTCAGATCTGAGCTCTAACTTATAGAACCCGAATGAAATCGCTCTGAGGTGATTTGTACAGAGAACAATAGACTTTAGCACATAGAAATAACTACAAACCCTATAAATGCCTTAAACAACAACAAACTTTATTCATATAAAATGAGGGTTACAAAAGTCCTCAACTGAGGAAAACTAACATCTATAGACTAAAGCTACAGGATAAACTAAAAGGAAAAACAAATGTCGAGTCGATTGCTCGGACATTAAACAGATGAGCCACACTGCTCACTGAAACACTCTCCTCTCTTTCTCTGCTCTCTTCTCCACTCTTCCACTCTCTTTTTGAAAAAAAACCCGAACTGCCTTATATAGCCGCGGGGAGAGGAAGATAGGGTTTGTCCTCTGACAGGTTCTGACAGACCCTCAACTAGGGTTTCTGACCAATCGTCGAACTGGCATTAAATCACCGAACTGGCATTAACTTCTACGGCGATCGGATCTATCAGATGTCACATCTGTCAGAGGGTAGGTGCGACATCATGTCAAACTTTTGTCGGGATCCCCGACTGCGCGAGCGTAGTCCGGCTGAGGCATGAAATCTGGGTTAATATTTCTAACAGCATGGATCCCCAATCTGCTGTTACAGTTCATCAGTGAAGATCATCGAATTTTGAGCTGATCATCGTTGATGGTGTCGCCAATTAGGGCCAGCTCTTCGAGGCCTAGAACACATAGTTAGCAGTGGAAGTGATCCTGCCAGAACTACAACGCTGGCCCAACGCAAATAGATGAAGGTTTAAAAAATGTGAAGCACCTTTGTTTGAGACCCAACATTCCTTTTTGGTGGGCATACATTTTATATTAAAAATATAGGGGAACAATATTTGTCTTTGCCTCACTTTTCTCCAGAATTATTGGTCCAAAATCCATCATAAAGAGATTCAGTTTTTCTTCTCCCTTCTATTTATCCGTTTCATGGAACAGGAGATTACTCTATTTTATGTGATCCCAGTACAATTTTGTTGATGAGTCTCTACTATTTTGAGACATCTTATGGGTCCTGTGCAGGCTTATTCAAAAATGTTGTCCTTGGGGGGTTGAAGAGGACATCTTCCTTCCTCTCAATCCTCCATGCACATATTTATTCTTCTATTCTGGTAGGTGGTTTTCTCCCTTCAATCAACAAATATTTTTTTTCCACATATTATACATGAGTACCTTATCAGGCCTTGTTGTAGGGACTCATACTTGTGGATATGCCACTTGTTTTGCTGTTTGTCAATAAATTTTGGACCTTGTTATCAATCCATTGTGTTCATATAGGTAAAAACCACATACTCATGCTTGTGGAGTCATTTTTGGACAATCCTTGTGATTTTTATGGTTTTTTCTCCATCCTATCTTCACACTTCTTTTTATGAGACACTTTGGTTTTAGGGGACTTTTTCTTTAGTGATATTTATTCTTTTTCATCACATATTGTACATAAGTACCTTATCAGGCCTTGCTGCTAGGACTCATTTCTATGGCTATACCATCTTTATTGTACATGAGTACCTTATCAGGCCTTGTTTTCAATGTAGACACCAAATCCTAGCCATTAATCCTTCATCCTAACCATCCCACCACCCACTTGTCCACCTTAGCCCTTTCCCGCCACTCATTTAGCCATTTCATGCCTTTCCCACCTTCAAAAGGCCCACTTTAGCCCTTTCTCACCACTTTTTGACCCCTTTGGACTTAATTTATATTTATTTTATATTATTTATATTTAATATAATATTTTATTATTATATTTTAATATATTTATTATAAAATATATATATTTAAACCCAGTTAACCTCAGTCGTATGATTTAGTCTAATCTCAACCATCCATATTCATTAATCCATGCCACACTTCAAGTACAATCTCATCCCTAGGATGTGATTTAAACTTAGCCACACGATCTAAAGTATTGAGCTAAAACCCTAAGAAACCCTAAGGTTGGATTATAAATAAAGGCATGTGCAAATGCTCAAACCCTAGAATGTTCTTGCCCTTGGAGAGATTATTGAAGAAGCCCATGTGAAGTAGAAGGTTGCAGAGCCATTGAAGATCCAATCCCTAGCTTGCTATAGGACTTCCATCATTCTAGCCATTCCATATCCATCCTCCATTTTTGTCATAATCCTCCATTCATCTTTTGTCACTGTTGCCATACCCTAAGAGCCATTGAAGATCCAATCCCTAGCTTGCTATAGGACTTCCATCATTATAGCCATTCCATATCCATCCTCCATTTTTGTCATAATCCTCCATCCATCTTTTGTCACTGTTGCCATACCCTACCCATCGCTTTCCTCTGATTCTCGTGATTTGTTGTTGCAGATCCAACCCTAACCCATAGGCTCGCTAGAGAGCCTATAATTTTGTAAGCACCCTCCAGAGCTTACCAAGCTCACTACAGAGCCTGCCAGGCACTCGCCAGAGCCTTCCATATCGCAGGCTCGCACCAAAGCCTACCCAAGCTCATGCTAGAGCCTGCAAAGTGCACACCAGAGCCTACTATAATCATAAAACGTGAACCTAAGTCTGCTGCATCAAGTCATTAGGTGCTGTTGGAGCATCCTACCATCGAATCTGCAACAAATCAACAAAGCATCAAGTCCAGCAAGGTAAATCAACATTGATTATTATTTTATTGCATAATCTATAGGTTTTTGTATGTTGTTTCATTTAGTAACAACTAGGGTTTTATTAATAACTGAGGGTCTCACTCTGTGGAGCCCTCACAGGTATTACTAACTCCTTATTTTGTTTATATGTGTGCAAACTACTACTTTCATTCGTTATTGGATAGTTGTTGAAGCTGGAGTGGCCCAAAATCGAATACCAAAGCCCACTCAATATGTTGGGAGTGGAACACACTGAAGACACTCAAATCTGTGTAGCTAGGGTTTCAAAGAACCCTAGATTTTATTTGTAATATCTATATCAAAAATAATTTTGTTGGATAGAATAGTTGTAACAAGGAGTTTCTCATCTCCCTCCCTTTATTATTGAATAAAATAATATCTTGTGCAATTATTGTCTGTCTTGAATTATTTACCTTTATATCTGCATAGTATCACATTTTTAGCTCTACAAATGATGATCATGGTGGGACCCCACAAGGGTTTCATTTTTTAATATGATTTACTTTGCTGATTTCATTTTGTTTTTGTTTGTTACAGGTTTTTCAAAAGCAAAATATTCATCAATTCTACCGATTAGGGTTTCTAAAGAATTCTGTAGCAGTTGCAGAAGGTACGCAGACACTCTATAAAACTTGCTAAATATCATAGGTGCCCAGCCGCACCTGTAGAAGTGTCCAGCTGTGCCTGAAGACAAGTTGAAGCATAGCGTAGGTTTCTGAGTAAGTCTCATAGCTATTGTTTCATATTTTTGATTTATGTATTTTATTTTTCTGCATGGTTTTTTAGATTTTGGATTTAAAATGAACACAAATTAAGTAATCTAGAATAGAAATCATTGTAGATTGCATCTAGGGTATTTTGTGCATACATTCACATAGTTTAAATTTCCTATTTTAAAATATGCAAATTCAAGTGATTGCTTGCATATTTTGTTTGCATTTGAAACTAAAGAGCATCCTTAGAAGTTACATTTTAAAGAGATAAAAGACTGCTTTATTTTGCATATCTAAGTAGGAAAAATATTCAGTCGCAAAAAGAAATCCTGCCCTAGGCTGACCCCTTTAGCAGAGAGGTGGACGAACCCTCCGGTTGCTCATTTGTAGGTAGGGGGTTTTGAGCGGTGTACTCCACGCTCTTTAGGTAAAATTTATGTCTTGATATTGGCTTCTGATTTAGATGAGTGAAATTAGTTGTCTTTAGCATTGTTTGAACACAATAAAGAGCAAGAAACTTTAAAATTAATCACACACTACATGTTTTACTAAAAAATAGTAGTGGTTGGATTTCATCACCAGCCATTGCTTGAGATTTGATGATGGTGGGGGTCATTTCCATCCACCAATATTTGCGTTAGACACCATAGATCAACCCCAAGCAAACTTGTTGGAGGTCATTACCAACAAGAATATCGTTGCCCTGGATAGCCATAGTTTTTACCTTTGTTTTTATTAAGAAATATTAGAACAATCAAAACACACAAACCTTTTAATCCAAAAGGAATTTCACATTAACAAAGAAAATAATTAGTGTATGAGGTAAGCCACACAAGGTAACAACTTAGCATTGATTGTTTCTTTCATTTCTAATTCTGTACAAGTTTTAGTTTTTGTGTTCATTTCAATTGTTCTAAGTTTTGATCCATTTACTTTATGGTATTAACAAGACATCAGAAGAAATTAATAAATCAAAACAACATAATGGAAAACACTTCCAATCACCCTGCTACTTCAATGGCAAATCCATCCAATGAGGTACAAACTACTCTATCTGGGCCTTCATACCCATCCATAACACAAGTGGATTCCCATCAACATAATGTGGAACATCACACCACCCACATGGACATGGACAAGGTAGAGGTTATCTACAAGGCTTATAACTATGTTCTTGAACCCCTTAGTCAAGACTATGATGAACAACTAGAATTGGCTACAACCTGTCCATCCACCACCGCCCAAGGATATCATAATTCCACCTATGAATATGGTATACCTTCTTCCTCTAGCCCAACCCAAAATCAACTAGTCACTCCACAACATTTTTCTTCCAGTCCATCTCCAAATCATCAGGTAATCTAAGGCTTCCAAATTCCTAGGGAATATCCATGGATACAGGCCATACAAAAGCAAATTGATTAGTTGATGCAAAAAACCCTTGGCATGTCAAGCCAAAAAATGACCCTAAGCCAACTGATTCACCAACCAATTCATCCTTCGATACCATCACTGCCATATTCGACAGATTTCACACTATCGAAGTTTGATAAATATAGGGGAACCGAGGACCCTAAGGAGCATGTGAGCTCATTTTTTCACACATGTTTTTGAATTCAAACCGATGATGCCCTCATGATCCAAACTTTTCCTCAAACGTTAGGGGGAGATGCCATAGAGTAGTTCAATCAGTTACCAATACACAATATTTACATATTTACTCAACTAATGGATCTATTCTTGGAATGTTTTGCACTAAAAATTAGAAATAAGGTCTCATTATTAGACATCTATTATCTAAAACAATGGGATGATGAACCTATTTACGAATTTGGAAACCATTGGATGGAAGTCATAACCAAGTTGGCATTCTCCCTACCAATGGAGGAAATTATCAAATTATTCACTAAGAGTTGCTTAAAACCCATCTCTTGGATGCTTCAGCTTAATACATATCGTACATTTGAAGAAGCTTTAGCACAGGATAGCATCATTGAGGAAATCAAAATCCAAGAAGGCATAATCAAGCCTAAAAAGAATGAATGGAAAAATAAGGGCCAATACCGAAGCAACCAATACAACCAAAATAAATCTTCACAAGCCTCTATGGCTAATGCATCTAATCAAGTCAATCAAGTGGTGATGAGCCAACCTGCATTGGCTCAACAACCTATGCAACAACTTATCACTTATCACATGGTCCCATTAGTAACACAAGCATCAATAGCGCAAAACATAGTGTCAACTGTGGAACAACTTCCCTACCACCAATACACTTGACCTCAACGTCAATACACTCCCTTACCAGAGTCGTATTCTTCCTTTTTCTGAAGGTTGTACGAAACAAACAAGCTAACCTTACCTAAATTCAGACCTGATGACCCCAAAAAGTGTCTTAGGGTTATAGAGAACACCCATTTTTACCATACCATAGGCAAAATGGTAATGTCATCAACTCTTGCCATGTTTTTAAGAATATCATCCAAGAAATCATAGAGTTGGGCGCCATCAACATGGGTAATCCTTTAGCTCCACAAAATCAAAATTTGGGAATTTTTTAGATACCTCTACCCAACCATGGAGAGGCCCAAGCTAATGTAGGAGGTAACAACCATCAAACACCTCCTAACCAAGTCAACCATGTCCAATAGTACCAAAATTTTGTAGGAGCAGTCCATGTGGTTACAAGAGGGCAAAGGCAAATTCAACAAAATGTACAACAACCTTCAAATCAGCCATCCATCCAAACATCACCAAATCCATCTCCGCCAATCCACCTATCTAATATACCAAATCAGCCCACCCTTCGTCCCATAAGGCCATCGATAACCTTAACTAGCCGGTTAACCACAAGAATGAAAATAACATCAACCAAGTTATTTGTCTATGAAATTATCCAATAATCCCCTAGGCATATAGAAGCTTTAGTGGAGATCCTCAAGTCTATCAAGTTAGAATCCCAAGACTCTAATGCCTTTAACAATTTTGTAGGGAGTGTTAGGACATGCATGGAGCAATCCATCACCTTTTAAGACTTTGAAATAAAGTCGATAACATCAAAATCTATGGATCCTCCATTACATATCATGACCTTAATAGATAAGAAGTCATTCGAAAGAGTCTTAATTGATACCAGAACATCTATTAACATCATCACTATCATTGCCCTTCTCCACCTCAAGCTACCACCATCCCACATTTCTAGGTCATTCACCCTCAAAGCATTTAACGAAGCTTCGTGTACCATAGTTGACACTGTCATTTTTCCCACTAAAGTAGGGACCAAAATGTTGCACATAATGTTTCATAATTTGGAAGGAACCATAGATGAGGGAAATGAAATGTGTTCCTTCAATTCTCCATCAATTATTGAAATATGTTCATGATGGACAAATCCATTGCATCCTTGTGGATGTAGAACCTTTTAAGTATTGCAATTTTATTTCAAATCCTTATGAATCCATGTTGCCTTCCACTCATTTATTTTTGTCACCATCTCCGTCCAATCCACATTCTTCATCTTCTCATCCATATTCATATAATCCATGCACTTCTTCTTCCAAAGCTCATATTCTTGAGGAGTTACCCATCATCGAGCCTACTAAATCGTCTATTTCTTCTTGTACATGTGGTCAAGGTCAACCCACTTTCGCCACATCATACACATCAACCATTCCTTCTTCTATAACCATTTCTTCTTCTTCATCAATACTCCATACACCTTCTTCTAATTATACACCGTCATCCAACCCTACTCCATCAATAGATGTTTCACAAGTCAAACTATCAAATTTTGAAATATTCAATTCACCCTCAACCACATCCAATCCTGAGCCATCCGTACCCACATCATCCACCACATCAGCCCAAGTTGAAGTCCACATCACTAATCCTGGTATTGGTGAATATGTGGTCTAAGATGTCACCATCACACCCATAGCCATTCCCATAGCCAAAGATTTTGAACATGACCATCCTTTAACCATAGGTGTTGTATACGACATGGGATCTGCTCCAAATAATATCAACTTTATTTATGGAGGGTTAGATTCCTCAATTGGAATAAACCCACTTGATAAACCTAAGGAACCAAGATGCACCAACATAAACAATATGATAGGATTTCCATCCCGATACTTTCACATAGTTAATTGGTAAGATCAAGGTCTAGGTTCCCATGAACAAGGGATACACGACATCATAGATGTTTCATATCGAGGAGCACATGATCATTCATGCTTAGGGTACACCCCACTTTCCACAACTGCTTCCCTTGTACAAGCTTTTCAAAGGCTTAGCCTCGAGGATGAAGACAAAGCCCCCATGCCATGTTCCTAAAACACCTCTCTTGAGAAAGCCCTCTAAGAGCTTAGCATCGATGAAGTGAATGAGGATGCCCCCATCAATTTTTCCTACCCAATCCATGACTCCGATGAGGAAAGTTATGAAAATTTTGAAGTAATGTCAAACACTTCTGATGATTTTGAAGAGGATGTTCCACCCATTGTCCCCATTACCCAACATGATGAGTTTTATCTCAGAATTTTCCCCATCCATCAGCCCATATTTCACTTGCTTCTTCAACAAGAATAAGTTGACCCACCTAGTGAACCACATCCCACATGAATTCCATTGAGCCATTCAGCCAAAATCCAAAGCTTGTATATATATATATATATATATATATATATATATATATATATATATATATATATATATATATATAAATATTCAAAAAAAAAAAAACAAAAATAAACTTTGCTTTACATGTACATAGAGTTTGATTTCATGTTTGTTGTTGCTACCTAGGGTTAACAAGCCTCAACATCAGTCCAAATCCAATCATCCCATCCATTCATTTATCCAAGCCATATCACCTTTTGACCTATAAGTCAATATGAGTCCTATTGACTTATTCACCCCACTCTGCAATCCGTACAATTCGGCTAAACCAATTACAATTGACATAAGCCTTGTTGAAATGGACCGGATTTCTTTCCCACCCTCCTTTTCGGAGTTCATCCTATCCGAGGAATTGTTATGGGCTTTTGCCAACTACATTCCTCTGTCACCTCCACCTTCACCTCCATTTTCCACTAAGGATCCCGAGGTTTTTCAGGCAGAGTTAGATAGCAACAAGCAAGAAGAGTTGGATGACATCTTAGATGACATTCATCTTATTCCCACATCACATCAACTTGAGGAAGGTTCACATATGTCTATTGAAGATACTATCTAAGTGAACCTTAGTACATATAGACTTGTCAATTTAGAGGGAGTCGAGGAACCTGAACCACTTAATGTTATCCATTTAAAGGCATTTCATTGTTAATATGATGTTTATATGTGTATATATACATGGCTAAAAAAAAAACTCATCCACATAGGCATTTTCATACATACTGCATACGCCTTGCATTTACATATAGGCATATTTTCATGCACTTTTCATATTACATTTATACATACCGCATACATCTTGCATTTACATATAGGCATATTTACATGCATTTTCATATCCCACTTGCATTCATTCCACCACATTTTACATCACACATACACCGCATTACATTTGCATATTGCATTCATCCCATCCCATGTTCAATGATCATTTATACGTCCATCATCGAAGACTCCAAGCTAAGTGCCAGAGATATTGTAATGGCGGAGATAAAAAACTATTGAGAAAATACAAAGGCCAAAATTTTGAGCATAACATTCACTGGATATAGCTTGGGAGTTGCACTTGCGACCATAAGTGCTTATGATATCAAACAAGTAGTAGACGATATGTGACCTCTTTCTTCCTGTTGAGTGGTATTTTCAACCCGGTTGTGAAAACACACTCTTCGATAGAATTTGGGCTCCAAATCCTCTCTTGCAAAGAAATTAAATAAATAATTTCTCCAAGGTCTCCGCTATATTAGCATTTTACGTTTGTGTATTAATAATCTCAAATAAAGATATTCAATTTAAATGCTTGGAACACCTTAGTGGTTGCAAGTAACTGAAAACAAGGGGCAATGTTGGTTTATTTCATCATGAAGCTTTAGTGATTGTTCATTGATTTTTTTGGATTTTGTAATTTTTAAATGTTTATTTTAAATAAGTTAAACTTTCTGAAGAAAATAAGATGCAGAGAATGAAAATGCAATGCAAAAAACAAACTGAAAATAAAATGCACTCAGTATGATGCTATCCTGTTCTGACAAAACCGAAGATGTGAGTTTTCCATGCATGCAACCTAACCTATTGGACCTGCAAAACATGCACAATCCCCATAGACTAAGTGTTGGTTCCTAGGATACGAAATAAAATTCAGATTTCAAATATTTGCCTAATGTAACCCACAAAAGTGGCATTTAACATTATCTATAAATCCGAAATCTGAAAAATGAAAGAATAAACATTAAATCCATAGCATGCACAGAAGATCTCCTTATTTCTTGCCCACAAGATGCAAATTTTTGAACACTTCTGCATTAAAAATATGTCATGTTACAATAGCAGAATTTTTGGTTTTTTCAAACCAGTCTGTGGAAGAGAAACAGCTCAAAAAGGCCCAAAATGGCTTTCTCGCCTTCAGCTCTGCAACTTTGCTTGCAACGGTTTCTAACCCTTGTACCAATCTGTACTTTTGATTTTAAAATTTCTTGCAATGCTCTCTGTTTCGCCCTGTGACACTTTGCTTCATCTCCCAGATCACTTCGTTTCATCTTCCCCACTTCTTCGTCATTTTTGACTTTCTGCTCGACGTCGAAACGTTTGATCTTCTTCGTGCACTGTAACACTTCCGATGATTCTTACACCTTTATGCCACGTGTTCTACGCTTTTTTGCATGTTTTGTAATGGCCCGCTGTGAATTGCAACAAAAAATAGTATGTTGCAATATCACAACATTTTCTATCTGTAGCTTTATTCCTCTACCTACATCGCGAAAACAAGACATGTCGCGAAATCGTGACACATTTTATGTCAACAACCTTGTCTGCCCTTATGCACCATGAAAATAAGACATGTCACGAAATCGTGACATTTTTATGCCTGCAACTTTATTCGTCTTCAAGCACCATGAAAATGAGACATGTCGCGATATCGTGACGTGTTTCTCCTTAGGGCCGCATGGATGCAACCTGTCATGAAATCATGACATTTTTCTCCTTCGCTGTGTTTTGTTACACTTAGCCGCAAAAACGTGACATGTCACGAAATCATGACACTTTTTCATTCCATACCATCTCGCTGTTTTTTGTCGTGAAATCGTGACGCTTTTCTTTTTCGGGCTGTCTCACTACTTTTTGTCGTGAAATCATGATGCCTTTTCATTCTGTACCATATCGCTGTTTTTTGTCACAAAATCATGACGCTTTTCTCTTTCGGGCTGTCTCGTTGCTTTCTATCACGAAATCGTGACACTTTTTCATTTTGTACCATTTTGCTGCTTTTTGTCGCAAAATCATGACACTTTTCTCTTTCGGGCTGTCTCGCTGCTTTCTGTCGCAAAATCACGATGCCTTTTCATTCCGTACCATCTCGTTGCTTTCTGTCACAAAATCACAATGCTTTTCTCTTTCGGGTTGTCTCGCTGCTTTCTATCATGAAATTGTGACACTTTTTCATTTCGTACCATTTCGCTGCTTTTTGTCGTGAAATTGTGATGCTTTTCTCTTTCGGGCTGTCTCGTTGCTTTTTGTCGTGAAATCATGACACTTTTTCATTTTGTACTTGAAAGCATGAGATTTCGAAAATAAAAGAAACACTGTGCATGAAACAAAGAAAAGAGATAAATTGGAAATAAAAGAGAGACGTATTAAAACACAACCCTCTTTATTCAAATTTCTTATCCTTGGTTACATGGACGTCTCCTCCCTTTTTAGGAGCTAGGAGCGTTAAATATATCTCTGTTACAAACGTGCACATTCATCTTCTTTCCGCATGCCCACATGCAAAGTGGGCGGGCAAACGTACTGCCACCGCTGATGTTAATGAGTCCTTGCTTGCTGTTGTTTCTCCTGCGATCAAAGAAACAGTAAACGCGTTAATAGCACCTGCTGCAAATAGAGAAAATTTGACAAAGGCTAGAAACTTTGCCAGAGGTCGACTGTTATTAAAACAGTCGGCCGATTCTAAACGCTATTGCTTACAAGTTAATATTTCACTACGTTGCATGATAATATTCTATAAGACGTATTGCAAAATACATTCGAACGTATTACATGATATATTCTAACGTAAAGTTTATTTAAACAACGTAAAACATAAGCTGTTTGAATACTTGTTAATTTTGCAGGATATAAAAAAAAAACATATATTACATTAACTAAAAATGTGCATGGGGTGCCCAAGCGGGCCGCCCCGTTAACGCTTAGTTTCGACGCCAATCCACTAGGAATGGGCTCGAAATCTAAGACTGTGTGTTGTCGGCAAATTAATGGATATAGTGATCCACTGTCGGGTATGAAGGTCCGGCTTCACCTTCTGGAAAGCCACCAATAACCTCCCTTGTGAAAGAGATTACAGGTGCAGAAGATTGAATCCGAAAGGAATATGATCGGGTCTCTGGATGAGCAGCACTTCGTTGCGTTTCGAAAATGCTTCGTTTTTTTCTTTACATTGCATTGAGCTAGTTTTTATAGAGGATTTTGCCTCTAAAACATTAATGTCAAACCCTAAATCTGTCGCTGAGATTTGACCCTTGTCAGATGATTTATGAGACATGGCTCGTATATGAGATTATCGCTAGGAACTTACATCAGTAGTTATGGAGCATGGCCTCGGACCGGATTTGTTGTTGAGACTGCTCGTCTCATTACTGCAGTTGGTGAAGTCCGCCATTTTTATGGACCTACGGGGTCTCTTTGAAAATGGCACGCAGGGATGCCACATGGCGTGAATCGCTTGCCTTGATGGTAGGAAAGCCTTCCGCGACTTGGGCTGCCACTTGTCATTAAGTCGTTTTAAATCGCTTTGACGTTGCCTTTAAATGCTTTCATGTCCGCCAGGCACGAAGGTAGGAGCCTGTCGTGATATCGCGACACTAAGTAGAAAGCAGGGCGTAGGGGGGGCACTTGTCGCGATATCGTGACTATCGTGATATTGCGACAGCACGATGTTGCGGCTGCCGCGATATCACGATAATGCAGTGTCGTGGCTGTCGTGATATCACGACAGTCGCGATATCACGACAGTCGTGATATCACCAACTTTGTGGGACATGTGAAGCGATGTACGAAGCCGGTCATCACCTTCAGAGAGGATGTAGTCAAAGCAATATCGAATGACACGGCAGATCCACCCCTGCACGTTATCGCACAGGTCAACGGGATCCCATACAAGAGAGTGCTGGTAGATACTGGTTCATCCAGTAACATCATTACCACTGTAGCACTAAAACATTTAAAGCTGCCAGCCTCTCATATCACAGCCTCCACGTACACGCTGCGAGCTTTCAACGATGCAATATGCTCGATAGTCGGAACAGTGGTTCTACCTGTCCAAGTAGGACAAAAGACAATACCAACATTGTGCCATGTGTTAGAAGGCGAGATGGCTTACAATATACTACTAGGGTGGCCTTGGATCAGGGACATAAAGTGTGTCCCTTCGATCGCTCACCAGTGCTTAAAATATGCTTTTGAAGTAGAAATACATGTAGTCTCGATGGACTTGGAACCCTTCAAGTATTGCAACGTGGTACAACTAATGCCTCAATCGACCCTCCCTTCAACGCATTTGGATTTCTAGTTAAATCCATCTAAACAGGGTCCAATACCACAGGCACCACTGGTGACCAAATCACCAAAATCCCAGCTAGGTGAATCCTCATCATCTGCTCCTTCATTACCAACACCACTTGTCATGGCTAAACAGAAGGACAAGGGAAAACAGATCATGGAAGAGGCTCAGCCCCTAGAAGAGGGTTTGCCTACAATATCAATGGTATCAACAGAGGAAACACCTAGCACTACGGAAGTCGAGACTCCAAAAACACCAAACATGGAATGGACTCAGGAAGGACTCCCGTTCCCTCCCTCCCAAGCATCAACAATCACTATTGAAATGGCCAGCACGGGCCTGGGGGAGTATTTAGTGCAGAATGTTGTGGCAACGCCCGCATTAGAATCAGTACAGGATATGGGGAGACCTCGCCTTCCCATAGGAACAGTTGTTCCTCTAGGTCACCCACCTAACCAGACAAATTTTGTGTATGGGGGCCTTGATCATGGTCTCGAACCATGCAAGCAAAAGGAAGCAGACGTCGAGCCTTTTGTTGAAAATATCAACTATCTTGTCAAACCCGGACTTTGCTCTAAGATATCTCAGCCAATGCAATTGGCATGGATATGAGCTAGGTAGATATGAGCAAGGGATGTGTGTCCTTTGCCAACCAAGATATCAGATGCCATATGATAAATCAGGAGTAGGGTTCCACCACCCCCTGCCCTTAGACATCTTGGTAGAAAATATGCAAGGCCTAGAAATAGGCAACAAGGGGGGATTGGCACCAGATCTTTATGCCAACCCAAATACAGAATATACATTGGGAGACTACCTCCCATGGTCAACAAACACCCTTGGCAACAACAGTAATCCCTCTCCTTTGCTAGAGAGAGGTGACAGTTCAGACATTAATCCTCAAAAAGAACATCAACGGTGTCCGGACATCTTTTTGAAGCTATTCCCCTTAGAAATTCCAGTTGAATCAAAACAGTGTCAAGCGAATCAGGTCCCTCCACCACAAGTGGAACAACCGCCATGGGACCAGATTAACTTACTGGAACAAGGAGAACCCTCAATGTCGCAAGTAACAGTTGTTGAAGAGAATAAACATTTTTGGATCTTCGAAAATGATTCAGAAGATGAGACTGAGATGATCTATCTCAGACATGCACGACGGAATTATCACCCTTTAACTCATGAAGATCTAATGGGACATATGGGCATAAGGTTAGGGCATGAATGGTGGGTCGACCCAGCGAGGTGGGACCAAGTGTTGGATCCATGGCTCCAAATTCACGATGAGCACCGTCCACCCCAAGACCCTATCATGACAATAGTGCCGAGGGAAAACCCTGTCCTCCTATCAGCACATAGGGCCGATCCATTCATGCCCGTTACCCTAGAGCTAGATCCAGAGTATAGGGAGCATCTAGAAGAATCAAGTTATCACACCCATGGTAATGGAGACCAAATTCATTCCATCCACATGATCTCCATTGATTTGACCGCACCCATCCGCAATTCGGCCGATCCAGCAAGGTCATTGCATCTAGACATAGATGCCAACGACTGGGATCGCGTCAATTCACCTTTGTCACCATCGAGTACTGGCCTTTCGGTGAAATGCATCATTTTACCCCAAGGACAACTCAGGATATTTTTTAGGCTGAAGAGGAACCCGAGGTTCCCAATGTAGATCTAAATTCAGCTAATGATATCCATTTGATCCCGACTCCACATCAGTTGGAGGACGGATCCCACATGTCAGTCGAGGAAACGACTGATGTAGATATCGGCACAGGATCCAATGAATCCACGATTCTTAAGTTGGGGATAAGTATTTCCCCCGAAGAGCAAGCCAACTACATTGCCCTTCTCAAAGAGAAGAAGGAGGTTTTTGCATGGTCGTACAAAGATATGCCAGGACTAGACCCGCAGCTAGTCACGCATAATTTAACGCTTGATTCGACAATAAAACATGTAAAGAAAAAACTATGTAAGATGCATCCAACAGTGGTCTTAATGGTCAAAGATGAATTGCAAAAGCTGTTGGACGCACAGTTTGTCATCTGCGTGGATTATCCGCCATGGCTGTCCAACATGGTTCCCGTCAAGAAGCCCGACGGGAGGATTCGCATATGCACTAATTTTTGAGATCTAAACAAAGCGAGTCCTAAGGATGATTTCCCCTTGCCGAGCATCGACGCATTGGTGGACGCTACAGTAGGTCACGAAATGCTCTCCCTAATGGATGGCTTCTTGGGATATAATCAAATTCATATCAATCCTGAAGACCAACTAAAAATGGCGTTCACAACACCTTGGGGGACATTTTGTTATGAGGTCATGCCTTTTGGCCTTAAAAATGCTAGCGCTACCTACCAACGTGCCATGAGATATATCTTCCATGATTACATGCACAAAACTTTGGAAGATTACATGGATGATTTGTTAGCCAAGTCTCTCTTACGCTCAAATCATATCGATGACTTAAGCAAGATCCTCGATCGCCTCATGGAGCATAAAGTCAGACTAAACCCCAAGAAATGCGTCTTTGGTGTCACATCTGGAAAACTCTTGGGTTTCATAGTCTCAAAGCGAGGAATCGAGGTGGACCCAAAGAAAGTCAAGGCAATCCTTGAAATGGTTCCCCCAACCACAATCAAGCAGCTCAGAAGTCTGCAGGGCAAGGTCGCATCGATTAAACGCTTCATAGCGTAATTATCTGACAAGTGCCGACCCATGAACAAATTATTGCATAAGGGAGTTACATTTCATTGGGATGACAAGTGCCAGTCAGCCTTTGATGAGATCAAACAATACCTAGTTTTTGTTGGTCCGGCTTTCATGCACACCCCGGGAAAGGATGAAGCAAGGAAGCTCCGGAGACACCCACGGGACTGATCCCACTCATCTTTAGGATCTAGCTGGTTATCCAAGGTGCGAGTTACAGAGTTGGGTCGAATGGCAATTCACTCTTTTCCACTTCTGGAATAGATTTCAATATGGACTGCTCTGTTACCTTACAGGGGGTTCTTGAACTTGTTCAGTAGTTGCAAAAGTTGTTGACAATCAGATTTAACTTGAATTCTTGATCTAGCTCTCATGGGTCAGCAGATTTAAATAAAAGACAAACAAAGAAAATAAAAATGGATCATTCACCGAAAACAAAGAGAGGGTAGGGTAGAGGCGAAAAGAGAAGTTTATCAAACATTAAATCGTAAAACCCCAAACTATCAATTTTATCTATGCTACTAGCTTCACAACAGAACAAATCAAAGAAGAAAGTGTCCAGTCAGTCTAAGATCACTTTCAACTAAGAGCACAAGGCAGAGTGAAACGGATCTAGCAAAAAATTATAAATCCAAGGGCAGCTGGTTAAAATTGGTATCTTTCACCGACAGCCTAGCTCACACAGTGAAGACAGAGCAATTAGAACAAACTTACACCTCAAATCTGTAATTTCCCCTAGCAGACAAGAGAACAACTGAAGCCTAACAACATATTTAAACTTGATAACTCAGATTTACAGCATATATCTAACAAACTTTAAATGGAACGGATAACAAAAGAAGATACACTTATCACACTCTGCAAAAGATTAGGCTCCTGGCCATGCTATCACAGAAAAGCTAAAGCACATCAACTCCAAGTCCAGAAACAAAGGATTTCACAAAATTTGCAAGAAATTGCTTATAAGCCTTTTATTTCTAAGTCTCCGCCTCCCGCGATTACATTTAGAATCTGTATTTATAGACTCAGGACAGACCCTGATCTTTTCAAAATATCTTGCTCAAACCCTAAATCTTATCGCACTTAAACCCTAGGACCCGGGTTTTACAATAAAAATCCATTTAAAATCAAAGTCCGAGATAGAACTTAACCCTTCGGCAAATCAGTGCAGTTAACTGCCATAAATGGAGAAGATAAAATCTAAAGCCACTTGCATTCATCCGCAGCTGCAAATAAATGCCTCCATTAATTCTGCTGGTGAGCCGGATGAGTCACCACTTCTCCATCAATTTGATCTCCGTAAAGCCATTCCTGTGTTGAAATTGTCTTCATGCTATCAAGTCTGCAATAAATTTGTCATTGAATGCTCTCACCGGCAGCTTCTCTTCTAGCATGGCGGTCCTTGACTAAATCCGCACTTTAACTTTGCCTTTATGGCCTTTCCCGGTTGTCCCGCAAGTGCCAGATGGAATCCTGCATGAAAGACAAAAAGATTATATTAGCACTTTAATAAACATTAAATCCAAGCTTAAAACATTAAAACAGATTAAAAACCGCAAAATAAGCTTGCATGTCGGCTTCTGCTTGTCTGCCTCACGCTTTGACACGTGTCGCTACCCCAGGATGCCTTCTGTTTCAGCTGAAATGCACTTCTGGTCAACTTTGAGGACTTTCTCTCTCCTATCGCGAAAATGAGACATGTCGCGATTTCGTGACATGTCGCGAAATCGCGACGTCCCCAGCGCTATGGCAACTTGTCTCTCTGTCGGCCGCGAAAATGCGACATGTCGCGATTTCGCGACATGTCACGAAATCGTGCCTCTCGCCAGCTGCCGTACAATTTTGCTCCAGCATGTCACGATTTCGCGACATGCTTGTCTTGCAAGATGACTTCGAAACGTGCAGCGCATCGCTACCATTTTCACCCTTCGACTTCGAAACATGCAGCGCATCGCTGCCACTTTTCACCCCTGACTTTGAAACATGCAGCGCATCGCTGCAATTTTACCCTTCAACTTCGAAACATGCAGCGCATCGCTGCAACTTTCACCCTTGATCTTGAGACATGCAGCGCATCGCTGCAACTTTTACCTCTCGATCTTGAAACATGCAGCGCATCGCTGCAATTTTTGGACTTAGCCACTTTTTCTCCTTTCCAGCCACGAAAATGGGACATGTCGCGATTTCGCGACATGTCGCGAAATCGCGTTGGTCCGTACTGATTTCTTCTCTCTCCTCCGATAGACGACGATTTTGCGACACTTTCCAAAAATGGAAATGTCGCGATATCGTGACACTTCCAAAAATGGAAAGTGTCACGATTTCGCTACACAAAAATGACTTGGCGGATTTTTGACTCTTCAGCCCACTTTCTCTCTCCTACCGTGAAAATGCGACATGTCGCGATTTCGCGACATGTCGCAAAATCGCGCCCTTCCGTACAGTTCATCTTCTCTCTCCAAAAGCTGTCGCGATTTCGCGACATGTCGCGAAATCGCGCCCTTTCTGGCACTTAGCCGATTTTCATGCATTTTCTCTCTCCTACCGTGAAAATGCGACATGTCACGATTTCGCGACATTTTTCTCCCCGGCTTTCTCTCTCCTCATCCTGCAGCGATTTCGCGACGCTTCCAAATGGATTGGACTTCCAAAAATGGAAATGTCGCGATATCGCGACACTTCCAAAAATGGAAAGTGTCGCGATTTCGCTACACTTTTCTGACTTAGCTGCATTTGTATTTTCCTGTCGCGATATCGCGACATTTCCGAAAATGGAAGTGTCGCGATATCGCGACACTACCAAAAATGGAAAGTTTGATTTTTCATGAATTTATGCAACTGTTTTCAGCATTTTTCTCGGTACCGGTGCAAGATTTTCTTAAGCATGAATGATTTCTAGCATGTAAAAAGTGAATTCTTGGATAACACAGCTAGAATGCAAGAAAAAGCACAACTTTAAAAAGGAGGCAAGCAAAATCTGGATTTAAAACTGAAAATGATCAAGAGGGTCCCTACTGCAAAAATGAAAGTTCAGGATTTTCTAAGGATGGAATCTCATTTTTCAGTGGGGGTGTGTTGCTTCTCAACAAATGGCGATATCTGCGGGTAAAATAGTAGCACTATTTTAGAACCCAAGACTCTGGTTTCAAAACAAAAAGACCATGCATCATGCCTTGCCACAGACATTCTTCACAATAAATTGACTGTTAACTGCTAGCTGTTAAAATTTCCCAAGGACATACTAGGCTGGATTACTTCAAGGAAGATTTCTGATGTGCAATTTCAAAGGGTATAGAACTTTCTTCAAGGATGACTGAATTGAATGATAAACTTGGATTAATCAACTTTTCTAGATTGTAAAAGGGGAAACCGAGTAGAGCTCTGTTTACTAGTTTAGCCTTTTACAGCCTAGACAGAGTTACCCTTTAGATTTACACGACCCAAATTTACAACTGTAGGGCAGAATCTAATATTGGTTGCCTCTTTTAATTGTTCAACTCTTTTTTTCTCTTTTTTCTTTTTTTTTTTTTATATCTCTCCCTCTGAAATATATCAATATCTGAGATGCTTTTAGGGAAATCACAATTTTCTTTTATCATTTGATCAATGCGGGGCTTTAGTCTAGGCAATGATAGCCTCTGTGGATACCCAAATAATTGCATGAACCATAGTCCCCTCTCATAACCAGCTTTTCTTGGATTCCCCAGGAGTTCCTCCAACTAAACAGCATAGCAGTTTTTCTATCATTAAAACAACTGTGGCAAGTAAGACACAAGATCCAATCATCTCTCTACCTTTGTCCTGAATAACAAAATAGTTCTACTGTTCAGAGTAAGCAGACTATCTCAATTAGAATGATGAACAGCATGGGCATTGGATTGTGGATTGATCAGCTTAGAATAAAACAATTTTGAAGGCTGACTTTTCATTGATTGCTCAGGCAAAGGTTAAAAGACAGAATATTTAGAAGCCAAAGGACTTTGTACAGGCTTCCAAGGACAGGCACAGGCTTCTAAAGCAAAACAAAATCAAAACTGCACAGACTGCAAATAAAATAAACTAAACACTGAAAACTACACAGCTGTACAGACAAAGGAATAAAACAAACTGCAAGGCTATTTACAAAGGATGCAAAGCACAGATACATGCAACAAAATTAAGCTAAAACAAAAGCAAAGCAATTAAAGCGCCAGACCGAAAATAAACTAAAGCAACGAAATAAATTAAACACAAACGTACAGACAACAAAGAAAAAGAACCGCAAGGAAGAAAAGACTATACAGACTAAAATAAAAGCAAGCTAAAATAAAAAGACAAAGAAAGGAAATAAAAAGCACTGACAAAAGAAATAAACTGCACAAGCTAAAACTGAAAAACAATTAAAGAAAACTGAAAAACTGCAACTGTACAGACATTTAAAAATAAAACTGCACTGACAAAGAAATAAACTGAAAAACAAATAAATCAAGAAAAAATAAAGCAGAAAAATCAAAGCTTATTTACAATGCATACATATGTTACAACTTCCCTTCATACTCAAAAAATGCAGCAGTTGGGAAAGCAGAGAAATGGTGCCTTAAAAAAATTTTGACCATGTGCAAGTAATTTAGAAAAATTACCTTTCAGGTCCTGTTGACGAAATGCACTCCAGACTGTGCTTCAAAAATTTGCTATCTGGGAAAGACTTGTGTTTACTGTCTTCCCTGTCCCATTTGAAAAACAAATCTGCAACTCCTTCAAATTAAACAAATCATATAATAACAAATCATATGATAACATGTTTATGCTTCTAATTGAAGGGTTTGCAGAGTTCTTTCAAAAGGACTGAATGTAAAAAACCCCCAGGATCAAATACCTTAAAATCTTGACAGACCCAGACCACCACATCTTCAAAATTATGTGACAACTGAAAGAAATCATGTTTTATCTGTATGCCCTGGTTCTTAACAACTTGAACATTTTGTGGTTGTCTGTCTTGCTTCAATATCCAGGACTTCAATTTTTATCCCTCTAGAAGAATGCTTACAATTTTCCTTTTCACCTGAGCCTTGCTTAGATTTAACCTCATCAATGTGCAATGTCCAAACATCATGGTTGTGATGGTTTAGAGTTGTAACTGTTCTCACCTTCTCAGTTGCCAAATTATAAACTCCAATATCTGCATCAACACAGTTTATAGCCTTATCTTTGATATTATGTTCAGAAGTTGCAGGCTTATGTTGAGACAGTTCATCAATTCCAAGTTGGCTGACCACATTCATATTTACTATCTTTTCCTCCTTTTCTTGAAATTCAACAGGTGGTCCAGAGTAAGCCTCAATCAAGTTAACCTTTTGTTCAACAATCTGAGGCAGTTCATAGAGGGTGATGTCAGCTTTAAGTTCCCTCATATCCTCAATGATGTTATCCTCCTCGGTTACTTCGCATAGTGATATTGAATCTCACTTTCATCATCCTCTGATGAGGAAGGATCATTATTAAGTTCTGGACTCTCACATTTCAAGTCATAACTGTCTCTTTTGAACTGTTGAAAATCTTGCATTTCATCCACAGGAGTCTGTACAAGACTTTCTGTCTCTTCGGGAAAAGTGAAAGAATCTGAAACCCTGGTTGTACTTTTTTTGGGTGAACTAGAAATATCAATATTTCTTTGATCTCTAGGAAAATTTAACTCACCAGGAAAAACTTCAGATTTGGGTGGTGCCAGATCACAACTGTTCAGTTCAAGCACCTGCACTTTGAACTTGTCAGAACTTTTCTCTGTATTTTGCACATGCTGAGTGGATGTCACAGTTAACGGAGTCTCCTTGGGTAGAGCATGACATGTTGGCACTAACTCATGATGTGGAATGGGGTCTGGAACAGGCATGTTCTGTGTAACATAGGATATCAAAGGACTGCTCGAGAATTTGAGGCCCTAAGCTGTCTTTCAAGAATTAAGGCTTCTTTATAAGCCCCTGCCGGGGTTGTGATATTGATGTCTCTCTTGAGGAAAATAGAGGTCACTTGAATCCAATGCATTCTTGTAGATTTCTAAGGCCAGATTTGCATTTGGGATGTAATGGCCGGTCATTCTACCGTAAGCTCTTTGGAACCTCATATTGAAAGACCTGACAGTTTCTCCCGACTCTTTCTTGATGCTGGAAAATTGTTGATATAAAATGCTGGGATCTATCACTTCACCAAATTGTGATATAAAAGCTTTCTCTAGATCATCCCAGCTAGTAATGGAATTTTTGGTGAGGTTTAAAAACCAGTCATAAGCTCCCTCCTGGAGAGTGAACGGGAACAATCTGCAGGCAACATCTTCATGCTGTATATTTAACAATTTTAAAGCATTTTTAAAAGCTAGCAGGTGTTCTTCTGCAGTTCTTGTCCCATCATGTTTATACCTAGGGAGATATCTTTTCGGGCTTCTGGGCAAGTCATGGGCTATACCCGGGATATTCAAAGCAGTGGGGCCCAACCAATTTGCCATTATTACTTGGCTGACAGTGATATTCTGAGTTGTAATTGGATAACTGCCAGTGGAGATAAAACTGTTCTGAACTTGAGGTCTTCTCTGGCAATTTTAAAAACTGTACTGACAACTTTCAAAAACTGCACTGACAATTTACAAAACTGTACTGACAATTTACAAAATTGTCCGGAGTTCACTGTGGGTCCTTCAAATGTTGTTGTTATGCCCTTACAATACTTGAACTGAGTTCAACAGGCCCTCCTTCTAGCGCCAATTAGGTTGTTGGCTGAGGAGGAGGGAAAAGGATTCAAAAGATAAAATACCGACTCACATACATATTTGCCAAATAGGATTTCTCAACTCAAGTGCACTAAGAACGAGATGTTCAAGGCCCTCCTTCTAGCGCCAATTAGGTTGTTGGTCCGGCTTTCATGCACACCCCGGGAAAGGATGAAGCAAGGAAGCTCCGGAGACACCCACGGGACGGATCCCACTCATCTTTAGGATCTAGCTGGTTATCCAAGGTGCGAGTTACAGAGTTGGGTCGAATGGCAATTCACTCTTTTCCACTTCGAGAATAGATTTCAATATGGACTGCTCTGTTACCTTATAGGGGGTTCTTGAACTTGTTCAGTAGTTGCAAAAGTTGTTGACAATCAGATTTAACTTGAATTCTTGATCTAGCTCTCATGGGTCAGTAGATTTAAATAAAAGACAAACAAAGAAAATAAAAATGGATCATTCATCGAAAGCAAAGAGAGGGTAGGGTAAGGCAGAAAAGAGAAGTTTATCAAACATTAAACTGTAAAACTTAAACCCACCAATTTTATCTATGCTACTAGCTTCACAACAGAACAAATCAAAGAAGAAAGTGTCCAGTCAGTCTAAGATCACTTTCAACTAAGAGCACAAGGCAGAGTGAAACAGATCTAGCAAAAAATTATAAATCCAAGGGCAGTTGGTTAAAACTGGTATCTTTCACCGGCAACCTAGCTCACACAGTGAAGACAGAGCAATTAGAACAAACTTACACCTAAAATCTGTAATTTCCCCTAGCAGACAAGAGAACAACTGAAGCCTAACAGCATATTTAAACTTGATAACTCAGATTTACAGCATATATCTAACAAACTTTAAATGGAACGGATAACAAAAGAAGATACACTTATCACACTCTGCAAAAGATTAGGCTCCTGGCCATGCTATCACAGAAAAGCTAAAGCACATCAACTCCAAGTCCAGAAACAAAGGATTTCACAAAATTTGCAAGAAATTGCTTATAAGCCTTTTATTTCTAAGTCTCCGCCTCCCGCGATTACATTTAGAATCTGTATTTATAGACTCAGGACAGACCCTGATCTTTTCAAAATATCTTGCTCAAACCCTAAATCTTATCGCACTTAAACCCTAGGACCCGGGTTTTACAATAAAAATCCATTTAAAATCAAAGTCCGGATAGAACTTAACCCTTCGGCAAATCAGTGCAGTTAGCTGCCATAAATGGAGAAGATAAAATCTAAAGCCACTTGCATTCATCCGCAGCTGCAAATAAATGCCTCCATTAATTCTGCTGGTGAGCCGGATGAGTCACCACTTCTCCATCAATTTGATCTCCGCAAAGCCATCCCGAGTTGAAATTGTCTTCATGCTATCAAGTCTGCAATAAATTTGTCATTGAATGCTCTCACCGGCAGCTTCTCTTCTAGCATGGCGGTCCTTGACTAAATCCGCACTTTAACTTTGCCTTTATGGCCTTTCCCGGTTGTCCCGCAAGTGCCAGATGGAATCCTGCATGAAAGACAAAAAGATTATATTAGCTCTTTAATAAACATTAAATCCAAGCTTAAAACATTAAAATAGATTAAAAACCGCAAAATAAGCTTGCATGTCGGCTTCTGCTTGTCTGCCTCACGCTTTGACACGTGTCGCTACCCCAGGATGCCTTCTGTTTCAGCTGAAATGCACTTCTGGTCAACTTTGAGGACTTTCTCTCTCCTATCGCGAAAATGAGACATGTCGCGATTTCGCGACATGTCGCGAAATCGCGACGTCTCCAGCGCTTCGGCAACTTCTTCCCCTGTCGGCCGCGAAAATGCGACATGTCGCGATTTCGTGACATGTCGCGAAATCGCGCCTCCTGCCAGCTACCGTACAATTTTGCTCCAGCATGTCGCGATTTCGCGACATGCTTGTCTTGCAAGACGACTTCGAAACGTGCAGCGCATCGCTACCATTTTCACCCTTCGACTTTGAAACATGCAGCGCATCGCTGCCACTTTTCACCCCTGACTTCGAAACATGCAGCGCATCACCGCATTTCCCCTTCAACTTAAAACCGCATCCCACTCACCCACGATCTTGAGACATGCAGCGCATCGCTGCAACTTTTTCTCTCGACTTGGAAACATGCAGCGCATCGCTGCACCCTTTAGCCCGCGATTTTGAGACGTCAGCGAATCGCTGCAACTTTTGGACTTAGCCACTTTTATCATTTATCCTCGCGAAAATGGGACATGTCGCGATTTCGCGACATGTCGCGAAATCGCGCTGGTCCGTACTGATTTCTTCTCTCTCCTCCGGCAGACAGCGATTTTGCGACACTTTCCAAAAATGGAAATGTCGCGATATCGCGACACTTCCAAAAATGGAAAGTGTCACGATTTCGCTACACAAAAATGACTTGGCGGATTTTTGATTCTTCAGCCCACTTTCTCTCTCCTACCGTGAAAATGCGACATGTCACGATTTCGCGACATGTCGCAAAATCGCGCCCTTCCGTACAGCTTCATCTTCTCTCTCCAAAAACTGTCGCGATTTCGCGACATGTCGCGAAATCGTGACCTTTCTGGCACTTAGCCGATTTTCATGCATTTTCTCTCTCCTACCGCGAAAATGCGACATGTCACGATTTCGCGACATTTTTCTCCCCGGCTTTCTCTCTCCTCATCTTGCAGCGATTTCGCGACACTTCCAAAAATGGAAATGTCGCGATATCGCGACACTTCCAAAAATGGAAAGTGTCGCGATTTCGCTACACATTTGCGACTTAGCTGCATTTTTATTTTCCTGTCGCGATATCGCGACATTTCCGAAAATGGAAGTGTCGCGATATCGCGACACTACCAAAAATGGAAAGTTTGATTTTTCATGAATTTATGCAACTGTTTTCAGCATTTTTCTCGGTACCGGTGCAAGATTTTCTTAAGCATGAATGATTTCTAGCATGTAAAAAGTGAATTCTTGGATAACACAGCTAGAATGCAAGAAAAAGCACAACTTTAAAAAGGAGGCAAGCAAAATCTGGATTTAAAACCCGAAAAGATCAAGAGGGTCCCTGCTGCAAAATGGAATTTCAGGGTTTTCAAGAGGATGGAATCTCATTTTTTAGTGGGGGTGTGTTGCTTCTCAATAGTTTCGTCGCTAGTATTGGCACCACCTACACCAGGAGTGTCGTTCTACTTATACATCTCAGCTACTGAGGTGGCACTGGGCGCCATGCTAGCCCAGAAGAATGAACTTTACAAGGAACAGGCTACTTACTATCTTAGCCGCACCCTAGTCAGTTATGAACTTAACTATGCATACGTTGAGAAACTCTACTTGGCAGTGGTGTTTGCTACCAAAAAGCTACGCCACTACATGCTGAGCAACACTACGTATGTTGTGTCTAAGGAGAATCCATTGCGATACATGATGAGTCGTACTTATCATAGTAGTCGCACGGAAAAATGGATCATGTTGTTGATAGAATTTGACATAGATTTTATTGGACAAAAATCTATCAAAGGACAAGTCATAGCCGATCAACTAGCAGAGGCTCCTCTTGAAGACGATCAGCCTCTGGTCATAGAACTACCCGATGATTGGGTCTTCCACGTCTCCGAATCGCCAGATTCTGATGAGCCTGAGTCACAGGCCGACACAACCTTATTCTTCGATGGTTCTAAATGTGAGCAATGTGGTCGCACGGGAATTTTATTCTTCACACCGCAGGGTGCTCCAATGCCCCTGTCATTTAAATTAAACTTCCCGTGCACCAACAATAATGTAGAGTATGAAGCCTTGCTTCTAGGTCTTCAGACAACAATCGCCATGAACATCAAACGACTGAATATCTTTGGTGATTCGCTGTTAATAGTCAATCAAGTCAAAGGGGTATATCAATGCAAATGCCCGATCTCGTAGGCTTATAAAGCCCTCGTGGACAAATTCCTGGCAAAACTTGAGTGGTATGACATCGAGGCACTCCCTCGATCATCGAATCATTTTGCGGACACAATGGCCTCCTTGGGGTCACTAATTTCGCAAGACCTTTTCGGTGATATGACAACCATTCAAGTCAAAACCTTATCGCAATCCGTGATGGAGCGTGCAAGCTCAAACTTGACGCCAGGAATCCACATGATCCAGATTGAACCATCCTCGGATAAGTTCTCTCGAATCCAAGATCATCTGAAACGTGCCAACTAGGGGTCCTTGTTCTCCCCTACTCCCATTAATAGCAACACAATGTTGTTCTTACAGGTTCTATCTCATTCAACGTTTGCTAGGGAGGAACTTCAAGAGAGATTGGCTGTTCATACTGTCGAGGTTTCTGATCAACAGGACTGATATTTACCCATCAGAGACTACCTCAAGTTAGGTAATCTCCCACTTGGATTGACTCATGCCGCAAAACGAGCACTCAAGCAGAAAGCGGCTAAGTATGTCTTAATAGGAGACATTTTGTATCGTCGCGGCTATGAAGGAATCCTCCTTCATTGCTTAGACCAACAAGAGTCCACTTGGGCAGTCGCCCAAGCGCACGATGGTACATGTGGTGGCCACTTTAGTGGTATGGCTATTGCAAAGCGCATTCTTCGCATGGGCTATTATTGGCCATCTTTAGAGCGAGATTGTTGCACCTATGTCAAGAAGTGCGTGAAGTGTCAACATCATGCCAATTTGATGCACATACCTTCTCAGGCCTTGCAGACAGTCTAGTATGCTTGGCCGTTCTCGCAGTGGGGCTTTGATCTAATTGGGAAGATCTCCCCTGCGTCATCAGGCCATCACACGTTTATCATAACGGCCATAGAATATTTTACCAAGTGGGTGGAAGCGATTCCGCTTACCTCTATGATAGGACCCCGCATTGTGGAGTTCATCTTGCATAACATCATATGTCGTTTTGGTATTCCATCCAAAATAGTCTCGGATAATGGGACGCCTTTCAAGAACAAAGACGTGCGTGCTTTGACCACAAAGTACAAGATTCAGCACAGCTTTTCGACACCCTATTATCCGCAGGTGAATGGGCAAGCAGAAGCGTCAAACAAAATGCTAATTGCCATCCTTAAAAAGACCGTCATGGATAGTCATAAATATTGGCACATTCAAATCCCACTTGCTCTATGGGCCTATCGCACTAGCATTCGAACACCCACTGGGGCCACTCCGTTTTTGCTTGTGTATGGCTCCGAGGCAGTCATGCCTCTAGAGTTGGAGATCCCTTCCCTGCGCATATCAATGCAGGAGTTCATCGACGATGACGCTGCGCGGCAGGCCCGGTTAGACCAGCTTACGTTGCTTGACAAACGACGTGTTAATGCTCTCGAGCATTTACGTATTTATCAAGAACGACTTAAGAAAGCTTACAACATGAAAGTCCACCTGAGGGACTTTCGGGTTGGTGATTTCATTTTGAAGGAAAACCAGCAAAATTCCAGTTTGTCGTCCCACCTAAGGGACAAGTTTGTGGAAAATTGGTTAGGTCCAGATGTCATTAATAGCAAAATAGGACCGGGACGTACCGGCTAGCTTCTCTTGATGGTATCAAGGAAACAGAACCCTTGAATATCAGTCATTTGCGACCATTTCATATCTAAGAGAGCCAAATCCCAAAAAGGCTCCAAGGATTCTTGCAATCGCTTGGTCAATCCCAAAAGGCTCCAAGGATTGTCAAAATCGCTTGGTCAATCCCAACAGGCTCCAAGGATTGTCAAAATCGCTTGGTCAATCCCAAAAGGCTCCAAGGATTGTCAAAATCGCTTGGTCAATCCCAAAAGGCTCCAAGGATTGTCAAAATCGCTTGGTCAATCCCAAAAGGCTCCAAGGATTGTCAAAATCGCTTGGTCAATCCCAAAAGGCTCCAAGGATTGTCAAAATCGCTTGGTCAATCCCAAAAGGCTCCAAGGATTGTCAAAATCGCTTGGTCAATCCCAAAAGGCTCCAAGGATTCTTGCAATCGCTTGGTAAATCCCAAAAGGCTCCAAGGATTCTTGCAATCGCTTGGTCAATCCCAAAAGGCTCCAAGGATTCTTGCAATCGCTTGGTCAATCCCAAAATGCTCCAAGGATTTCCACAATCGCTTGGTCAAAAATAAAGAAAATTCAAAAACAACAAAAATCATCAAAAACAACAAAAAATTGCATCTCATTTCTAGGCATACTCAAATTCATCAATAAGAGAGCTCTCCTCGCACCTCATCTTCATATTCACAAAAATCCATCCATCAAAAACACAAAAAAAATATATGCAGCTGCATTAAAGCATTGCATCCATACATTGCATATTTGTGGTCATACAGGTCAAAGGCACCATAGGCTGTCATGGTTCTACTAGTCCATCTTGTTCCACACTGTTCCATTTTACAAAAACAACAAAAACACCATGCATTGCTTTTACCATACTAAAGTCAGTGGTCTTTTAATGTATCAAGGGTTTTCGTGATTCAGTTATCATTTTGCTCTTTAACCATGTAATGTATCAAGTTAGACAAATTTTATGGAGGTAGAGTTACACTTGAAATACACCTTGTTACGTAACATCCCAACACAAATTAAAACACAAAAAAAAAAAAATTCCCAAGTTGTGTGAACGAAAGATGAAACCTGCACAGTCATCCAGGTCACCATAAGCGAAACGGTTATCTTGCTCATCCCCCCGTGCGAATGGTTCTATAATGCTGAGAATTGACAAAAGGACGAGCTCTTTCGTATCCATTCACCTCCAAATACAGTGGTTTTCACCACTACTAAATCCCAATCATAGTTGATTCCCAAAGTTGTAAGGATTTTTACTACACGTCCCTACCAAGGATGGGTAGTCATCCCCAAGACCTAAAAGGATCAACACCGTTCACAACCCAAATTCCAACAAATCATCATCCTAACACTTTCCATTCACCTTTGGTCTCCAAGTTGTAAGGATTCGTACTATCCGCCCCTAACCAAGATGGGTAGTCATCCCCAAGGCCTAACAGATCAATGCCCTTACTCCATAACCTCCATCATCCCCTTGGTCCCCAACGTCGTAAGGATTCGTACTATTCGCCCCTAACCAGGATGGGTAGTCATCCCCAAGGACACAAGGATAAAAGCCACTCACAAACTCAAATCCACAATACTCAAAACACAAAATCAAATAACAGTGGTCATCGCCACTATTCAAAATCCTTGCTCAAAAAGAATTAATAGAAAATAAATAGTGATTTTCATCACTATATAGACGAGCAACCCTCTAAATAATTCAGCCAACAAACATCCTAAACTTGAATCCCTGGAATTCTTAGCATTCGAAAACCATCTAGGTAATCCTCATTACAGGTTTGGTTGATAGCCTATCTGGCAATGGTGGTATCCTACCCGCATGATGATATGTCTGTCACATTCGCTTTGCGTGTGTGCAGACCTATGTTTGCATAAGGATGAGCTAGCTTATGGTATCCTAGATAACATCGCAGATTAATCTAACTAAATACAACAACGGAGTTAGTGGAGATACTTAGGTGATCCTTAGTACAGGTTCGGTTGAAAGCCCATCTGGAACTGGTGGTATCCTAACAAATACCACATAAATGAACTCAATTGCACACACAGGGATGTGAAATAACTTGGTCAAAAACAAGTCCGATTCATACCTTATTTAAAATTCTTGTAAGATAAAGTACAGTCATGGCTAGTAAATTAAAACTGTCTGAGTCTCAGAAAACCTTGGCTACATTTCTAAACCAACTGCGCTACTTTTCATCCTTACAATACCATCAAAAAATACAAAAAAAAGAACAAACCACATGTATACATACAAAGTCGTGCATCATAGCAATCGCCTAAAAAACAAAATAATAGAGTTCTAAATAGTCTATGGTGCCATAGCCAAACACCACAAAGTCCATCCCTCCATTTCATTTCTGCATATCACATACATTTGCATTCATCACAACATATGCATCCATCAATATAAAGTAGCATGCATCCATCAACATCAATCATTGTGCATACCATAATCTCATGACATATACACAAAGAAAGAAAATCAAAACAGCCAAAACATCACAAAAATGCAACACAAAAACATTGCAATAAGCATTGCCAGACACAAGTGCTCTTGCACTTAACCTCTTGGCATAAAAAAATCAATGTCGGGGCTCAAATTGTCACTCTCCTACTTCCCCAAGAAGGCTACCATAGCCGGACCGCTCCATGGAAATACGGGTTTTTGATAATTTCACCCCATTATGGCATCACCAAAAGGGTTAACACCCACCAAAAATAGGTCCAAATGTCGGGAAATTGCACGTACTTAAACGGTAAAACATATAAAAGCACCCTAACCTAAGTCATCTTGGGTCAAGAGACTCGTCGCTTTTCTCACGAAGGTCATTCCCTCATCGATTCGTCGCTTGAGGGGGTAGTCACACTTAGTCACCAATCAACAAGCACACACCCAATCAAAGCAATGACATGCATTCAAAGAATCGTTGACAAAGACAATCATGCTCTTGCTTGGGGCAGTAAACAAGCAATCATTAAACTGATCAAACACTTGGCATTCCCGAAGCATGAACACAAGGTTCCCCTGTGGACAAAAATGTTACGCCCTTTGCCTAATCATGACTGACCAATGTCCAAGCTCAAGTCACACCTCACCAAAATAGGTTAACACTTGAAATCAAATTCCTTAGCTCGTCAGAAACAAGGATTCAAGAATGCATGCCCTTTCCATACTTGGGGCATCAAAGGTTGGTTAGGTTACCAAGAAACCCTAATCATTAGTGCTTTGGTCATCTATTTTTGCTTAGCGCTACGTTGCCCGCAGTGCTTCCCAAAAAGGGGCATCTGTAGACACCAAAACAGCACCAATTCAATTAAGTGACTACAAACACTAATCGCATGGACATACACAGCTTTCAGGGCAGCCCTTAGAGGTCAAACAGTGGTCCTAGCCACTTACAAAACAGTTTAAAAGGTCAAAAAATGAGCAGAGCAAAGTTGGTCGTTTTTACAAGCCTTTAATCTACAAACAAGCCTTAAGCCTTAAGCAAAAGCAACTTCAATTACAAACAGGCCTTAAACAAGTGCTGCCTGTCGCGATATCGCGACCAGTCGCGATATCGCGACAGGCAGCACTTGTTTAAGGCCTGTTTGTAATTGAAGTTGCTTTTGCTTAAGGCTTAAGGCTTGTTTGTAGATTAAAGGCTTGTAAAAATGACCAACTTTGCTCTGCTCATTTTTTGACCTTTTAAACTGCTGTGTGAGTGGCTAGGACCACTGTTTGACCTCTAAGGGCTGCCCTAAAAGCTGTGTATGTCAATGCGATTAGTGTTTGTAGTCACTTAATCGAATTGGTGCTGTTTTGGTGTCTACAGTACCATCTCGCTACTTTTTGTCGTGAAATCAGGATGCTTTTCTCTTTCGGGATGTGCAGATGCAATCTATCACAAAATCGTGACATTTTTTTTCTCTTTTGGGCCACACAGGTGCAACCTGTCGTGAAATTGTGACGTTTTTCTCTTTCGGGCTGTGCAGATGCAACCTATCATGAAATCATGACATTTTTCTCTTTCGCTCTATCCCGCTGCACTTGTCTGTGAAAACGTGACATGTCACGAAATCGCGACACCCTTTCATTCTGCATTATCTTCTTGCTTTCTATCACGAAATCGTGACACTTTTCTTTCTGCATTATCTTCTTGCTTTCTGTCGTGAAATCATGACACTTTTCTTCTACATCCACTTTGGTTGCTTCAGGTCACGAAACTCTGACATGTCGCGATATCGCGACGTTTTTCTTGTTTGCCCTTCATCTCGTCTTTAGATCGCGAAAACATGACATGTCGCGATATCGCGACAACTTTAGCGCCTTGCCCTATTTGACTGATTTGACCATGATTTTGTGACATGTCGCGATATCACAACATCTTTTTATTTTGTCTTCTCTCTCCTCTTTGACCATGATTTCATGACATGTCGCGATATCGCGACAATTTCCACACTTAGCTTTTTTACCTACCAGACATCACGAAAACATGACATGTCGTGATATCGCGACAATTTTGAGTCTTCAACTTGGTTCTTTGTCTTGCATAGTGATTTCATGACATGCCGTGATATCGCGACAATTTTCAATTCTGCTCTCACCTCATGATCTGAGCCACAAAAACGTGACATGTCGCGATATCGCGACCCTTTTGCGTTGACTGTTCCCTTACTGTCTTTGACCGCGATTTCATGACATGTCGCGATATCGTGACATTTTTAGCCTCTTGTTCTGTTTGACCACTTTGATCGTGATTTCATGACATGTCGCGATATCGCGAAACTTTCTATTTTTACTATCTTTTGCCGATCTAAGCCGCGAAAATGTGACTGTCGTGATATCGTGACATTTTTCATTTCTAGTCGTGACAGAGCAACATGTCGCGATATCGCGACAACTTTCTTTTCTTGCTTTTCTTTGCTCTTTTAACATCTGGGCCACTGTAATATTCTTGGAAAGCGTGCAAACAAAAGGGGGGTCCCCAATTTTGGGGTGTGTTGTGGAGCAACCACAACAAATGACAACTCTGTTGAGAAATGCTCCTGAGCATTTCGGTGAGAACCTAACCTGAAATATACAAGCTTAGATACAGGCGTCAACATATAAAAGATAAGCAAATACCACTAGATCAGAAATACATGAAACATCAAAATCATTAAGTTTCAGCTCGGTGTGTGCAATGTGCTTCATTCCTTATCGTTTGAAATTGATCAACATTCCATTTTTTGTTTCACTTATGATTTGTATGCAAGGCTATGAATGATTTGTGCAAGATTTGATGTATGATGAAGATGCTAAAGATATAACAACCTGCTTTGCAAAGGCTCAAATCTTCTAATATCATGAACAAACAATTAAAATTATCAAACCCTCTTAGGATCAACTATATGTATACTGAATTAATTTATTAGATCCCAAAGTTGGTTATGTGTCACTACCATCTTGAACCCATGTGCAGGTGTAAGTGAGATCAGAGCTTTGGGGAATCGGATTCCCAACCTAAGCGAGATGGGAATTTAACCCTATCCTTACTACTCTAATCTGGAGTTCATTACCTCATCTTGAACAAAATGATTTAACCTATTATGGATGAAAATTTCAGGCTAGCCTGTCCGTTTAAGCAATTAGTGGTCTTGCTTTTAGACAAGACATGTTGCCACGCATGAGCATACTTAACCCCATAATCCATGATTTGGATTCATTCATTCTTTTTTTTTTTTTTTTTTATTTCTTGGACCTTTGGGATGACTACCCATCCTTGCTAGGGACATGTAGTATGATCCCTCCAATCCAAGATTAAGATGAAATGGAAAATATTAATTTTATTTTCATTTCTTGGACCTTGGGGATGACTACCCATCCTTTGCAGAGGACATGTAGTACGATCCTTCCAATCCAAGATGATAAAATGAAAGATGGAAATTATTAATTTTATTTTTTTTCTTGGACTTTTGGGATGACTACCCATCCTTTGTAGAGGACATGTAGTACGATCCTTCCCATCCAAGTTTTATGATAAAATGAAATATGGAAGCTTTGGGGAATCGGATTCTCAACCTAGGTGAGATGAGAATTATGCCCTATCCTTACTACTCCATGAAGGTCAAATCAGAGCTTTGGGGAATTGGATCCTCAACCTAAGCGATATGAGGATTTAAACCTATCCCTACTACTCTGATTTTAGGCTTTAAGCATTATGGGAGTGGTAAAAACCACTGTTTTAAGGATTATGTTGCATGGTAAGACAAACATGAAATATTCCTTTTGCCTCACCTTTTCTTCCAAGTATGGTTTTGACCATTTTGCTCAAGATTCTCTTTAATATGCGTAGAACGTGCTTGGTTCAACATAGTTCGGGCATCAGTTCCCAACCTTAGGATCCTTTTAATATATGTTATGTAATAATTCTAAGAGGATTCGACACCTTCTCAATGATTGCACATGAAATGAAAATGTAACTGAGATGACATGTATATGCAATGCGGAATGTGACATGAGATATGAATGCACTGCTTCTTTTGAAATGCGGAGGGAATATATCATCTACTTTACCATAATGTGTAAAAATGACAACTTCATGCATCACAAGATTCAAACGATATTATTTAAAATGCTTGTGTTACTTGTGGAGCTTTCTACAACACAATTCCAATGTTTCATATTCTCCTGATCTTAGGCATAAGTTGACATCTCAATTTTTCTTTTTCTTCTTTTTTTTTATAGACAAACCAACATGTCCAGAGGACCAACACACAACTTAAATCCAAACCAAAATAGCAATCCCTAAAAAGGAAACTTGAAAACACAAACCAAAACCAAAAACCAAAATCTATATACAAATGTACAATATAATACAAGATGACACAAAGCTTGGACTATCACTTTCCTGGATCCCAAACATGATTAGAACACTTCAACAAAAATATAATGTGATATGCATGCCAAGTGTTGTAGGAATCCAACAAAAACAATATTAGACCACACCATGCAACAACTTTTAACTTCCCTTGCTCACCCCACCAATTAGATTTAATTCCATTAGTACTCTCATAGGTGAGCGTTAAAATACTAAAATGATTAGACAATAAATGATATTCAATTTTATATTGTCTATTCTCTAAAACTTCCATTTCAAAACTCAATCCTTGATTAAGAATTATCTTTTTCAAATATGCAATTTTGTAAGTAGGAGCCTATTTCTACAAATTTCAAATCCAAATCATTATTCATGTTTTTAGGCCAATCAAATTTGTGCAACAGTTTACAAGCATCTAGGATATTTACTAAATTAGGATCATTAAAAGTCTTTACCCTAGATTCAATTAGTAATTGTTGATGAATTTGATTTAACAATTCAAGTGCATCAACTTCCTTTTCATTCATTAAAACAATGTTATCAAAGGTGTGATTAGAAATCATACCCTATTTTTCATTCACCTTTAACGACATTTCATCATAAACATCAATCAAATTCAAAATATGGTCATGCAAATTTTCACCCAAATTTTGGATGCTTGAACATAAAAGGTTAGATTCTAACTTTTGAACATTTTTATTTACCAAAATTTGACAGGGATTTGCAATTCCCTCTTTTACCTCATGGTCTTCATACTCTTCATTGATTACTTGTTTATCAAACATACCAAAATTGGGCACCCAATTGAAAACATGCCCATCCTTTTCAACCCTCCAATATTCTTGGTCAAAGTGTATGTCCAATGACTCATCTTGATGATCCTTCATTTGAGTTGTTTCCAATTGATCAATATCTTTGTCATTTGGTTCCAATTCTTTGTTCACTATCCATGGTATCTCCTCATTTGAATCCTCAAAATTATAATGCAAACTTGTATCCTCATCTTCAATGAATTTATATTCAACATGATAAAAATTTGCAACATTCTCAAATCTTGTGAATGTGAGACCTTCGTATGATGTAGAATTTTCAACATCCTGCATATCAAGTGAAATATGAGTTTCATCTATAAGGGTGTGAGAAAATAATGCATTATCATATCTCCCCCAACCATTATAAAAATTATCTTCCAAATTTGTGGGATGAAACTCCATGGTATTTGTGACATGATCTTTTGATTCATTCATCAATTCACTTTCTTCTTTGCCCTTGGTAGTAAGATCCTCATTATCTTCCAAAGTCTGATGAGATTTGAAACCCTCTTCCAAAACATTCTCAAATGGTACAGGAGTTATAATATCTTCCTTCGAGTAGGCGATTATGTTGTCCTATATATCATTTGGCACACACGTTTCATTAGCGGTTTTGGATTGAGTGTAGTCTTCCCACTTCTTCCAAGCATCATAATAATCATCTTCCAGAATCAAGTGGTGACGTTCAACTACCTCTTCAACATCTTCCAATTCATTAATGTGTTTCTCATCAAATTCATCTTCACCTTCTTTAGATGGTTCAATTATTTCCAAAAGTGGGTCGTTTCTTGAATTCAAATTTGTAAGGCTATCATCGTCCAAATTATTAACCCATGATTCAATTTTATCATAATTTGGAGGGTGAAGAATTTTTTTATCTTTAATTTTACACATGTTGAGTGGTGTTTTCACCCAATTGTGAAAGCACACTCTCCGGTAGGATCTGAGTCCCAAAATCCTCTGCTTGCAAAGAAATTATGACCGAATAATTTCTCCAAGGTTCCTGTTGTGCTGGTTCTTTGTTCACCAATGATGCTGTTCAATTTGAATGCTGGGAATACCTTAGGGTTGCAAGTGGATGTTAACAAGGGGCACTGTGGTTTATTTAATTTGAATTTGCAATGGACTCCAAGTGAATAAATATAAGAAATAAATCTATTTTATCTTAGGCTTTGATGGATTTTCAGTTATTTACTTGAATGAGAATAATTAAAATGCAGAAACTAAAATGAGGGTTTGAAAATAAAAGAAATGCAAATGAAGATGCAACTAAACTACGTCCAGAATGCTGCCATCTCGACTTGATAAAACCGAAGATAATGAGGTTTTCTGCATGCAACCTAACCTATTGAACCTGCAAATTCGCACAATCCAGATAAGCTAGGTGCGGGTTTCTAGGGTTTTACTGTAATTTCAGATTTTAGGCATTCGCATGAAGCAACCAAGAGAACTTGCATTAAACTCCACCTAAAAGCCTAGAAATCTGAAAGGGAAAGATAAAACATTAAATCATGCATGCAGAAATGACTCCTTCTTTCTCATCAATGAGATGCCAACTCTCTGTATTTATGTATTAAAATGATATATCAGTTACAATGACAGAATGTTCCAGGTATAACAAATCCAGAACAAATGAAGGAAATTGCTCCAAGTGCAGGCCCAGAATGGCTTGCAGCCCTTGTCTCTGCAACTCTGCTAGCAGCAATTTCCAACCCCTTGTTCAATCTGCGCTTCTGATTTTATACTATCTGGCGTGGCTCTTCGATTCTCCCTGCGTCGCTTCGCTTCACCTCCCAGAATGCGTCGTTTCAAATTCCTCGCCTTTTCGATGCTTTTACTTCATGCTCGATGCCGAAACGTCCAAAATTTTTTGTTACATGTAACGCTTCTGCAACTCTGACACCTGTATGCCACGTGTTCTGCGTTTCCAGCACATTCTGTAATGGCCCCATGTAAATCGCGATGTCCCTAGGCATGCAGCTTGTTCCTCGGCCAGCACAGCGAAAATGAGACAGGTCGCGATATCGCGACGTTTTTCGGACAACAGCCTTCTTTCCTTCTTGCCCAGCGAAAACGTGACATGTCGCGAAATCGTGACATGTCGCGAAATCGTGACGCTTTTCTCGTTTCGTACACTCGCTCATTTCTGTCGCGATTTCACGACGTTTTTTGCTTCGCGCCCTTTTGCTCATTTTTGTCGTGATTTCGTGACCATTTTACACTTCATGCCTTTTCGCTCAATTCTGTCATGATTTCACGACCATTTTACACTTCATGCCTTTTCGCTCAATTCTATCGCGATTTCACGACCATTTTACACTTCATGCCTTTTTGCTCAATGCTGTCGTGATTTCGTGACCATTTTACACTTCATGCCTTCCACCTGCAATCTATCGCGATTTCGCAACGTTTTTCACTCGGCACTCCTTTGGCTACAATCTATCGCGATTTCGCGACGTTTTTCACTCGGCACTCCTTTGGCTGCAATCTGTCGCGATTTCGCAACGTTTTTCACTTCTGTACACTCTCGGCCGCAACTTGCAACGATTTCGTGACGTTTTTCCGCTTTATGCACCTTTGTTGATTTTTGTCGCGATATCGCTATGCTTTCTGCTTCGTTCTGTTTGACCGGTTTGACCCATGATTTTGCGACGTGTCACGATTTCGCTACGCCTTTCTGCTTCGTGCCCCGCTTGCCGCTTCCTGTCGCGATTTCGCGATGTTTTTTCTGCTTTGCCCTATTTGACTGGTTTGACCCGTGATTTTGCGACATGTCACGATTTCGCTACGCCTTTCCATTTTGCCTTTCTCTCTCCTCTTTCGGCCATGACGGAGCAACATGTCGTGATTTCGTGACACTTTTTCATTTTCTTTCTCTCTCCTCTTTTGGCCGCGATGGAGCAACATGTCACGATTTCGCTACACTTTTCTACTTTTGGCCGCGACGGAGCAACATGTCGCGATTTCGTGACACTTTTTCATTTTTTGGCAGCGATGGAGCGACATGTCGCGATTTCGTGACACTTTCTACACTTGTGCATTTTTGCCCCTTTTTCTTGAATTTTAGCATCTGGGTCACTGAGATTCCTTTTGAAAGCATGCAAAAAAGATGGGTCCCCAATTTTGGGGTGTGTTGTGGATCAGCCACAACAAATGGTGACTCTGCTGTCAAATGCTCTTGAGCATTTTAGTGAGAACCCAACCTGAAACATATACAAACTCGAAAACATGTGTTAGCACATAAGCAATATAAACAAATGCCCAAAGATCAGAAGTACATGAATCATCAGAATCATCAAGTATTAGCTCAGTGTGTGCAATGAATTTCTTTCCCTATCGTTTGAAATTGATCAACATTCCATTGTCAGTTTTGCATGAATGCATATATGAGATTGTGAATGATTTGTGTAACCTAATGAATATGCTAGGAGATCTTGCTTTTATAAAAGGCATAGTCCTTCTTCTAGTATCATGTACAAACATTCAAGATTGCCAAACCCTCTTAGGATCCACTAATGAATTGTTTTATTATATCCCAAAGTTGGTTATGAGTCCCTACTATCTTGAACCCATGTGCAAGTGAATGTGAAATCAGAACTTTGGGGAATCAGACTCCCAACCTAACCAAGATGGGAGTTTAACCCTATCCTTACTATTCTGATTTAGAGTTCATTACCTCACTTTGAGCAAAATAATTTAACCAATTATGGAGGAAATGGTCATGCTAGTCTAACCCTTTGGACAATCAGTGGTCTTGTTTTTTAGACAAGACATGTTGCCATGCATGGGCATACCTAACCCCACAATCCAAAACTTATCTTCATTTCTTTGGACCTTGGGGATGACTACCCATCCTTTGCAGAGGACAAATAGTACGATCCTTCCAATCCAAAATAAAGATGAGATGGGAAAAATTAATTTTTTACTTCTTGGACCTTGGGGATGACTACCCATCCTTGCTAGGGACATGTAGTACGATCCTTCCAATCCAAGCTTTGGATAAAAATGGAAAATATTAATTTATTACTTAGACCTTGGGGATGACTACCCATCCTTTGCAGAGGACAAGTAGTACGATCCTTCCAATCCAAGATTTATTATGAAATGAGACATAAGAGCTTTGGGGAATTGGATTCTCAACCTAAGCGAGATGAGAATTTATGCCCTATCCTTACTACTCCATGTAGGTCAAATCAAAGCTTTGGGGAATTGGATCCTCAACCTAAGTTCGATGAGGATTTAACCCTATCCTTACTACTCTGATTTTAGGCTTTAAGCTCTATGGAAGTGGTCAAAACCACTTGTTTTAAGGATCATGTTGCATAATAGGATAGACATGAAAAACCTCTTTCGCCCAACCTTTTCTTCCAAGTTAGGTTTTGATCATTTTGCTCAAGATCCTTTTTAATGTATAAGACGTGCTTGGTTCTAGATATCTCAAGACTCAGTTTCCAACCTTAGGATTTTTCTTACATTTATGTTATAACACAACCCTAAGAGGATTTGACATACTTTAATGATTTGTACCTAAGATGCATATGCAACTAAGATGGAATGTATATGTAAAGTGAGATGTAACATGAATGCATTATCTCTTGAATTGCAAATGAAATATTTGTCATACAAAACTGACTACTTCATGCATCACAAAATCAAACGATATAACTTAAAATGTTTGTGTGACTTGTGGAGCTTTTACAAGACAATTCCAATATTTCATATTCTCCTAATCTTAAGCATAAGTTGACATCTCAATTTTTTTTTTTTTATTATTATTATTTTTTTTATTTTTTATTTTTTATTTTTTTATCAAAATAAACAAAACATGTCAATTGAAATCAAATCCACAACCAAAATCCTAGCTAGACTAACAATCCTAAACAATGAAAACAAAATCTGAAAATCCCCACCAAAACCGAAAGAATAACATCAAACTCTCACAACCTAGGGGCTAAAATAATGCTTTAAAATCTGCCCATTAACCGGTAGCATAAAATCCTTCCCCTCTAAAGTTTTTAGCCTGAATGTATTTTTCCCGAGAATTTCTGAAATCTGATATGGGCCTAACCAAAGACAATCAAACTTTTGATGATTCCCTTTTTCCTCATGTCTTTTGTCCCATAGTAATACCAAATCTGAAATTCTGAATGACTTAATTTTGGCCCTTCTGTCAAACCATCTCTTGATAACTTCCTGGTGTTTATTCATGTGATTCATGGCTTCTTCTCTCTTTTCATCAAGGTGCAACAAATGACTTAACCTGGCTTCAACTTGATCATCTGTCCCCAAGTACTCTTGTATGAAATGCAAGGTCTGCAACTTCAAATTTGCAGGAAATATCGGGTCTTGCCCATAGACCAAATGATAGGGAGTATTCCCTATGGATTCTTTTACTCTGGTCCTATCTGCCCAAAGGGCAAACTTCAATTGGTTGTGCCAATCCCGAGGGTTCTTTTCCAGCAATTTCTTAATAGTGTTCAACAAATTTTTATTTGAAGATTCGGCCAAACCATTTCCTTGAGGATAATAATTAGATGCAAACTTTAAGCTCACTTTGTTGTCATATGCCCAATCTGCAAATTGTGTAGAAATAAAAGCTTTACCATTGTCATTGACAATAGAATCGGGCATTCCAAATCTTGTTATAATATGGTCCTCAAGGAATTTTATTACAACGTCCGTGGTGGCATGTTTAGTAGGAATCGCTTCTGTCCACCTTGTACGATGAGTCCGTAGTTGTCAATATGAATTTATGAGAATCAGAAGAATTTGGGTTAATAACCCCAATGAAATCTAGTCCCCACTGTGCAAATGGTCTCATTTCAACTACGGGTTGTAATGGCATGGCTGCATTTCTTTCTCTATTGGCAGCCACTTGACGGATATGACAAGATCATACATGGGCATGTGCATCTTTGAAAATGTGGGGCCGGTAGTATCCTGCTCTCGGGATTTGATGCGTTGTAGCATTTGCCGCACCATGACCAGTTCCATGTTTCCCGTGAAATTCCTGCAACACCCTGGCGAGCTTCTTCTTTGTTCGGGCACCTCGGGTAGATCCCTTCATGATTCTTCCTGTAAAGAACACCAGATTTCATCAGATAATTGATAGACTTAAGCCTTAAAGCTCTTCTCTGGGTTGAATTCAGATTAGAAGGACACTTACCATTCAATAAAAATTGCACAATATCAACATACCAGTCATCCTTAGCAATGTATTATGTGTTCGAGTATTGGCATGTTATTTGCGGATTATTTTCTGCGATCGCCTTCGCCAGTCCCTGTCCTCGAACTAGTTTCATAGGTTGGATTTCGAGATCAAATTCTTGGATGGTGGAAATCCATTTCCCTCTTTTCTCACCTAGTTCATTTTGTAAAAACATGGTCTTAACAACAGAGTCAGGCACGATGGCAATAACTCTGCTGTGCACAATGTAATGCCTAAATTTTTTCACCGTTTTAAAAAGTGCGTACATTTGCTTATCAAGGATTGAATACCTTAATTGAGCATCTTTTAGGGGGGCACTTAAAAATGCTATGGGTTTTTCTGCACTATCCTCACCTTTTTGGGTTAAGACACTCGCAAAAGAGTGTTCTGATGCAAAAGCATAAATATAGAAAGGTTTGGAATAGTCTGGACTTATGAGGACCGGGGCTCTGGAAATGGCATCTTTGATGTTCTGAAAGGCCACTCTACTTTCCTCGTTCCATTTTACATCCACATCCTTCTTGAGCATCTTGTTCAGAGGTTTGGCTATCTCAACAAAGCTAGAGATAAACTTCCTCACAAAATTAACCTGCCCAAAGAAAGATCTCAATTCTTTTTTACTACTCGGGAGAGGTAAGTTTTGGATAGCTTGTATCCTTTTCGGGTCGATGGATATGCCCTCTTTTGAAATGATGTGACCAAGCAATTTTCCTTCTGTTACTCCGAAAATGCACTTTTTGGGATTTAAGGAAATTCCATGTTCTCTGCATCTTTGAAGCACTTTCTTTAAATCTTTGACATGGTCCTCTCTCTTCTTCGAGAATACTTGGAATATCATCCACATACACGATGATACATTTGCCTATGAGCCCTTTGAATGCATAATCCATGGCGCGTTGAAAAGTTGCACCAGCATTTAACGATCCGAACGACATTCTCTTATATGCAAATGTCCCCCACTTGGTGGTGAAGGCTGTTTTCATCCTGTCATTTGGATGTATAAGAATTTGGTTGTATCCAGAATACCCATCAAGAAAGGACATCATTTCAGATCCATTTACCGTTTGTAGAATTTCATCGATTGATGGCAATGGATAATTATCCTTTTGAGAGGCTTTATTAAGATTTCGAAAATCTATGCACAACCTAATCTCTCCACTCTTTTTTCTTACTGGAACGAGGTTAGCAACCCAGGTTGAGTGCCTAACAGGAAAAATGATTTTCGCTTCCAATAATATTTTGACCTCCCTTTCGATCAAAGGCTCCAATAGCGGGTTAACAACTCGTTGTCTTTGCCTAAAAGGCTTGGAGTCTGGCTTCAAAGGGATGGTATGTGTGATAATGTCTTGGTTGTATGTCTTCAGCTCATTGTAATTCCAAGCAATGCAATCTATGTAATGCTTCAATGCCTGCATTATGTTGCTCCTTTCTTCATCTGTACATGCCTTTGCAATGTACACCTCCTTTGGATTGTCTGCACTCCCTAGATTAATTGAATCACATGCATCTTTGGGGAGTGGGACTCTTTTTCCTTTTTTGGTCTTGTATCCCACGTCGAACATTTTCTCCAATGAAACCACATCTTTAGGTATTTTGTTGGATTGACACGCGGTTTCACTCTCATTTTCTGTTTCATCTTGCCACCTTTGCTCCTCATCAATCACCTGATTTTCAAAAATACCCGAGTTCGTGACAAATTTGAAGATATGTCTGTCATTTTCAAAAACCTGGAAATTCTTGACATTATCGGGTATTGATGGACAAGGAACCAATTCAATGGAGAAATTTTTACACCTTTTTATATCAACCGGGTTTAACATGCCCGCGGTGACTGCAAGAGAATCTGCTATTCGATTTCCTTTTCTAGAAATAAGGGCTATATTGAATGCATCGAATTCCTCAATGAGGTCCATAACCCTAGTTCTATAAAGGCTCAGTCTCCTGTCACGGCATGTATACTGTCCTTTGATCTGCTTGACTACCAACTCAGAATCTCCCAAAACCTTCAAGCATTTAACTTGCTTGCTCAATGCTAGACGTAAACCAAAGATCAATGCTTCGTATTCTGCCACATTGTTCGTGCAAGGAAATTGCAGTCTATAAGCAGCCAATAATGGTTTACCTCCTGGACCAGTGAGCTCGACTCCAGCTCCTGCTCCCTGTCTAGATTTTGATCCATCGAACCTGAGCAACCATGTGCAATCATTTTCCTCAGAAGAGCCACCATGACATGTTTCCTCTTTAGGCTCTTCGAGTAGCTTCCTCAACATCAAGTGCATAAACCCCCAGTTATGGCTCAAAAAACTGAACTTCATTCGGCTTGTTAAATTTTGTTATGATCTCCTTAAGCCTCGGTTCATTTTCCACTCTGATTTGGTTTGCAATTCCTTTCCAGGGTAGCCACATATGTGAGCAGTCTGTTGAAAAATAGCCATTCAGAGTTTTCATCCAATCCCTCGCAAGTAGCATTCCATATCTACTTGGGATATTAACAACCAGAATGTCGACAACTTGCTGGACCCTGGGTTCAGAATTTAATTGAATTTTGACATCATATAGGGTCCCTACCACATTTACCTCTGATCGGTCCAATTGCAGGACCTTGCATTTGGATGAAACAGGTTGCGGACCCAGCATTTGACATATCTCCGAAGGCATGAGGTTGCTCGTGGCACCCGTGTCCACCAAACGGTTATGCAAATTCTTACCCGCAATTCTCGAGTCAATAAGAATGGCGGGACATCCCGTCTCTCCTTTCGTAAAATCAGATGGGACTCAACTCCTTTTCCCTTCCACATTTGATCAGGTGAGTTCAGAGCTTTTATCAACGCCTCCTTTTGGCCGGGCAATCTAGCTGCGTCCAAGAACGAAAGGCTAGATTTGGACTTCTTTAGATCCTCCACTATGTCATAGTTTGGTTTTTCGAATTTGATTGTCTTCTGCACGTCATTAGACATTTCTCTTATGAGTGGAGGAGGAGGATTATTATTTGCCTTAGTATCCGGAGGAAGAATAGAGTTGTTTGGAGGTGTTGATGAGGTTTTAGGGGCTTTAGATTTACTTCTCAAATGGTATCCATGATTCCCCTTTCTAAAATCTCGAAAAGCTTGCACCTCCTGTTCCAAAATTTCGTCTTCTTCTTCCTCACTCTCACCTTCTTGATGATATACAGTTTCCATCACCATAATGTTATCATCTTGATGTTGCGATGGACCCTCATTTGATACCAGTTCCAAATCATCAACTTGTGCCTGAAGACAATGAGTGTATCTAGCAATTTCAGGACAATTCCTCTCATTGTGTTCTTTTGTGTTGTGCAACCTACACCCCCTTTCCCAAGCCAAATCTGAAAGATTCAAAAGGGAATTGGATTGACTAGGTCCTGTAGAAGTATCTAGTTGATTAGCAATGGGAGCGGGTACTCCCCCATTGTTTGGCTTTGTGTTCCAATGTCTCCCTCTATTGTTAAAATTTTGATTTGAGTGAGGGGCATGGGATTCATACTTATGCTTTTGAACCATGTCATTGCTCAGCTTATGAACTATTTTCTTGAGCTCTTCGACCTCTGAATAAATCTCCTTCGGTGGAATCACATTGTTGTTAACCCCCGTTGGATTTGCATAATTGGTGGGGTCTTGATTCAACATTTGGGTCGGGTTTTGAGGAATTTGATTCCCGTATGGATTGACACTTTGAATCGGAGTTGGATTTGGGAAAGGAACTATAGCCTGAGGATTAACTTGGCTGGTTCCTTGCATAGTCGATTGACTATTCTACAAAAATGCGGGAACAGGTGGAATGGATGTAATTGGTTGGATTGGAATGGGTGCATACGCAGGTGCTGGTGGATACGGTTGCTGATATGGGAAGGCGTTCATGCTTGGCATTTGAGGTGCCATGATCTGATTTGCCAAGGGAGCTTGACCATATGGAGCATATTGTCCCATCATAGGCATCTGGGGAAATCCATAGCCCTGTGGTGTCATTTGTTGCTCGATGGTCATGGCTTCATTATAGGCTAGAGCGAGCGTGGTGACTTGAGGATTTCGTCTTGCAAACATGGCTGTCATGGGGTCCAATGCCCCAAAATATATCTGCAAAGCCACTGCGGGATCGATGGCAAAATGTCGAACTGCTCTATTATAGCACTTTTGGAATTTTTGATTAAATGTTCTGATAGGTTCCCCCTGGCCCCTTTTGCATGTAATAAACTGATTGTAAATGGTTGCGGGATCCAAGGGTGACCTAAATTGATTAACAAAGGCATTCTCCATTTGCGTCCATGAAGTGATTGAACCAGTTGGTAAGCATATATACCATTCATATGCTATTGGATCTAAGCTCATGGGGAAAAGTCTGCAAGCCACATCTTCATGTTGGACTTGCAGTCTAATTAAAACATCCCTATAGGCTTGGATATGTTCTTCTGCTGTTCTTGGGCCATCTGGTTTGTATTTAGGCAAAAATATTTCAATGTTCTTGGGGATTTCATGGATATCCCCAACAATGTTCAAAGGAATATTATTAGCTCCATACCAAGGAGCTGCTGGAGGTTGAGCCATTTGACTCAAAATTGATGAAGACAACCCTACAAGAGCAGTAGAAATATTACTGACAATAGGAACACTAGTGGCAACTGATATTACTGGCGTAGGTCCACTCGATGTTCCTGGAGAAAATAGGTCTTTTGTGACTGGTAAGCTTACGACTTGCTTGGTTTTATTCTTGGGAGTACCAGTGAGCGTAAGGTCATGAAAAATGGTTTCCCCGGTTGTTTGGGACCTGGTCGCAATACGACGCGGTGGGTCCAGCCTGCCTGATGAAACCCTCGATTATTTCAAAGAAAACCTGCAACAAAAGAAAACAAAAGCTGCAGTTTAGCTGTTTGTGAGTTTTAAGAGATGATTTCAAAATTAAATCAAAAAGATATTACTCATGTATGAAAATCAAAATAAAGTAAACCAATTCGGGCCCTCCTTCTAGCGCCAATCTGTTGAGTGGTGTTTTCACCCAATTGTGAAAGCACACTCTTCGGTAGGATCTGAGTCCCAAAATCCTCTGCTTGCAAAGAAATTATGACAGAATAATTTCTCCAAGGTTCCTGTTATGCTAGTTCTTTATTCACCAATGATGTTGTTCAATTTGAATGCTGGGAATACCTTAGGGTTACAAGTGGATATTAACAAGGGGCACTATGGTTTATTTCAATTTGAATTTGCAATGGACTCAAAGTGAATAAATCTAAGAAATAAATCTATTTTGATCTTAGGCTTTGATGGATTTTCAGTTATTTACTTGAATGACAATAATTAAAATGCAGAAAATAAAATAAGGGTTTGAAAATAAAAGAAATGCAAATGAAAATGAAACTAAACTACGTCCAGAGTGCGACCATCTCGAATTGATAAAATCGAAGATAATGAGGTTTTCTGCATGCAACCTAACCTATTGAATCTGCAAATTCGCACAATCCAGATAAGCTAGGTGCGGGTTTCTAGGGTTTTACTGTAATTTCAGATTTTAGGCATTCGCATGAAGCAACCAAGAGCACTTGCATTAAACTCCATCTATAAACCTTAGAAATCTGAAAGGGAAAGATAAACATTAAATCATGCATGCAGAAATGACTCCTTCTTTCTCATCAATGAGATGCCAACTCTCTGTATTTACGTATTAAAATGATGTATCAATTACAATGACAGAATGTTCCAGGTATAACAAATCCAGAACAAATGAAGGAAATTGCTCCAAGTGCAGGCCCAGAATGGCATGCAGCCCTTGTCTCTGCAACTCTGCTAGCAGCAATTTCCAACCCCTTGTTCAATCTGCGCTTCTGATTTTATACTGTCTAGCGTGGCTCTTCGATTCTCCCTGCGTCACTTCGCTTCACCTCCCAGAATGCGTCGTTTCAAATTCCCCACCTTTTTGATGCTTTTAATTCATGCTCGATGTCGAAACGTCCAAAATTTTTTGTTACATGTAACGCTTCTGCAACTCTGACACCTGTATGCCACGTGTTCTACGTTTCCAGCACATTCTGTAATGGCCCCATGTAAATCGCGATGTCCCTAGGCATGCAGCTTGTTCCTCGGCCAGCACAGCGAAAATGAGACAGGTCACGATATCGCGACGTTTTTCGGACAACAGCCTTCTTTCCTTCTTGCCCAGCGAAAACGCGACATGTCACGAAATCGTGACATGTCGCGAAATCATGACGCTTTTATATTCCGTACACTCTTGCTCATTTCTGTCGTGATTTCACGACGTTTTTTTGATTCGCGCCCTTTCGCTCATTTTTGTCATGATTTCGTGACCATTTTACACTTCATGCCTTTTCGCTCAATTCTGTCGTGATTTCGTGACCATTTTACACTTCATGCCTTTTCGCTCAATTCTGTCACGATTTCATGACCATTTTACACTTCATGCCTTTTCGCTCAATTTGTCACGATTTCATGACCATTTTACACTTCATGCCTTCCACCCGCAATCTATCGCGATTTCGCGACGTTTTTCACTTTGCACTCCTTTGGCTGCAATCTGTCGTGATTTCGCGACGTTTTTCACTCGACACTCCTTTGGCTGCAATCTGTCATGATTTCATGACGTTTTTCACTTTCGTACACTCTCGGCCACAACCTGCAGCGATTTTGTGATGTTTTTCTGCTTTGTGCACCTTTGCTGATTTTTGTCGCGATATCGCGACGCTTTTCTGCTTCATTCTGTTTGACCGGTTTGACCCGTGATTTTGTGATGCGTCGCGATTTCGCTATGCCTTTCTGCTTCGTGCCCCGCTTGCCGCTTCCTGTCGCGATTTCATGATGTTTTTCTGCTTTGCCCTATTTGACTAGTTTGACCCGCGATTTTGCGACATGTCACGATTTCGCTACGCCTTTCCATTTTGCCTTTCTCTCTCCTCTTTTGGCCGTGACGGAGCAACATGTCACGATTTCGTGACACTTTTTCATTTTCTTTTTCTCTCTCCTCTTTTGGTCGCGACGGAGCAACATGTCATGATTTCGCTACACTTTTTTGCTTTTGGCCGCGACGGAGCAACATGTCGCGATTTCGTGACACTTTTTCATTTTTGGCAGCGATGGCGTGACATGTCGCGATTTCGCGACATGTCGTGATTTCGTGACACTTTCTACACTTGTGCATTTTTGCCCCTTTTTCTTGAATTTTAGCATCTGGGTCACTGAGATTCCTTTTGAAAGCATGCAAAAAAGATGGGTCCCCAATTTTGGGGTGTGTTGTGGATCAGCCACAACAACACATATCATCAATAGTATCTTCCAAGAAAAAATGGTGAAACTCTATCATATCTTCAAATTCATTTATTGATTTTCTTCCAATTTCACTTTCAACCACTTCATTCAATTCTATGGTGGGTTTCGTCCTATCATATATTTCAAACATTGTTGCATTGGGACCCCTTTATCTGAATAATCATGCATCTCTATGAATGAGATCATTTCTAGATAATCTTTACTAGCGGATGTTGGTTTAGCACTTTGCACCTCCCCTTGGACTACATCTAAGGTGGTTGTAACATTTGGATATTCAAATTCATCCCCTTGATCATTTACCTTAGATATCATTGGAGTGGAGGGTGCTATTTTTAATGGTTGGTGTAGGTTGGAGTCAATATATTTAGAAGCACAATCTCCTATGTGAACATGTTGTGCCTTTTCTTCTTCAAGACCTTGTCGTTCTATCTCTTCTAAGATCTCATGGATTTTCTCTAGAGACAAGCCACCCATTTTTTCCTCAATGAGTGAAGCAAGTGTGGGGTGCATGGCTCCCAGGTATACTTCCATGGTTTCCTCTTCTAATGTGTTAAAATTTTCCCACATTTGGGAGTGCAACTCACAAAATCTTCCATTGAATTGACTCAAGGATTCATTAGGCTCCTTACATATGGAGGTAAACTGAATTTTCAAGATTTCTAAGTCAACCTGACTACCAAAATGATAAAGACAGGCTACTTCTAGTTGTATCCAAGAAGTCCTAACCTCCATGGGTAATTGGCTGTACCAAAAGAATGGTTTATCATCCAAAATGTATGCAAATAACTTACAAGCTACCTCATCATAGAAAACCTGGAATTGACATAATGTATTCTTGTAGACATGTAGTTTTTGCAAGTATCCTAGTGGCACCTCTTCATTAAAACACCGTAAAAAATCCAATAACATTTTAGGAATTTGATAGGGTATCACATGTATAGACAAACCCTTATAATGATCCTCCATCATAGATACCATTCTTTCTCTTGGAGACACTATTTCAGCTCTCAAGGATACCATTTGCTCCTTAAGTGTTGCCATTAGTGAAACTCAAAATGTAATTTTAGAACCAAATCTAATAGTAAAAAATGACAGAAGGAATCACGACACATCAGCGTGAAGTGACTAGCAAATATCCAACCTGCAATGTATGAAAAATCAAGTTAGCATCAACCAAGAGATGTATTCATTAAAATCAAATGAAAGTAACTGTATGGAAACAACACTTCATTAGTCAAAACCAAAATTTTCAAAATTAAATCAAATCACATTGTTTCTGTATGAACAATCAAAAAGCGTTAGAATGATATACAACATACCTGAATTGTTTAACGTAAATAGAAAAAAGTAAACCAATTCAGGCCCTCCTTTAACAGTCTGCCGAGTGTTAGAGGAGTAAAGATAACAATTAACAGGGCATGAAATATTCAAAATTTAAATCCTTGTAGCACTTAAATCACAGTGAAATAAACTAGTTCAGGCCCTCCTTCTAGCGCCAATCTATTGAGTGGTGTTAGAGGAGGCCGAAGATGCTAATCAAATGGACTTGAAATATTTAGCAATGTAAAGCTCTTAAACAATTATAAACCTATAACATCTAAAATCATGATAAAATAAACCTTTTTAGCCCTCCTTCTAGTGCCAATCTGTTGAGTGGTATTTTCACCTGGTTGTGAAAACACACTCTCCGATAGGATTTGGGCTCCAAATCCTCTCTTGCAAAGAAATTAAATAAATAATTTCTCCAAGGTCTCCGCTATATTAGCATTTTACGTTTGTGTATTAATAATCTCAAATAAAGATATTCAATTTAAATGCTTGGAACACATTAGTGGTTGCAAGTAACTGAAAACAAGGGGCAATGTTGGTTTATTTCATCATGAAGCTTTAGTGATTGTTCATTGATTTTTTTGGATTTTGTAATTTTTAAATGTTTATTTTAAATAAGTTAAACTTTCTAAAGAAAATAAAATGCAGAGAATGAAAATGCAATGCAAAAAACAAACTAAAAATAAAATGCACTTAGTATGATGCTATCCTGTTTCGACAAAACCGAAGATGTGAGTTTTCCATGCATGCAACCTAACCTATTGGACCTACAAAACATGCACAATCCCCATAGACTAAGTGTTGGTTCCTAGGATACGAAATAAAATTCAGATTTCAAATATTCACCTAATGTAACCCACAAAAGTGGCATTTAACATTATCTATAAATCCGAAATATGAAAAATGAAAGAATAAACATTAAATCCATAGCATGCACATAATATCTCCTTCTTTCTTGCCCACAAGATGCAAATTTCTAAACACTTCTGCATTAAAAATATGTCATGTTACAATAGCAAAATTTTTGGTTTTTTCAAACCAGTCTGTGGAAGAGAAACAACTCAAACAGGCCTAGAATGGCCTTCTCGCCTTTAGCTCTACAACTCTGCTTGCAGCAGTTTTCGACCCTTGTACCAATCTGTGCTTTTGCTTTTAAAATTTCTAGCAATGCTCTTTGTTTCACCCTGTGACGCTTCGCTTCATCTCCCAGATCGCTTCGTTTCATCTTCCCCGCCTCTTCATCATTTTTGAATTTCTGCTCGACGTCGAAACGTTTGATCTTCTTTGTGCACTGTAACGCTTCCCATGATTCTTACACCTTTATGCCACATGTTCTATGCTTTTTTGCATGTTCTATAATGGCCCGCTATGAATCACGACAAAAAATAGTATGTCATGATATTTTCTATCTGTAGCTTTGTTCCTCTACCTGCATAGCGAAAACAAGACATGTCGCGAAATCGTGACACATTTTATGTCAAAAACCTTGTCTGCCCTCATGCACCGTGAAAATAAGACATGTCATGAAATCGTGACATTTTTATGCCCGTAGCTTTATTCGTCTTCAAGCACCATGAAAATGAGACATGTCGTGATATCACGACATGTTTCTCCTTAGGGCCGCGTGGATGCAACCTATCATGAAATCATGAGATTTTTCTCCTTCGCTGTGTTTTTTTGCACTTAGACATGAAAACGCGACATGTCATGAAATCATGATACTTTTTCATTCCGTACCATCTCGTTGCTTTCTGTCATGAAATCGTGACGCTTTTCTCTTTCGGGCTATCTCACTACTTTCTATCATGAAATCACGATGCCTTTTCATTCTGTACCATCTCGTTATTTTCTGTCATGAAATCACGACGCTTTTCTCTTTTGGGCTGTCTCGTTGCTTTCTATCGTGAAATCGTGACACTTTTTCATTTTGTACCATTTTGCTGCTTTCTATCACAAAATCGTGACACTTTTCTCTTTTGGGCTGTCTCGCTGCTTTCTGTCGCAAAATCGTGACACCTTTTCATTCCGTACCATGTCACTGCTTTCTGTCGTGAAATCGCAACGCTTTTCTCTTTCGGGCTGTCTCGTTGCTTTCTATCGTGAAATCGTGACACTTTTTCATTCTGTACCATTTCGCTGCTTTCTGTCATGAAATCGTGATGCTTTTCTCTTTCGGGCTGTCTCGTTGCTTTCTATCATGAAATAATGACACTTTTTCATTTTGTACCATCTTGCTACTTTCTGTCGTGAAATCGTGACGCTTTTCTCTTTCGGCTTGTGCAGATGCAATCTGTCACAAAATCATGACATTTTTTTCTCTTTCGGGCTGTGCAGATGCAACCTGTCATGAAATTGCGATGTTTTTCTCTTTCGGGCTATGCAGATGCAACCTATCATGAAATATCGATGTTTTTCCCTTTCTCTCTATCCCGCTGCACTTGTCTGTGAAAAAGCGACATGTTGTGAAATCGCGATACCCTTTCATTCTGCATTATCTTCTTGCTTTCTGTCGTGAAATTGTGACACTTTTCTTTCTACATTATCTTCTTGCTTTTTATCACGAAATCGTGACACTTTATTCTACATTCACTTTGGTTGCTTCAGGTCACGAAACTTCAACATGTCACGATATCGTGACGTTCTTCTTGTTTGCCCTTCATCTCGTCTTCAGATCACGAAAACATGACATGTGATATCGTGACAACTTTAGTGCCTTGCCCTATTTGACTGATTTGACCACGATTTTGTGACATGTCGTGATATTGCGACATCTTTTTATTTTGTCTTCTCTCTCCTCTTTGATCGCGATTTCATGACATGTCGCGATATCGCGACAATTTTTGCACTTAGCTTTTTTACCTGCCAGACATCGCGAAAACATGACATGTCGCGATATCGCAACAATTTTGAGTCTTCAACTTGGTTCTTTGTCTTGCACCATGATTTCATGACATGTCGTGATATCGCGACAATTTTCAATTCTGCTCTCACCTCGTGATCTGAGCCGTGAAAACGTGACATGTCGCAAAATTGCAACACCCTTGCGTTGACTGTTCCCTTACTGTCTTTGACCGTGATTTCATGACATGTCGCGATATCACGACATTTTTAGCCTCTTGTTCTGTTTGACCACTTTGACCGCGATTTCACGACATGTCGTGATATCGCGACACTTTCTATTTTTGCTATCTTTTGCCGATCTAAGCCGCGAAAATGCGACATGTCGCGATATAGCGACATTTTTCAGTTTTGGCCGCAATGGAGCAACATGTCGCGATATCACAACTTTCTTTTCTTTCTTTTCTTTGCTATTTTAACATCTGGGCCACTGTAATCTTCTTGGAAAGCATGCAAACAAAAGGGGGGTCCCCAATTTTGGGGTGTGTTTTGGAGCGCCACAACACTTCCATTGATGGTTGTCAATCAATACCTATCATAGTGTTTGCATTTACATCACCATGAGTGGGAAACTTGAAATTCACCTGACATATAGAGGATGTGGGCGTCGAAGTGTTGAGGTTGGTGAATAAATGCGACCTCGTTTCCAAAGTCCTGGGAGTTTTTATGAACAAGAACATGGGATGGCTCAGCAGGCTTCTGCATTGGCTTCCTTGGATGTATTTTCATGTGGGTGTCAAGATTTCTCTATGCAACAACAATTTACCGTGGTTGAAGAGAATCTATAATGTGGCCCACTTTCATAATTTAGAGGTTTATCTCCACTTATTAGATGGCTTTCAAGGGAGTAACAGGTCTTTCAAGTCACTGGGGAGAGACATGACTCTTATTAACAAGAGTAGTAACTTGTTGATATAAAGGCTTGGAATCCCTTCCCATTGGTGGCAAGAGGAAAATAAAGGTCTTGTGAAAGGCCCAGATGGAAAATAGACGCAAAGACCTAGACGTAGAAGATAAGCTTGATGAGCTCTTGTAAGATAATCATGTAGGGCAACAACATTGTAGGGTGCACATATTTTTTATTATTTTTATGTACATGCTCATTCATATCATCTGCTCATTTGTATGTCATTGATTGTAAGACCCTTTTTACCATGTTCGTGGTGTGTACAACATTTTAGATTTTTCAATCGCCCCTTAATCTCTTTTAGTTAAGTATCTTAAATGTGTATTTTTTATCCTTAAAAACATAAATTTTGTATCTTTATTTCATTTGTTTTTTTACAACTTGTATTTTTATTTGGTGATTTTTTATTTTTTTGTTTGTTTTTTAATTTTTTTTTTTGAAGTTCAATAACTTATAGTTTTGATATTAAAAATTTAAATAGTTTTTTTAACTTTTGAAATAGTAATCATTTTTTTTTATAAGTAACTAGATTTTTATATACAAATTGGGTTTTTAAGAGGATCCCAAAACCTTATAACAAAAAGGGTCGTAGCACCGAGATTTAAAGAAATTTCTTAATACATGAAGATAAACACAAACTGAAAGGAAAATGTCCACAAACAACCCTTGATCCAGTAGAAAGACCAGATTCTAGTACCAACTAGTGAGACCCACTTTGCCAAAATATCATCCTCCCATTGCTGATAGTCTGGGATCCTCCTAGGGGTGGATACAGCAGTCTGGGATCCACCTGGGGGTGGATACAATAGTCTAGGATCCTCATGAGGGTGGCTATAATGTACCTACCCAGACCTGCGTAGGGAGAGCGAGAAGGCCAAGAATAGCCTACAACCAAAAATCCTAACCGAAAATCAAAAGCAGAGAATTTTTAGAAAATTGGAGAGGATCCTCATCCAGGGACGGCTTGGGATGCAACCTAGGGTGTAGCAGAGCAGCAAGCAGCTACATGAGCAAAGCAACAAGCATCGGGATATAGGCCAGGGATCAACAATGGTATAGCCTGAGAAATGGTATTAGGGTCCTCAAAGAAAAAATGGGAAGCCTTCGCTTGAGCCTGTAAAGTGGAACAACACTACTGGGAATATCTACAGGCCAAGATATCCCCATACATAGTAAGGTGAAATATGAGGAAATCGAAAGGATCCAGGGATAACAACAACAGATGCAAAGAAAGGATCTCAAAAGCCCAAATTGAAGGAGGAAGGAGGGACCACAACTACAAACACACTGATATCCAACCCTAGACCAGAGAATATAGAAGGAAGCCCCACCACTCTAGCCGAAAGGCCTAGGAACCACCATCCTTGCTCACGAATAGATCCAAGAAACTAGGACCAGAAGCCCCCAAATAGAAATCAAAATGAACAACCTAAGTATCCCAGGCGGGAAGTGGCAACAAACAAAAATATGGGATCCTCAAAAGCCTAACATGGGGGAACCAGGGTCTTCATGCACTGATCATGGGTCCCCCCCAAGATATAGACATGCAATAGAAACCCTAGGAACCCTAGAAGAAGGGACCAATAACCCCCCATCCTTGCTCATGGATAGCTTTAGGAAACTGGGACTAGGACTAGGAATAATCCAGGCAGAGGAAGAGGCCCACCCCGAATGCCAACCAATGTCTTGGGTGTCCATAAAATTGTAGATCCAGCAAGAAGAAGCCTTTGAATAGGAAACCAAAAAGGCCCTACCCAATGGATGGGACCAGTAGCAACCACAGGCATCCCAAAGAGGAGTCACTGATAGAAGAGGAAACTGGCCCCCTAGACCAACCCCGAAGTAGATAGGACCTCACAGGATGCACCAGTAAGTAGTCGAAAACCCAAATTTCCACCACCATCGATAGAGGAAGCCCTGGGAACCGAATCCAAGCAAAAAACCTACAAAAAACCCTAGGGGAAAGCCTAAGGGAGATCGGGTAAGGGATCCTAGAAACATGCAGGAAACCCTAGAAGACCCCTGGGATGCACCAAAAAATGGGCTCAGGCAAGGAAACCCTAAAACTGATGGGAAAGGAGCATAAAGTGGAGAAGGATCTCCCCCAAGGAAATCATTTCCTACAAAGCATTCCCAGAGCAGGATGTCCTAGGATGAGCCAGGGACTGGGTAAGAACCAGGGGAGGGGGAGAAGGGAGAGGGATCAGGACCCTCCCCATCTCAAAACGATGGGGAATCAAATAGTAATCCTTTCAATTCTTTATTAAATTTGTAAAATCTTAAAAAAAAATTAAAAACTTTAAATAACTTCAAAAATACAAATATTTAAATTTTAACTCTTTAGACTTTAAATATTTTAAAAAATTAAATCTATAAAAATTTAAATCCTATTTGAAGTAAAAAACCTTTTCTTCATTTTTTTTTTAAATTTTAATTACAAACTTCAAATATCAAATTTCAAAAATATTAAAATTTACAATATTCTTATAACTCCCTATTTTTTTTGAATCTCCTAAATACTTTCTAACTTCTACTTATAACTTTAATTTCTTAAATTCCACTAAACTCCCCTCAAAATTAACACCTTAAAAAATACTCCCCTTATATCTCTCTTAAAAATAAAATTTTAAAATTTTATATTAGGCTCTTTTTATTCCATATAACACCCATTAAATAATTAAAAAAAATTATACTAAAAAACTTTCTAATATAACTCCTTATCACTCTCATTGAATAATCAAATATTTATGAGCATTTTAACAAATAACTCAAAAAATACTTTCATATGCTAAAAAATATATGTTCTCCAAGTAATGCAACCCTAATGAATGCTTAATTTGTTTAACATATAACTCCTAAAATACAATTAAGGCTTCTTACCTTAATTTATAGTACTAAATATCAAGTCTTCTTGTGCCACATCTTCAGCATTACATTCATGGATATGAAATAACTCTGCATTGTGGTCTATGCATCAATATTACCTCTACTCTCACTCATGCAACATTGTTAAAATGCTCTAACATTAGTCTCAAGTGCAATGTTCTCATGCAATTGTGCAATGCTTGTGAGGCAACTTCACTCTCAAGAAAAAAACTTTCTTAGTGAATTGTGCAAAGTTCTCTTAAGAAACTATTGCTTCACTTCTTATTCTTCTTTCTACAAGTTATACATATACTTCAAGATCACCAAGCTTGGCTCTACTTGCATCTAACTATGTGTTGCATATATTTTTTAGGTTACAATATTATCGTCTTTGAACTTTTCAGGCTAACTTTAGCTAGCTTCTATTTCTCGATGATGTAATATAATGTCCTCTAGGATATTTACTCTCAAGACTTTTTTTTCTTATATATAAAATTTGGATTTTTTTTTTAGTTCTATAAAGACACTTCTAGTTTTCTTTTTCTTATATCAAATATTTCTTCTTCTGAATATACTCAACCTTAAACTGCTCCTTATCTTTGCTCTTGTATCCACTATTTTTCTTAATACTTAGAACTAGTTGGTTCTATATTTCCTCTTTTTTTATTTTCTTTTCTTCTCTCAAGTTCTTGCCTATTTTTTATCTTCTCTCAAATATATATCTCCCTTAAAAAAAATTATATTCTCTCTAAATTATTTCAATCAACCAAATAAAAATCTTCTTTCAAGAAAATAAAATTTTTCTCTTCTTATCATTCCAATTTTTTTTTTCCAAAATAATTTTTTTTCTATTCAAAATGATTTTAATAAAATTATTTTTAAAATCAAATATTTCCTATATCATCAACTTTTCTCTGCAAATTTTGCTATACTTTTCTTGGCTTGAGACACTCACTTTCACAGGTTTCTAAATGTAGTATTTTCACCTTCTTTACTAGACACTTTGTCTTCCTAGTGCACTTTGACTATCATGATCCTCATATCACAGGTTATAGCTAATATTTTATGCTCATATAAAAAATATTCTTCAATATTATTCACTCTCCCTCACATAATCTCTATCCAACACTTTGATTTTGCACAACATTACGTGTCTCTAATACCATTGTTAGATTTCTAGATAGATTAACCCCTAGAAAGCTTTATCTAGGATCAACTATAAATCAGATAAATGTCATATAAAATAATAATGAATATCAATATTGGAATAACAACAATATCTCACAAATATAACTCAAATATATACAATATTAAAATATTACAAGAATGATTAAGATAGATTATATTTCATGGAGTTTTATCTCCAATATATAATTTTACATGACTTTTTAGTACTTTGACTATTACTCTCCTCAAACATCTAGGAGATATATATTTTTATATTTCTCATATTAAGACAACTCTCATCTTACCACATATAAATGTGACTCTTCCTTCTCTCTCTTGACACCTTTCACTTTCTCTCATATTGACACATATATTATATAAAAATATAAATCATTTTACTAAACTAATATTTACAAGGGGGTCGAATAATATAATACTACCAACATTAATAACTCTACAAGGATGACTAAAGAAAATGCCACTATATGAAACTCAATCATAACTTATCATATATAGATTTTAGAAAATACTTATAAGAAGAAAAAAATGGTTGTAGATATATAAACAAAATCTTGTATAAGTTATCTAGTTTTCATTAGAATATACCTTGATAATAGGTAATATTAAAAATAAAACATGGAATGATCTTGGAGCTATGTGATAAAATATATATTTACAAAAAAAAAAATCATAAAGTATGAAGGATGAGGGTTTTTTCCTAAAAAATATCTCATATTTTAGGAGCCATATATTCACGAAGAGTTATCCGATTTAGTTGATTCTTAGACCAACTTGTGCAAAATTTGAATAGCTTTAAAATAAGTGGTCATATGAAAAAATCAAAGCAATATTAATGGAGATACGATCCTGTGAAGTCAACCATTCAAAACAAGGCTAATGACGATTTTTCAAATCGTGAAAAGCAAAATTGCAAAGTGCGAAGGATTAGGGTTTTTTTAAAATGTCTCATCTTTTAGGAGCCATATCTTCACGAAGAGTTATCCGATTCAACTTATTCTTTGACCAACTTGTGTATAACTTAAATAGATTTAAAATGAGTGGTCATATGCAAAAAATTGAGCAATATTGAGGGAGATATGGCCTTGCAAAGTCAACCATTCGAAAAAAAGGCAGTGATAATTTTTTAAATTGCAAAAAATAAAATTGCAAATATTTTCCAACTAGGGTTCGAATGATGGGAAGAGCAATGAAGGGTTAGGGCTTCAGTGAGGTAAGATATTCTATCTGGACAAAGAATTTTTTAGCCAAGTTTCTTTTTCCCTCTCTTTATCTTAGAAATTATGAATGCAAATTTTATAAAGTTTTTATCAAATATTATATTTGCTATAGAACTTTCAGATAAATTTCATTAGATTTTGAGCTTTAGTTTCCTTTCCATGGATTGATTTATAGTTAAATCCTTAGAATCATATCTAATGGTAGAGGTTAGTGAGTACACCTCTAAGAGATCCTCATTACTCCAATATAAGGTAGTTTTTGGTAAATTTAATGGGTATTGATCAAAAGCTTCAACCTTGATAAAATGGATTGATAAGAGTTGGAAGTCTCTAGGAGTGATTCTATCATTTCTTCCCAAAGGTTTCTTCCTAGCCATTTTTTGTTCTAGGGAAGAAATAGAAAGAATCCTAAAAGGGGGTCCTTGGTTTATGGGAAGAGCATGGCTCTTCCTTACTCGCTGGTATGAAGGATTTTCAACTAAAAATGTAAATATATCCATAGTACTAGTCTGGGTTAGGATGTTTGGGTTGTCCATTAAATTTTGGGAAATAGATACCTTCAAGGTAATAGGTAAAACTCTAGGAGATTTTTTTGAGATTTCAGATACAATAAAAGATGGATTTTTGGCTACTTATGCTTGAATATTGGTCATGCTTGATATAAGTACATATTTACTAGAATTAATCATTATTAACTAAAGGGATAAGATGTGGACCCAAAATATAGATTATAAAAACATATGTTTTAGATGTAGAAGATATAATAAGGTGGGGTATATTGAGAGATCATGCCCTAAGAAGAGCCTAGCAAAATTATTTGTAGAAAATCATAAGAGATATTTATAAATGGTTATGGATAAATATGGTTTTCATCTTCCATAAAATAGATCTAGAAAAATAAAAGAAAATGAACAACGAAGACTAATAAGGAAGGATACTAGAAGAAATTCCAATTTTTTGAGGCTTTAGCCTATGAAGAAAAAGTAGATCAAAACTTAGAGGACACAATACAATAATTTCAACATATTAGCAAGGAACAGTCTATTCAATATGATCTTAATTTAAGGAAGAACATTCTCGATGAACCTAAGGAATGTGTCTCATCAGATTTTGAAGAATCTCTTGAAGTACCATGCACCATTCAAGAGAATATAATTGGCAAAGAAAATGTAGTTTTAGAAGTTAATACCTCTGCCATTAATAAGGAAATACCAAAAAATGAGCAGTATAAATCAAAAGCTTCTATAATAGAGGCAGGAGAGGATAAATATATTAAAAAATAAAATTGTGAAATAATATTGAGTAATAGAATAATAAGACCTACTCCTGATATAGGTAAGGTAAAAAGAGGAAAATCCTCAAATTATCAAGCAAGATCCAGGGAAGCAAGAGCTAACATAGAGAAAGGAACACAAACTAAGTTGGTTGAACTTCTCTTTACTAAACATCAAAATGATATTGGTAATACGCAAGAGGGACCAAAATATCCTAATGAGACACAATTATCATATCATGGAAAATAAGGGGTGCTAATTCCCCCTCAAAGAATAGGTGTATTAGGGTCCTATATTTAAGTAATAAACCTGATATTCTCTATGTTTAGAAAACTAAAATGATAGAAGAAGAAGTTTCAAAAAATATGAAAGTAGTTTGGACAAGATGTGAATGGGATGATATGGATTTTGAAGGAGCAAGAGGGGGAATTCTAACTTGTTGGAATCCTTCTAGAACATCTTGTGTAACCATTCATAAAAATAGGTATTGGATAGCCTATTTAGTCACTTACTAATTTGCAGATATTCACTTCATCCTTATGAATGTATATGGTCCTACAACTTAGTCAGGTGGATTAGAAGTTTGGAGTGGGATTGAAGCCTTTATGAGAAGTAAAGACCAAGAAACCCGTTTCATGATCATTGGAGATTTTAATATCATTACCAAGCTGAATGAAAATTTTGGAGGAATTAGGAAATTGACCCGAAGTATGAAATATTTCTCACCTTTTATTCAAAACAAAAATCTATGGGAAGTTGAATTTGAAGAAGATAACTATACTTGGATAAAAAATAGGAGAGGCCAAAACCTAATAGCAAAAAAATTAGATAGATGCATTCTCTCAGATCATTGAATAGATGAAGGAACTTATGCTAAAATTAATACCTTAATAAGGATTGGTTTAGATCACTGATCAATAAGAGTTAAAATGGTGGTAAGTGAATTAAAAAAAATCATATTTTAAATATGATAAGATGTGGGAAGACCATCCTCAATTTGTTGATATGATAGCTCAAACATGGAATTATTTAGGTAATGGTGGGTTGTATGCTCTTCCAAATCAAATTAAAGCTATGACATCTAGATTAAAAGAATGGAACAAGAACACCTTTCGAAACATTTTTGAGAAGAAAGAAGAACTAAAATATAAACTTTCAAAATTTCAAAATGGTGATGAAAATAACATAAACTCAGAGGAAAGAGAGTTTCTTAGTTAATATCATAATATTTTGAGTAAGGAAGAGAAATTTAGGAGATTAAAATCAAGATAAACTTGGTTAAAATAAGGAGATAAATATACAATTTTTTTCATAGGATGGCTATAGTATAGAGATCATATTCTAGAATTGGTAGAATTAAATCAATAGAAGTGGTTTGGATTGATGATTAGAGTGAAATTAGAAAAGAGGTAAAGTCATTTTTTCAAAATATTCTAGGTTTAGAGGAGACCAAAGTTCTTAATGATAAATTTCTTCAAGATATTCCTTCAGTTATAACAAATAAAGATAATAGGAAATAAAGTTAATAAAGATAAATCCCCTGGTCCAGATTGGCTCTCTGTAGCTTTTTTACCAATATAATTGGAATATAGTAAAGGATTATTTATTGGTGGTAGTGGAACAGTCTAGGGTAAAACAATACATTCCTTATAAAATAAATGTAACTTTTATTACCCTAATTTCAAAAAAAAGGATGCTAAATTGTTTGATTATTTAGACCCATAAGCCTATGCAATATGGCTTATAATATTATTTCCAAAGTGATGGCGAATAGATTAAGGCCATTGTTAGACAAAATCATTTCAAAAGAGCAAGGAGAATTTGTGAAAGGGAGATAAATTCTAGATGGGATCATAGTAGCTCATGAAGTTATACATTCAACAACTTCAAGAAAAAAGAAAGCTATGATCTTAAAACTTGATATGAGTAAAGCCTATGATAGGTTAAATGGAATTTTTTGTAGTTGTTCTATTATGAGTGTCAAGAATCTTAGGAAGTTTCAAGAAATTGTTACAAAAGGTATTAAGATCAGATTTTTAAGTTACACAATTTGCATAGGTATAGGTCAATTAAGAGCTTTTGTGAAATTAAAATAAATTATAATTTAATATCTTTTATGCTTTTAGTCATAACAGCAAAAGTGCATGTAGTAACACTTTAGGTTAACATGCATGTTTGCATGTGTTCTTAATCTAGAAGGAAAAAAAAAAAAAAAACTTTTGCTTTTACAAGCATCAAAAGGAGAAACTATATTAGTCTAGCATTTGCATGTTGTAGTTTATATTCATTTAAATTTTCATTAAATAATCCAAATATTACATTTAGGAGAAAGGAAAAAATTATATGACATCTTCAATTTTTAGTTTTAAAAAGGAAAAATTTGTTATGTCTTGCAAGTATTAAAAGTGAAAGAGCATGTAGAGTTAGAACTTGTTTCACGCATCACTACATTCATTTCATAAGCATTAGACTCATTTGTGAAAGGTTATCATAAAATCAAATCGTAATTTTCCCTTTTAAAATTTAGAGAATAAAAAATAAAAATGCATGTAGTCAGCATCCTAGGCTAGTTGGCTTGTTTAACATGCAAACCCTTTGATATTTTATTTGGAAAAGAAAAGAAAATATTCAATTTCCTTGCAAAAATTGAAAATTAAAAACACTTAGATCTAGGGTTTTGTATTCTTGCATTTTTTGTATGCACCAATATTGCATCCATCACCCAAGTATTGCATCAAGGATATAATATGAGTTTGAACCTTAAGATGTATTCCAATCAACACTTTCAACTTAAAATAGTAGGCTACACACTATAAGCCTCCCAAAGCATGAATGTAGGTGTGTGTATAGCTTTTGTGCACCCACACCTATCAAGTCAATTTCTAACCAAATGTACTACAACTTTAATTTAACCATAAATTCATCAAGTTTAGAAACTTTTTTTCCTATCAAGTTTTTGTTTAAGAGGAAAAAAAGAGTCTAAGAGAATTTTATTTTATCATAATGAAAAATTATTATATGTATATTTATGCATATATAAGCAAATATATGGACATATATTTATGTTATTTTATGTGAATATGTGTGCATGTCATATGCATACATCAATATATATATCTAGGATTTTTTTGGTAGTATTAGTAAGAAAGAGAGTTTTAAAAGGACTCCCACAACATTTACAAACAAAACACCATGCAAATAATAAATACCAAAGCTAAACACCCCACTAGACTAAGAGGGGTAAACCAGAAAGAAACTACACAAAAATAGGATCCAAGAACAAGTACATAGAGGAGAACTGAGATGGTTCTATCCCAACATACCCACCTCTTGAGCAACAGCAGAAGCCAAACATGAAATATCCTCATAGTAGTCCAATGCCATATTCAGTGAACCCCAAATCTTCCTTTGATTGATATCAATAATCTTCAGATTATGAAATATAGAGTGTTTCTTTTCTTGGATGTCCTTCGAGGCATAAAACTAATCAAAAAAATTATCCCTATGACAATATCTCAGTAGAACATCGAAATCAAGAGTTGGAGAGAGATGGGAGGAGCCATCATCCTCATGTTTCTTGTTACGTAGACGTTTGGACTTACGAGTGCCACTACCCTTCACCACACTATTTAGCGTAAGATTTGCATCCATAAGACCAGAGTCAACCACCATAGGAGATAAATAAATCTTAAGAGAGGGGCCAGGCATGGGGGCACAACTACCATCACCAAAAGCATTACTGTGAACACCTTTGGCTAAAACTTGAATCTTCCTCAAAATATTTTTAGGACCCGAGCCAAAAGTGAACGAGTAAATATCATCACTAATATCAGTAGAATCCTTTGAGGCCATCTTAGAACCACCAATCATAGGGTAGGGTAAATTTTTGAATGGTTTAAGGATCTCATCAACAGATAAACCATGCTCTAAAGCCACCTGTTCAAACACTAGCAGAGTAAGGCCTTGATGGAGGGGGGTCTAGCTATGACTAAATTGCACATCCATAAAGGATTTTTCATAGATTGGAACAAAAATAGAGAAATATTCATGAGAACATGTCTACATAAATGATCAAAGAACATAGCATACAAAATTCTAATTATCTCATAAGTAAAATCTAAAGTAAAATAATCCATAATAACCCTCGTAATACGATCCCAAGGAGGGCATAGTGCCATTGCACTGAAACCATTCTGGGCTTGTGGAAGGAATTCATCTTTATCAATAAATAGACTGATATCTTTCAATAAAGAGTATGTCATAATTATGGTAACCTCCGTCATTAATAAGACCAGTAGTTACACTTATCAGCTTCACCAAAACTTAGAATGACCACGATCCAATACTCACCCAACCATCATTCTAAGTCACCACCATACAATTGGTGAGCATAGAGTTGTGCCCATGAAATTTTTGAATACACTCTAGAAGGCCCCCCTTCACCAGGAAAGACTTGACTTCTTCATCAAAGGATATGGAGGCAGGTTCCAACTGAGACTTAACAAACATTTTTTGGGAGAAAAAATCTTAGCCTTACCCATGAATGTGGTAAACCAAATCCACCTAAACTTAGAAAGAAGAAAAGGAACACAAATAATTGAGCCTGAACCAATAGGAAGACAAGGTGAATGAGGTCCCATGATGAAACAAGGAAGAAATACATTATTTCCACCATAATAGTCAAATCCTAAACACTAGAGAGAAAATTGGAACTCACTAAAGAGGGAAACCAAGAAATACCAGGGACCAATACAAAGAAAAATAGGCTAAACTTGAGTAGAAAGATAGAATCCAAAGTGAGGGGTAGCACAAAAAAACCACTCATGAGGACACACAATCTAAACGTCGAGACCAAAAAATAAAAACAATAAAAAATCACCCCCATTAATAAGGGGGAGGACCAAAAAGCTTCAAAAACCTCTAAGATAGGGCCAACCCCATAAAAACCAAATATCACTAGCTCATGAAACCCACCAATAGGTGTGAGGAAGATCCACAAAAAAAAAAATAAAACGCTACCACAAAGGCACTTCCACTTAGAGAAAAATGAGACTCGAGAAGGCTTCCCAACCACCATGGCAAAAGCAATGTCAGAGAGCTTCTAGACATTGAGAAGAATAACAAACGACTTCCCAAGATAAGATAAAAAAGAAGCACAAAAGAAAATGCAATCTGACATTGACATGCTCAGGGAAGTTTTGAGAGACCAACATTCAAAAAAGGCCCACCAAACCATCAATCGAGGGGACGCTGGAAGGGTGATTTTTGAAAATTGAAATTTGGAAAACTAGAGGAGGGAAAAGCTCTTATAACACAACCAAGGAAAATCTTCATGCCAAAAAAACCAAAAAGGACAACATGGGTTCTAGAAGTAAAGGAATTCTATCGCCAAGACAGATATTAGCAAACTCCACCACCACCCAAGGATTGGCAGAAGTACTAGATGACAAAGCACCACCTAACAGGTATTAAAGTTTCTCTTCATTTGTGAGGTAGAGAAGCTCAGGCAGAAAATTCAAACACCAAAATGACAGGTCGTGATGAGATACACTAATATTTGCAAGGGAGTCAACCACCGCATTCCCTTTATTATTGAGCCTTAAGGTGAGGTATTATTTAAAGTAGCAAAATAAAACTTTTCACTACACATATTATTGATTGATGGTTTAAGTTTTATTTTACTGCTTTTATCTAAAGTAGTAAAATAAAACTTTTCACTAAGTGATGGCTTCATATTTATTTTGACTACACATATATTATTAAAATGTTTTTGAATATATCTATATCCTTTCACCCTCTTATAAAATATATCCTACTCTCCCATAGTAAAATACTCTACATAACATTTCACTAGTGCACATATACAACCTTAACCATCTTCATATTTTTTTAAAATTGGGATAAAAGCTTACAACCAAAAATTTCAAATATCTCATTGGTTTCAAGCATGTCATTCACACATTAAAATAATTTATTAGTTATTTGAGCAAGAACCTATTCCAAGTCAAATATCCCATTCACTGCTGACACGTAAACCTAAGCCCTTTTAATTACCATTTTAGGTAAAATATTCAACTCAATTTTTTTTGTGCTTATTAAACATAAACATAATTTAAATAAATTTTAATAGGTTCAAGGCTCAAATCCCCTTGGCATTTAGCTCTATATCTCATGGTCCCATGTTCTTATGTATACATAATATTATAAATATAAATATAAATATCTACAAATACTGCACATATCTATAAGAGAAGGCACTCATTACACATAAGGTAAAGTATTATTGTTATATCATTTTCTTATGGTATGTACCTAAATAACCACATTCAAGATACAATAACAATATATGATATATAATCAAAGTTAAATACAATAGGTCAAGTTTGATGAATTCATTCCGTTGACCAATTTTTTTTTCTATTTTTAGTTTATTCAGCTAATGCAACATCATAGGCACATGCATATAGTACTTACTTTACCTTTTTAAAAATTTTAAATATTGAGTGCAAATACATTAATCCTAACTAGGTTGGATATTAGAAGAATAATTTTCCTTATCTTTTTTGCTATCATAATATTAATAAAAATATTTAATGTATATCAAAACAAAAATTATAATTCAAAAAATGAAAGTAAAAAATGTATATGATATATGGTAGTCTATAGTTTTCATTATTTACATTAAATTCTTTCATATATTACTACATTAAATTAACTATTTGTACATGTCACAACAAAAGACAATTTAAAATCAAATAAAATTAATTTAAAATAATTTACTTTTACTTATTAAACTTTTCTTTCTTCTCTGATTTCCTTTGAATTAATTGTATAAGTTTATCCTCAAATTTAAATATTTAAATTTATTGCATTTTTATATAAGTTCATCTTCAAATTTGAATTTAGATAATATAAATTTATTAATAAATTTGAACTTACAATATTTAAGCATGAAATCATCATATATTCTTCAAATTTTTAAATGCCAAAAAATTACTTGATGGTATATTTTGAGTGGCAATGAAAAATTCTAAATAGGCTAAGTTATTAGTAAATTTTTAGGCTTAAGCTTGATAGACCTTGTAATTTATATACATATATATATTAAGCATTACCTATATTATTATAGTAAAAAAATCTAAACAAGCTACCGTGTTGATAAAACTTGAGGCTTACTTTGTATGTAAATATTGTGATTTGTTCCCAATAATACCTACACCATACCATTAAAAAATAAAAGCAAACTAACTAAATGTTTTAATGTATATATATTTTTAAATTATAAATAAGCAATACCAAAACGTCCTCAGTGCATTCCTTAAGCTATTAAATTTTAGATCATGCTCTCATCGAAATCTCCAATGTGCTTGCCATGGAACTTAGGTCTACTTTTTGCTTTGATGTAGAGTTCAATCTAATTTTTCTTTCTATTTAGAGATTGAATGAGCATGTCCATCACGCTTATCACTATATACCATTTAAGTATATATTTATTAAGAATAATTGTTTTTTACATAGAGTTGTAAAAATTAAGTGTTTTATATTAAATGTTGGTTTACATAAAAAAATGTAAAATAGAATTGAGAAGACACAAATAGTTTCAATACATTAAATTTTATTCATTGATGCAATTACTTTGCAATATCATATTCCGTACTACATCTTGATAGAATGACTTAGGGTGGTACACCACTAAATCTATGATGCATCAATATAAAGAATTATAATAATGCTAATAATAAATTTCCTATGTTATTTTATTCTATACTTTGAACTTTTTTTTATTTTTTTGTTTTTTTAATAGCCTTTTAACTTTAGTGTTGTTTTTCTTATTTTCTCAACTCTTCATATCTTCTTTTTCATATTAAGCATTTATTGTTACAACAATCTCCTCCTTAAAGCTTTTTCTTCAACTTGCTATTGTACATACACATCCATTGTAGTGCATTCACATTCATATATATTGAAACACCTATTGTAACTTTATTTTCCTCTTCAACATGGGTGTGATCCCATGACTCAACCAGAAGTGCCCTTATGATAATATTCTCATCCTACCAGACTGCGTGGATAACCAATTGTTGCAATCACAAGGTGTAATAGAGTAAATCACTGCTTACAAGGTTCACTCTATTGTTTTCACATCAAACCTTCATCTTTCTACACTCATGTGTAAAACCTTGGTTCTACCATACATAACCTTCATCCCATAGTTCTTATCACTCTCTCTTTCTCCTTTGGAGATACTCCTATTGCTATTGCACTTTCTCTTCTAGGGATTCTCTTACTACTATTATTTTTTTATTTGGTTCTCATCCTATGTTAAAATTATGGACCAACTAGAATTTGATCTAGGACCTCCATGCATTAAGGTTGTTCTACCAATAAGCTTCTAGCTCCTTTGAGCCAACCTACAATTTGAATATAGGATTGCTTCTACTCATTACTCCAACATCCCCCTAAGCCACTCCATGATTACTCAGGGCTCCTAGCTACAATGTTAAACTTGATACCAAATTGTTAGGATTGAACATGCTATATATATTTTTTGCATCAATACCCCAAAAAACATAATTCTACCCCTTAATTAGAAAAATCTAAGAATGAGTAAGATTTAAATTGTTGTTGCTAATAACCATCTTAAACTATTGCTACTATTGCTAGATTTTGTTCTCTTCATAATTTTAGCTCTAAGTAAAATATGATCTCCTACAAAATGGATGTGCCTAAGTTTAGATCGAACAAGCTCTACTAAAAAAACATAGGTATCTCTCGTCATTGACAAACCTTGATCTGATAGCAAATGAGAAAATTGAGAGCTCTGATACTAAATGTTGGTTTATAGAGAAGGAACAAATATCTATAACAAAAAAGAAAAAAACATAAATTACTACTACAATACATTGAATTTTATTCATTGATCCAATTGTTTGGTTACAATAAAATATTCCTCCATACATATTGATATTTTGAACTACTTGTCTTCTTGTTTCTTGATGCTTCTACACCACTTTGATATCTATAATTGTTGTTCTATATAATCTAATTCAACTATATAGATGATGTATAAATTACATGATCCATTTCAATATCCATATATCAAAAAATCAATTCTTGGGATACACCAATATATCAAATTATTATAATACTAATAATAAATTCTATAATTTTATTTTATTTTTTAAATATTTCCTTAACTTTAAAATTGTTTTTCTTATTTACTTCTCCACATTAAATATTAATTGTTACAAGATTTCATATGTATAGCTTTAACAAATAGAATTTCGATACGCTCCCGCGCCTTCTCTTGGTGCCCTATGCAACATTCGCTACTGTTGCATTTTCATCCAATGAATTCCACTATTTCCAATACAGACTTTACCTTTCAACAAGCATCAAATTGGCTTTCTCGGATCCGTTTGAGATGAAGGGACTGCAAAAACAAATTCACAATCTTAAGTAACAATTAGGTTTATATGTAGTAAATTCACAAACTTAAATAACAATTAGATATATATTTAAATACATGCGGCTGAATTAATCCATTAGAAGAGATCAGAGTATCTCCACAGTTGCAAGTTTTTGGTCCATCTTTCAAAGTCAACATCTTTAAGTCTAAATTTAGACATCCACAGTTCCCTCCCTTTTTCGCGGAGATTCAAATTCATATCAACACAAGTATACGGGTCAAAACTCCATAACATCTTGACTTTCTCAACGTGTTATATTTTCTTCGCATTCAATTGTTTGCCCACCTGTTATGTTAATCATATGCTGAACATTTCCACAATGATGATCAGAATGTTAGGTTTGAATGAGAAGCCGAAGCTTGACTCAATCTATCAAGGCTCTCTCTGACTCTGTGGCTATTTATACTCGTATTATCCCTTCATTTTGCATTCATGAAAGCAGTTCATCATCTTCAATCAAATCAGTTGCATTCCTCGAACAAGTTTTATCTTCCCAATCAAAGCAATCCGATCCCAACTACATTTTAAGAAACGTATATATAAATATTTCTCAAAGGTAATAGAATCCAAAGATACCTTACATCAAAATTTGGAGAGGATGGCTGTGTTTCCCTTACAATCGCAGAACTCGTCTCCTACAAATGATAATGGGATCCTTGAAGGCGGAAAATAGCTTACTGACATATGGAGAGATATCCAAGGTGCCAAATCCTAGAAAGGTCTAGTTGATCCCATCAATCCTATTCTCAAAGCCGAACTGCTCAGGTATGGCGATTTCGCGCAGCTCTGCTACGACGCTTTTGATGAGAAAACTTACTCCAAGAATTATGGCACATGCAAGCACAACAAGAAGTCACTGTTCCAGAAAAGTGGTTTGGCTCACTGTGGCTATACAGTTACCAGATATATATACGCCAATACCCCTGGCTTAACCTCCTTCTTTGGAGAGATGTCAAGTGAGGAACCGGTTTGGATAGGCTTTATAGCCGTTTGCACCGATCCAAATGAGATTCTGAGACTTGGGCGACGTGACATTGTCGTTGCATGGAGAGGAACAGAAACGCCACAAGAATGGATCCAAAATCTTAGAGACATATTAGTTCCTGCTGCATTTTCCCAGGCTACGGCACGCACATGCACCGCCAACATAGAAAAGGTTTCAGATCTAGACATTCGAATAGAGAAAGGGTTTCTGAGTTGTTATACGTCCATCGTCGAAGACTCTCTAATATGCAAGCTAACCGCCAGAGAGATTGTAACGGGGCAGATGAAAAGACTATTGAGAAAATACAAAGGCCAAAGTTTGAGTATAACTTTCACGGGACACAGCTTGGGAGCTGCGATTGCGACCTTAAGCGCTTATGATATCAGTCAAGTAATCCACAATATGCGTCCTCTTTCTTCCCCTTCTTCTTCCGTTGATGACTGTCAAACAATACCCGTCACAGTGTTTGCCTTCGCCTCACCACGAGTGAGAAACCTGACGTTCTCCCGGCATACAGAGGAGATGGGCGTCAAAGTGTTGAGGTTGGTGAATGATTACGACCTTGTTCCCAAAGTCCCGGGAGTTTTTATGAACGAGAACATGGGATGTCTCAGCAGGTTTCTGCATTGGCTTCCCTGGACATATTTTCATGTGGGCGTCCAGATTTCCTTGCACAGCAGCAATTCACCGTGGTTGAAGAGAAGCTATAATCTGGCCCATTTTCACAATTTAGAGGTTTATCTCCACTTATTAGATGGCTTTCAAGGGAGTAACAGGTCTTTCAAGTCAATGGGGAGAGACTTGGCTCTTGTTAACAAGAGCAGTAACTTACTGATAGAAAGGCTTGGAATCCCTTCCTACTGGTGGCAAAAGGAAAATAAGGGTCTCGTGAAAGGCCCAGATGGAAAGTGGACGCAGCCGCCTAGGTCTCCAGACGTAGAAGATAAGCTCGATGAGCTATAACAAGACAATTACGCTGAGCAGCAGCCGGATAGGTTGCACACATTCTTTATTATTTTTATGTACATCAGATCATCTGCTCATTTGTATGCCATTATAAATAAAGGACTAAATACAAAACGCAAACAGAATCCACGCAGTTCACAAACAGGGTTGCGTTCCTTTTGTTGTTGTCGTGATGAATATTTAGAATAATATAAGTACAAATTGTTTTAAAATTGTTTTAACGACTAAATGATAATAGCATTTAATTGATAAAAAGGCACTCTGGCTGCTTACCATCGAAAAAAATAAATAAGATTTATAATAATAGTGTATCATCGTTAAGAAATTAATCTTATAAGTAATTTAGAATCACAAAGAAATAGTATATGGGAACTAGATATTTTTCTAGAGATAAAGTCTAAGCAATTAGATGACCGCTACATTTAATATATATAAAAAGATTTATAAGAAATTAATAGTGAGTCACATAACATAGTGAACTTCCTCGTTAACCACCTCGTCTTGTGTTTAACCCCATGCACGAAATGTTTTTTTATCATTGGGTACACGTTCCAACCACCTCCGAAAACCAAAGGTGGCAACGGATTTGCAAATCTCTCGGCATGGCATGCAGACTAATTGTACTTAAAATTTCATCTTTCATCCTGGTGTGCGTCGTCTCGTTTGTTTCTGTCCTCCTCTTAGCTAGTGCTTCAGAAAATCCTTGCTCTCCATGGCTTTGCTTGAACCCGACTCCCTCCAAATCGATTTTAGGCAGCCATGATTTTTTACCTTTCGTGAAGAAGTTCTTTGGTAGTGATGACGAGGTGACTGAGAAGATCGTCGAGATGTGGGATAACGACAACGTCATAGTTTAGGGTCTCGAGTTCCAGATTAACATCCAAATTGCTGGCGGAAGTGACCGGGTTTCCAATTGATGGATAAGTAGTCAGGCACTCCATGGTGTTGGAAATGGATAATTTTATTGAGAATGGAGGAATCATTAGGTCATCCCTGCCTACTCCCTAGGATTGTATTATGATCACTATCATGTAGTTCATTATTATAGACAAAATTGACTACCCTTCTGTAGCTTTCACATAGCCTTTCTAAATAAGAAAGTTAACATCCCTGACTACTTATTTAGGTCCATCGAATTATCCATCACCAATGTTAGGAAGAGAAAATCCACTCAACCCATCCACAAAGGTCTCCACCTCATCTTATATAAGCATGCTCTTGATGCTTTCACCAAAAAGGTTGTGGTTTCCAATAGTTTACACCCTTCCAATCCCGCTAAGAGTCCCAGCCATGAAACCCCTGTTCAAGACGTCCCTAGTGATGAAGAAGACCCTAAATTTGTTTCTCCTTCCTCCAAAAAGCACACTCCAGGATCCAAGAAAAAGAAGACTTTCCCCTATGCTGAGTATGAGTTCAGATATGCATCCCTTAAAAGTGCTATGCATTCGAAGAGCCCTGCTTCTACCAAGCGAAATCTCAGTTCTACCACTTTCAAGGCCTCCCCTCGCCCCAAAAAGTAGAAAATTAAAGAGTCTGTTTCTAAGGTTACCACTGATGAAATTTCGTCCATGGATTCGACGTCTGAACCCAAAAATGTCCCCTTTGCTAATACCTATCAGAATTTTGTGCTTAGCCAGCTTGCTAGCACTGAGATCAACCTGACTGTTGCTGCTGATCGGTCCAAGGCGGCGTTGACCCTCTATCAACAAGCTACGAAAATGCTGGATGAACTCCACAATCACCTTAAGAAGACCTTCAAGAATGTCAGTGATGCTTCGAATGCCAACGCGACTGCAAACGTCAACTTTGAAGATTAATGGTGTTACTTGCTAGTTCTGTATTATCAGGGTCTTTCCTGTTTTTGTTTTTGTCTGAGGATTATTTTGTCGGGATCATTTCGCTGGGATTCCCCTTTGCTGTTGGTTAAAAAGGTTTTGGGCCCTTCCAAAACCTATTTTTAATACAATCTACTTACCAAAAATATGTTCTAAATAAAAAAATGCATAAGTTAAACAGTCCGAAAATGGAGTTAAATCAATTGGTAGGAAATACATTAATATATAAAATTATTATAATGTTAATAATAACTTTTGCAAGTTAATTTTTTTTAATATATTTTTTACTTTCTTTTATTTTTTTTAAATTTTCAATAGTTTTCAGTTTTTTTTTATTTTCTTTCAACTTTTTGCATATATTCTTATGCAACACCTTGGTGATTAGGGTTTTGAACTCTTTAAAAGACATCCTAAGACATTAAACTCTTTCAAAAATCCATGAGGAATGGTATACACTTGTGTTCGAAAAAAAAAAACTGTATGCAGATGCCTTTCTATATTATATTAATCATTAATTGTTACAACAAACTTCAATGGTTTATCTATAGCTTTAACAATTAGAAATTCGCTACGTTCCCGCACCCTCTCTTGTTGCCCTATGCAACATTCGCTATATTGCGTTTTCATCCAATGTATTCCACTATTCCGACTTTACCTTTCAACAAGCTTCAAATTAGCTTTTTAAAATCCCTTTCACAGGAAGGGACTTTGAAAACAAATTCACAATCTTAGATAGCAAATAGATTTGTATTTAAATACCTGCTGGTGAAACGAAGAGATCAGAGTATCTCCACAGTTTAATTTTTTGGTTCGTGTAGTTAGCTTTCAAAGTCAACGTCTCACTGTTTAATTCTAAATTTAGATATCCACAGTTCCCTACCATTTCGGCCGGATTCAAATTCATATCAACATAAGGATACGGGTCAAAACTATTAAAAATGTGTGAAGTGTGAGTTAATAATATTGATTCGTATTACAATTTTGAACCGTGCTTTGGCTCTTTCAAAAAAATAGTTTTTGAAGAAAGCTTCTAATCTTATATTGACCCGTGTTACAGTTTTGAACAGAGCTTTGGCTCTTTCAAATATATATATATTTCTTTATGGCTGTTTTTGTTGAAACCACACTTATCGAATACTTTTTGAACGAAGCTCTTATCGAGGGTCCACTCAAAAATGCTTTTCTTCAATACCACCTCTTCTAGGCTGCCTCTAGAAATTGAGGGTCCACCTAACCCATCTGATGGCCCTAGTAGTTAAGCCTTGGACAATTGATTTGTGAAAGTGAATATATATTTGAAAATGAGACATTCCCCGAATCTTTATTCATGGGATTGGTGGTACAAGCCCTGACAATCAGAAATTGGCTACACTCATGTGCCTTCGCTTGTTGCCCTATGCAAAATTCTCTATCCAATGAATTCCACTAATTTTAAATTTAGATATCCACAGTTTCCTACCATTTTCACGCGGATTTAAGTTCATATCAACACAAGGATACGCGTAAAAAATCCTTAACATCTTGATTTTCTCCACATGTTCTATTTTCTTTGTTTTCAATTGGTTGCTCACCTCCAGCAAATGCTGAACATGTGCACAAATTTTCCTATGATAGTCAGAATGTTGAAGATTTTAATTTATTTTTAATTTGCCGAAGTCGGGATGAGCGCAGGGCAAAGTGCGAAGTGCAAAGTAGGGAAGTGCGAAGGAGGGACGGCCCTAAGTCAGGTTGTGCAATCGGGTTGCGCAAACGCAGTCGGGTTGCGCTCTCGAATATTGAGCACGGATCGAGGCGTGCAGTCGGGTTGCGCAGGGATCGAGGTGCACAGTCGGGTTGAGCACGGATCAAGGCGTGCAGTCGGGTTGCGCAGGGATCGAGGTGCACAGTCGGGTTGCGCATGAGAGAAAGTGCTAAGTTCGGCAAGCACTCGGTCAACGCCCGACTACGCTGGTCAAAGGCAGCGAAGTCCGACTTCGCTGCACAGTCAGGTGGACAGCTCCAGACTTAGCCAAATTTTTGCCTTGAGAGCTTTTGCTGTCCGAAGGCTTGCGCGCCTACGACGTTGGTTTCCCTGGCTTGGGAAGAACTATACGGGAGGAGAAAAACATCGAATCTGAATGCAATATTTCAGATCTAAACTCAAACTTATAAAACCCGAAAGAAAACTCTCTGAGGCGATTATACAGACAACAACTGATTTTGTGCTGATAAAATAACCGCAAACCCTACAGATGCCTTAAACACCATCAAACTTTATTTTTATAAGACGAGGGTTACAAAAGTCCTCAACTGAGGAAAAACTTAACATCTGTAGACTAAAGCTGCAGGATAAACTGAAAGGGAAAACAAATGTCGAGTCTACTGCTCGGACATTAAACAAATGAGTTACACTGCTCACTGAAACAATCTCGTTCGCTACTCTACGAATGACTATTTTTTCCAAGTTTCCCCCACTCTCCTCTCTCTTCGCTCTCTTTCCACTTTCTCCGCCCTCTTTCCACTTTCTCCGCCCTCTTTCCACACACTTGTCTGAAGACCCGAACTGCCTTATATAGCCGTGGGGAGAGGAACATAGGGGTTGTCCTCTGACAGGTTTTGATAGACCCTCAACTAGGGTTTCTTACCAATCGCCAAACTGACATTAAATCGTCGAACTGGCATTAACTTCTGCGACAATCGAATCTGTCAGACGTCACATCTGTCTGAAGGCACGTGCGACGTCAAATCAAAAGTTTTTTTTGCTGGGATGCCCGACTTCGCAAGCGCAGTCTGGCTTTGCCCAAGTTCGGAGTGCAGTTGGGCGGAGGCGTAATATCTTGATTAATATTTCTAACACCCTCCTTTAAGCCTGATTTCATGAGCGCTTTGACTCCAAGCTACTCTCGTAATTTGCTAAAGTCTTCCTCCTTCAAAGGCTTCGTGAAAATATCTGCCAACTGCTCCTTGGATATGAAAAACTATAGTTGAATTTCTCCAGACTTCACCAATCTCTGATGAAGTGATAATGAATATCGATGTGCTTCATCCGACCATGGAACACGGGATCCTTTGAAAGTGCGATGGCCAAATTGTTGTCAGAAAAAATTGTTGTCGCACCTTCCAGAGGATAGTTCAGTTCATTCAAAACGCTTTGCAGCCAAACTGCCTGGCATGCAGCTGATGTGGCGACATATTCAGCTTCGAATGTGGACAATGCAACGATGGGTTGGTTCTTGGATGCCCATGAGACTGCCCCTGATCCGAGATGGAAAGCATACCCGGAGGTGCTCTTTCGAGTGCTGCCAGCCAAGTCACTGTTTGTGAAGCCCACCAGTTCCAACTGGTCCTATCTGGCATAAAATAGGCCATTATTTTACGTCCCGTTGACATAGAGCAAAATCCTCTTGCCTGCTTGCCAGTGCGTGTCCTTTAGAGTCTCCATGAAATGACTAATCAGACTAAATATGAACATCAGATCTATCTGAGTTGCAGTCAAATACATCAGACTGCCAACTAGTATCTTGAACAATGTTGGATCTACATTCCTCCCTGAATCCAGCTTACTCAGCTTCAAACCTGTGGCTACGGGTGTGATGGTAGGTTTTTTTCCTCCATCTTGAACCGCTTCAAGAAATCCTTCGCATACTTGCCCTGAGAAATGAAGATGCCATCTACCGATTGGTCAACTTCAATGCCAAGAAAATACTTCATCAGCCCTAAGTTCGTCATCTCAAACTCCTTCATGGTTGTTCTGAATTGGGCAAACATGACATTACCGTTGCCAGTATAAATCAAATCATCCACATACAGGTAGACGATAATGAGCTCACTTGCTTCATTTATCTTCATGTATAGGGTGTGCTCATATGGGCATTTTACAAATCCATTGTCCTAAAAATAACTGTCAATCTGACTATACCAAGCCCGGGGTACCTTCTTCAAACCATACAAGGCCTTCTTTAGCTTCAAGACTTTGCCCTCCTAGCCTTCAATTTTGTAACCTGATTGCTGGTCTATGTAGACCTCTTCCTCCAACACTCCGTTGAGGAAGGTTGACTTGACATCCATCTGGTACATCTTCCAACCTTGTTGGGCTGCCAATGCCAGGATCATCCTGACAGTGTCAAGTCGGGCTATAGGCACATAAACCTCATGGTAATCGATGCATAAATTTTGCTTGTAGCCCTTTGCCACCAGTCTGGCCTTATGCTTGTCAATGTCTCCATGGGCATTGAAATTTGTCTTAAACACCCACTTGAACCCAACGGTCTTCTTCCCTACCGAAATATTTGTCAGTTCCCATGTATCATTCTTTTCAATGGCTTCAATATCCTCATCCATCGCCTACACCCAATTCTGATTCTAACTTGCATCTTCGAACTCTACTGGATCAACTTCAGTAAAGAATGCAAAGTCAGAGTACTCTTCATCTACATGGGTTTGGGTTGCCTCATAGATTTCTTGCAAGCTCCTTGTCTTCGCTGGCATCACCAGGTTTTGGATTCTACTTGCACATGGAGGTGACCGAGATGGAGTGGTTGTGCTACTGCTGGCACCACTGCTGCTGCTAGAAGTTGTAGGTGGTTGCACACTTCCTTCTTCCAAGTCAACAGACTTTACTACTGCTGGCTCTGATTGGCCAGTCACCAACTTCTAGTTCCAGACTTCATCTTCAAGAAACTTCACATCACGACTGATGATGAGATTCTTTGTCACATGGTTGTACAACCTATATGCCTTTGCCTGCTCACTATACCCTGTGAAAATGCACTTCTCAGCTCTATCATCCAACTTCTACCGCTTCTCTTATAGAACATGTGCATATGCAATGCACCCAAACACATGCAAGTGAGCCACACTTGGCTTCACACTGCTCTAGGCCTCCTGAGGGATTTTGTCCTTCACGCTTTTGGTGGGACATCTGTTCAACAGGTAGACTGCACATGTTAGAGCTTCTACCCAAAATTCATGCGATAGTCCCTTCGCCTTCATCATGCTTCATGCCATCTCCATGATGGTCTGATTCTTTATCTCAGCTATGTTGTTCTGCTGTGGCATGTATCTGGAAGTGAACTACCTTTGAATTTCATGCTCCTTGTAGTAGTTATGGAATTCATTGGAGATGTATTCACCTCTGCCATCTATCCTGAGAGTCTTGATCTGATATCTGCTCTGTTTCTCCACTAGAGCCTTGAACTCCTTGAATCTGGAAAATGTTTCTGACTTCAGCTTGATGGCATAGATCCAAGTCTTTCGGTTGAACTCATCTATGAACGTTAAGAAGTGTTTGTTATCGACAAACGTGCTGGTCTGCATCAGACCACAAATGTATGAGTGCACTAGCTCCAATGGATGTGATGCTCTCCAAGACTGACTGGAAGGGAATGAATCCCTATGTTGTTTTCTGACTAAGCAGCCCTCACAAACTTGATTTTGTTGCTCTATCAGGGGTAAACCCTTCACCATATGCTTCTTATGCAGTTGATTCAGGCCACTAAAGTTCAGGTGACCAAATCTGAGATGCCACAGCCAGGTAGCATCTTTCACAACCGCACTCAGAGACATCAATGATTCATTATGAATCTACAGCAAAAACATTTTATTCTTCATCATGGACACTGTAGCAATCTGCTCATGCGACTTGTCTCTGATGGTGCAAGCTTCGTATTTGACTGAACCGTATGTCCCTTCTGCACGAGTTGTCCAATGCTCAACAGGTTATGCTTAAGGCCAAACACATAGTAGATGTCACAGATCTATTTTCATTTTTTGTGCCTGGTGCGGATGAGGATCTTTCCTTTCTCGATTATGGGAACCTTGTTGTTATTCCCCATCTTCACCTCAGACTGAATTGTTTCATCTAGTTGGGATAAAATCTCCTCGTTACCTATCGTGTGGTTACTGCACCCACTGTCTAAATACCAAACATTCTTTTGGTAGTCCTCCTTAATGTTGCAAGTCAAAAACACGTTTCCTCCTGCCGCATTTTTGGTTTCGTTCGTGTAATGGGCCTGCTGCTAGTTCTCCTTGGCCATCTGTTTTCAACACTGTGAGATGTAATGGCCAAACTTCTTGCAAAAATAGCACTAGACCTTTGACATGTCCTTCTGACCAGATCTAGCTTGCTAATTTTTTGAACTGCCTCTTCCACATTGCTGATGGAAATTACAGTTGGTCTCTCCTTCGCTAGGGTTTGACTATCTTCTTTGTTTTTTGCCTTTCCCATGCCTACCTCTGCCTCTTACTCTATGAGAACTAGAGGCGCCATGGTGGGAATATTTTTTGTTTTTGTCTCAAAATGAGACCTAAGCCCTGAATGCTTGCTCTAGAGAGGTTTGAGATGAATGGCTTAACCTCTGTTCATGTGTCTACAATGAACCCATGAGCTCGTCTATCGAGAGGGTTGTCAGATCCCTCGACTCTTCGATTGCTATCACAACCGAGTCAAACTTTGTAGGCAGACTTCTGAGAATCTTCTCCACGATTCTATGGCTTTGCATAATTTCTCTGTTCAATCGCATCTAGTTGATAATATTCGTCATTCAAGTGAAGAAATCACTCATGGACTCAGACTCACTCATCTATAGATTTTCAAACTCCCTCCTGAGCATCTCCAGCTTTACCAAATTTACCTTATTGGTGCCTTGGTACGAGATGGCCAGAATCTCCCAGTCCTTCTTCACCTTGATGGCTGATGCAATCCACAAGAAGATGGACTCCTCGATCACTTGCATGATGTAGAAGAGGGCCTTCTAGTCCTTATTCATGTTATCTTTCAATAGGTCCTTGTTTGCTTGAGAGAGGGTGGCCAATGCTACTACATCTATCGATTTTGGGTAGCCGTTCTCGACTAACTCCCATAACTCCTGAGATTCGAATATAATCTTCATCTAGATGCTCTAGTAATCGTAATTCTTTCCGTTGAAGCGCAGGATCTGCAACTACAAGTCGTTGCTGCTAGAAGCCATTCTGCTTTGATATTCGCATCAAATGATCAGTGTCTCTGATACCAATTTGAAGATTTTAATTTATTTTAAATTTGGCGAAGTCGAGATGAGCGTAGGTGAAGTGCGAAGTGCAAAGTAGGGAAGTGCGAAGGAGGGACGGTCCTAAGTCAGGTTGCACAATTGGGTTGTGGAAGCGTAGTTGGGTTGCACTCCCAAATATTGTACATTCAGGTTATGCACAAATTGAGGTGCGCAGTCAGGTTACACATGGATTGATGTGCGCAGTCAGGTTACACAGGCATCGAGGTGTGCAGTCGGGTTACGCATGAGAGAAAGTGCTAAGTTTGGCAAGCACTCGGTCAATGCCCGACTGTGCTGGTCAAAGGTAGCAAAGTCTGACTTCACTGCGCAGTCAGGTAGACAACTCCAAACTTAGCCAATTTTTTGCCTTGAGAGCTTTTGTTGTTCGGAGGCTTGCGCGACTAAGGCTTTGGCTTCCCTGACTTGGGAATAATTGTATGGGAGGAGAAAAACACCGAATCTGAATGCAATATTTTGGATCTAAACTCAAACTTATAAAACCCGAAAGAAAATGCTCTGAGGTGATTATACAGACAACAACTAATTTTGTGCCGACAAAATAATCACAAACCCTATAGATGCCTTAAACAACAACGAACTTTATTTTTATAAGACGAGGGTTACAAAAGTCCTCAACTGAGGAAAAAATTAACATCTAGAGACTAAAGTTATAGGATAAACTAAAAGGGAAAACAAATGTCGAGTCTGCTACTTGGACATTAAACAGATGAGCTACACTGCTCACTGAAACAATCTCATTTGCTACTCTGTGAATGACTATTTTTCCAAGTTTCCCCCACTCTCCTCTCTCTCCGCTCTCTTTCCACTTTCTCTGCCCTCTTTCCACTTTCTTTGCCCTCTTTCCACACACTTGTCTGAAGACCCGAACTGCCTTATATAACCGCGGGGAGAGGAACATAGGGGTTGTCCTCTGACAGGTTCTGATAGACCCTCAACTAGGGTTTTTGACCAATCGTCAAACTGGCATTAACTTCTACGATGATCAGATCTATTAGATGTCACATCTGTCAAAAGGCACGTGCGACGTCAAGTCAAAAGTTTTTTTTGCTAGGATGCCTGACTTTGCAAGCGCAGTCCGGCTTCGCCCAAGTTCGGAGCGCAGTTGGGCAGAGGCGTGAAATCTGGATTAATATTTCTAACAAATGTTAAATTTGAATTAGAAGTTGAATATTGATTCAATCTCTTAAGGTGCTATTTATACTCGTATTATCCACTCATTTTGCATTCTTCAAAGCAGTTCATCATCTTCAATCAAAGAAGTTGCATTCGTCGAACAAGTTCTATCTTCCCAACCAAATCAATCAGATCTAAATGACATTAAAAAAAAAGTGTACATAGATATTTCTTAAAGGTAATAGAATCCAAAGATACCTTACATCCACTACAATTTTTTTTTCAAAATTTGGAGGGGATAGCCGTGTTTCGCTTACAATCATAGAATTTGTTTGCTACAAATGATAATGGGATCCTTGATGGCGGGCAACAACTTGCTAACATATGGAGAGATATCCAAGGTGCCAAATCTTGGGAAGCTCTTCTTGATCATTCTCAAAGTAGAACTGCTTAGGTATGTCTATTTTGCACAGCTCTGCTACAACGCTTTTGATAATAAAACTTACTCCAAGAATTATGGCACATGCAAGCACAAGAAGGAGTCACTGTTCCAAAAAATTGGTTTGGCTAAACGTTGCTATAAAGTTACCAGATATATATGCACCAATACACGTAGCTTAACCTCCTTTAGAAAGAAGTCAAGTGAGGAACCGGTTTGGATAGGCTTTTTAGCCGTTTGCACCCATCTAATCGAGATTCAGAGACTTGGGCGATGTGACATAGTCGTTACATGGAGAGGAACATAAATGCTACAATAATGGATCCAAGATGGTAGAGACATATTAGTTCCTGCTACATTTTCCCAGGTTATGACACGCACTTGCAGCGCCAACTTACGTTCAGATCTAGGCATTCAAATAGAGAAAGTTTTGATGAGTTGTTGTAATCTCATATGCTGTTGGGCTCATAACTCTAAGTTGTGTCTTCATCAGGTTTGATGAGCTATTGTAATCTGACTCTACTATTTATACAGAGTTGATCCTAGATAAATCAATCAGTTCCACGCTTATCTTCATCTTTTGTATAATACTTTGCATATCTATTATTGTGAAATTCTAACATATACTCAACCTTAAACTGCTCCACTATTTTTTTAATACTTAGAACTAGTTGGATCTATATTTCCTCTTTTTATTTTATTTTATTTTTTCTCTTAAGTTCTTGTCTATTCTTTCTCTTCTCTCAAATATATATCTCCCTTAAAAAAAATTCTAATCTCTCTAAATTCTTTCAATCAACCAAATAAAAAATATTCTTTCAAGAAAATAATTTTTTTCTCTTCAAAATTATTTTTAAAATCAACTCTTTCCTATATCATCAAATTTTCTCTGCAAATTTTGCTACAACTTTCTTGGCTTGAGACACTAACTTTCTCAGGTTTATAAATGTAATATTTTCACCTTCTGTACTAGACACTTTGTCTTCCTAGTGTTAGAATAAATAACTATTCTCTTAAGTTCTACTAGGATAGACTTACTTGAGTTACCACTCTTCCATGAGTCGAGTGAACTCTCAGTTTATCCTAGTTCAGATTTGATGAGTTGTTGTAATCCAATGGCTCTCAATGATCAACTTTGTTATTTATACAAAGTTGATCTATGGAATAAATCAATCAGTTCTATTTTATTTCTTAAAATCTTGTAATGCTTTGTAGTTATACTCTTGGGAATTCTAAGATGGTACCAAAGTAGGATAGATTCTGCTAGGCATTCTCTCTTGAAGGCAGTTTCATGAATTGGTTCACATATCTTATATTTTTTTTTGAAAAAGAGGAGGTTTTTTAGATTGCTCATTTTTATAAATCTACAATTTTTATTTGAGATATTGTTTATGGTAATCTCTAAATAGTTACACTTGATGTATTTTACCATATTATGCAGAATTCTCAAACCTTTTTTTTCAAATAATATAGATATTTGATTTTTTTTTACCTGTACTTTTTATTGTTCTCCTCGAAGGCCTATTTCAATCTCCATCTCTCTTCTCGGATGCAACTCATTGGCCCAACAACCATCACTGCGTTTCAATTTTTTAGTGAATGCATACTTGCATTGGCAACATTATTACCATCACGACATATGTTCACTAGTGGAGACAAAGAACATAGGCATTTCATTTTTTTAAGACAATAAAATCATGGGTATCGTTATGGCTGTTAGATATATTTTTTCAAATATTTTTAGTAAAGAAATGCTCCGTTTTCGACATCAATATTGATGGCCATTTGGTTAAGGCCCATTGATATTATTTAAAAATTGTGGCATCTATGCCTACGTTTTTTAAATTTGACATTTGAAATTATCTCTCGAAATTGTTGGGTGGACATTTGGTAAACCAAAGTCCATTTTGGCATATTTGCCAATGTATCTCCTCGGTGCAGGATGATTAGCATTAATGGGTATTTCAAAACTCTTCGTAGATTTCGAAAAACATATCTTCTCCAAAATTCAATTTCACTAAAGACTCCATAATTATCGTCCTTCAACGCTTCATTGGAGAGCTTCAATTTTGTTAAATATTCATCTAGATGAATAAAATTTACATCATATACATTCTCTCGAGTTTTAAAAATGTTCTCTCTTGACTGCATTGTGATATTTAAAATTTATTGAGAAATTTGGGTGTTTAGTTCTTTTAAGGTGCCTCACTAGAGCTTCCTCATCCGTCATTGCGCCTCAGTTTGGTGGGCCTTCTGCGAAGCCGTCTCCTCCATAGGAGTCCCTCCTCTTCTTCTACGGATGATTTACTGCATCTTACACAACGTTGAGGTGGTATTTAAGCTTACTTAATCTAGCAGAGTACAATGGTAGTGGATCCAAAATATTATTAGTGGTTTTTTAATAATAATTTTGGTTTTCTTCACTAATCTCCTCTTTTTTCAGTGAGTTCAAAGCATTTCTCATCTTTTAAATCACATTCGCTACACATTGATGTAGCTTTGGTGAATTCAGATTCGTCCTGCTTGTAGATCCAAAAACATATATTATTTATTTTATGATTTTTTTTTGACTAATCTCCTCTTTTTTCAGCAAAGATTGAAATGTTCTCCGCTTTCAAATTTGTTTTTTTAAATTGAGTCTCTTTGATAAGGTATTAAGTGATTTGTTTTGGGCCCCTTCCATTTTGTTCTATATTTTTGTAAGTGATATCTCTGTTATGTAGGTTTGTGCTACCACCGCCTTAACTACGTAATGGAGGTCCTTTGCGCCTTCCTCTCAGCACCTTCACAACATCATATTTTTGCTGGTGTGTGGCACCATTGTCTTCAAAGAGCATATCTGTTTCAAATTTATTGGTAACGATGCAGTAATATTTATTATTTTTAAGATAAATTATTTATTTCCTATGCAGGTGAAGTGTTAAAGCGAGCATCACATTTTTCAAACTAGATTTTCCTCTACGATGCCCTTCCATCACTGCCTTTACCAACGACTCTTCATTGAACGACACCCCTCTTATATTCGCAAACTCCTCTCCTTTGTCTGATGTATCTCCTTTTCTCTGCATTATTTAGGCTATAATATATGTTCTCTGTTCCTTTTAGTCAATCTGTTCAATATTGCAGCCATCCGAAAAAGGAGTGTTTCATTACCTTTTACTTCTGGCCTCTCCTTGGCTCGAAGATCAAAGAGGAGTTGTAAAAAATTTAAAATTAATTTTTTTTTGGGGGTTGTTCAGGTGCCTTTTATGCACCTATCTCAATGTGTCAATTTTCGCCTCCTTTATATTGCATTTACATTTGGTATAATTTATTTTTCTTAAAACATTAAAGAAAATCAAAATATCACTATTTTTCTTTAATTATTTCACTAAGCATAGCTTTATATTATACATCTAAATTTCTAAAATTTTAGTGGATAAAGTGAGCATTCCTTTTAAACTTTCTTCAAAATCTCTACATTAAAAGAACTTATTATAAAATTTGTTTATATATCTTGCTTAATTAAAAACATTAAAATAAATTAATATAATATATCTATTTTATTCTTATTTATCATTTCATTAAGCAAAATCTCTATATACATATGTTAAATTGAATTTTATTGGCAAGAATATCTTATTACTTAATATTTTAAAAAATAGTAATGATATCTCTTTCTTAAACTTGTTAATCTACTCTAAGTAAAGCATTTGTCCTTTCTTTATCTTTCTAAAAAGCACAAATATTTTATCACCACTCACCCATATTGGACATCCTATATAACTTATAGTTTCCCTCAAGTAAGGGCGAGTTATTAAGATAACCAATATAGGCCTGGATGATATTAGCCTATGTTCCAAGTATCAAATCTAATCAATACTTATAGTTTACCTCTCGTCAGGGCGGGTATTTGAGAAGAGAAGATATATAGGCCTGGCATATTTGTTCTCTTTAAATCATCTTAATATCAAATCTACTCAAAATACTTATAATTTCCCTCTTGTTAGGGCGGGTATTTTGAGTTATTTGGTGTTTCCTAAATGCTTTGGCATATTTGTTATCATTAACCTCATTAAATATCAAGTATCCTAAAATTACTTATAGTCTCCCTCTCGTTAGGGTGGGTATTTTGAGCAATTTGGTATTTCCTATAGGCTTCTGTTAACTAATATCCATTGCATTCTCTAAATTAAAGTTAAAGGGGGGAACTTTGGGTTAACTTCAAAATGAATTCAATGAATACAATTGATCCTCTCACTCCTCATAACTACCATACATGGAAACCCAAAATATTAAATCTCATTTCTCAAAAGGGCTCACACACTTATTAGAAGAAAAAAAATTTGAGTTTGAAAATCGGGCATGAAGTTCGTTGTATATTTCAGACCCATACTGATTTTAAAAGAGACATTAAATCTTTTTTTTTTATGTTTCTTTTACATGGAAAATAAATAAAAAAACACTAGAGAAGGGACCATTCTTTTTATGGGGAATATTTTAAATTCATAACTTTCTCTCTTTATATGAGAAGGAGAATTTTGTCCTAGGAACACCACTTTTTTTTTTCTATAATTTTAAAAAAATGGAAGGCAAACCTGGCTGTATAATATTCTCCTGCATGAGAATTTTTTAAAATAGGACATTTTTTTTTGAAATATTCCCTTGTGAAGGAGAGAGGTTATTATTTTTCCTACAGATGAAGGACTATTTGACACCCAATCATAGGGGTGTTTATAGTCATCGAAAAGGTTTTTTCAATCCAAAAATAATGGAGGTGACCATTTTCAGTTTTGAAATTGTCAATGCAAAACTGGTCAGGTATGGCAATTTTACGCAGCTCTGCTATGACACTTTTGATAATAAAACTTACTCCAATAATTATGGCACATGCAAGCACAAGGAGTCACTGTTCCAAAAAAATGGTTTGGCTAAATGTGGCTATAAAGTTACCATATATATACGCCAATACACGTAGCTTAACCTCATTTGGAAAGAAGTCAAGTGAGTAACCGGTTTGGATAGGTTTTATATCCGTTTACATCCATCCAAATGAGATTAAGAGACTTGGGCGATGTGACATAGTCATTGCATGGAGAGGAACAGAAATTCTACAAGAATGGATCCAAGATGTTAGAGACATATTAGTTCCTGCTACATTTTCCCAGGCTATGGTACGCACTTGTAGTACCAACTTAGGTTCAGATCTAGGAATTTAAATAGAGAAAGGGTTTCTAAGTTGTTATACATCCATCATCGAAGACTCTAAGCTAAGCGCCAGAGAGATTGTAACGGTAAATATAAAAAGACTATTGAAAAAATACAAATGACAGAGTTTGAGTATAACATTCACTGAACACATCTTGGGAGCTGCGCTTACGACCATAACCACTTATGATATCAAACAAGCAGTAGATGATATGGGACCTCTTTCTTCCATTGATGGTTGTCAATAAATACCCATCATAGTGTTTGCCTTCGCCTCACCATGAGTGGGAAACCTGACGTTCACCCGACATATAGAGGAGATGGGCGCCAAAGTATTGAGGTTGGTGAATAAATACAACCTTGTTCCCAAAGTCTTGGGAGTTTTTATGAATGAGAACATGGGATGGCTCAGAAAGCTTTTGCATTGGCTTCCTTAGATGTATTTTCATGTGGGCGTCAAGATTTCTCTACGCAACAACAATTCATCATGGTTGAAGAGAAGCTATAATCTAGCCCACTTCCACAATTTAGAGGTTTATCTCCACTTATTAGATGGCTTTCAAGGGAGTAACAGGTCTTTCAAGTCATTGGGGAGAGACGTGGCTCTTGTTAACAAGAGCAGTAAATTGCTGATAGAAAGGCTTGGAATCCCTTCCCATTGGTGGCAACAGGAAAATAAAGGTATCGTGAAAGGCCCAGATGGAAAATGGACGTAAAGGCCCAGACGTAGAAGAAAAATTTAATTTCTTAAATTCCACTAAACTCCCCTCAAAATTAATACCTTAAAAAATACTCCCCTTATATCTCTCTTAAAAAGAAAATTTTAATTTTTCTTTTTAAGCTCTTTTTATTCCATATAACTCCCATTTAATAATTAAAAAAAACTTATAATAAAAAACTTTCTAATATAACTCCTTATAACTCCCATTGAATAAACAAATATTTAGGAGCATTTTAACAAATAACTCCAAAAATACTTTCATATGCTAAAAATATATGTTTCTCCATGTAATGCAACCCTAATGAATGATTAATTTATTTAACATATAACTCCCAAAATACAATTAAGGCTTCTTACCTTAATTTATACTACTAAATATTAAGTCTTTTTATGCCACATATTAAACATTACATTTATGGATATGAAATAACTATGCACCTTGGTCTATGCATCAATATTCCCTCTACTCTTACTCATGCAAAATCCTTAAAATACTCTAAAATTAATCTCAAGTGCAATGTTCTCATGTAATTATGCAATGCTTCTAAGGTAGCTTCACTCTCAAGAAAAAAAATATTTCTTGGTAAATTGTGCAAAGTTCTCTTAGGAAACTATTGCTTCACTTTTTATGATTCTTTCTATAAGTTATGTATTGTTAGAATTTTCCAAATAGATATGCAAAACATTACAAGAGATTGAAAAAGAAAAATAGATCTGATTTATTTATTCCAATAAATAAATTTGTATAAATAGCAAAGTTGATCACTGAGAGCCATTGGATTACAAAAAATCATCAGACTTGATGAAGACACCACTGAGAGTTCTCCTGACACATGAAGGAGTGGAAAATCAAGTGTGTCTATCCTAGTGGAACTTAAGAGAATATTATTTTATTCTAACACCCCCCTTAAGAAATACTAGGAGAGATTTGTACAAATAAGTCCCGACAACAAGGCCTAATGAGGTACTCATGTACAATGACTTATTTTTGAAGAGATGGCAAAAACCTAATGGGAAAAACCATCAATCAAAAGGAATTAAGAGGTTTATATTCATATGGTGAAGATTGTCCTCTTAATACAATAAGAAAGATGAGTCCTAGAAGCATGGCCTAAGGAGGTACTCATTTACAATAAATAGTTGGTGAAAAGACCCCTATGGGGAAAAACCAACTATGAGAAGAAGAGAGGCTTGTATTCGTATGGCGAATATTGTCCTCTTTATACAAAAATAAGGATGAGTCCTGACAACTTGGCCTGATTAGGTACTCATTTACATTATATAGTTGGTGAAAAAATACCTGTGGGAAGAAAACAACTATGAAAAGAAGAGAGGCTTGTCTTCGTATGGTGAAGATTGTCCTCTTTATACAAAAAAAAGATGAGTCCCAACAACTTGGCCTAATTAGGTACTCATATACAATTTATAGTTGATGAAAAAACCCCTTTGGGGAAAAACCAACTATGATAAGAAAAGAGGCTTGTCTTCGTATGGTGAAGATTGTCCTCATAAAATCAATCAATACAACTATATTACTCGAAGCTTATCTCGTAATAAAAGGTAACACAGAGAAGGTAATGACTTGGTGAAGATATCTACAATTTGATTCTCAGTTGGAATATATTCCAAGTATACATCCCTGTTATGAATATGCTACCGTATGAAGTGCATGTGTATCTCAATGTGCTTGGTGCATTGATGCTCAACTAGATTGCATGCAATATAAATTGTGCTCTGATTGTCACACCAAATAGTTATAGGTTTTTATGGGTGAAACCAAATTCTCTCAAAATTTGATGAAGGCAAGGAGCTTCCTGACTAGCTAAAACTGCTGCCCTATATTCTGCCTTTGTATAAGATAAGGCTATTGCTTGTTATTTCTGCATAACTAGGCTATTGATGAAGAACCAAGGCAAAAGACATAGTCTGAGGTTGAACATTTTTCTTCTATTGAACCTGCCCAATATGAATCTGTGTAGCCAATGATATCCATGGATTTTCCTTTGTAGAAGAGCCCAAAGTGCATAGTGCACTATAAGTAATAGAGGATTATTTTTTTTGCTTGCCAATGACTAAAATGAGGTTGATAAGAGAATCTGGATATGAGACCAACAACATAAAAGATATATGGATGAGTATGATTAAGGTATAGCAGACTCCATACAAGCTGACGGTATAGAGTTGCATCACATAGAGGGGATGAGCAAGAAGTACTAAGATAAATACCATATTAAAAGGGTGTAGGAGAAGGTTTATAATCTATCATTTTAAATCTTTGAAGAAGATCTAGAGTGTACTTTTTTGATAAAAATAAATTCTTGCATCTGTTTGACTTATTTGGATCCCAAGGAAGTAATGAGCTTTACCTAGATCAACCATTTCAATTTTTTCAGAGAGGGAGTCTTTTATATTCTGAATGTGAGTCAAGTTACTACTAGGGAGAAGAAGATCATCAACATATAGAACAAGAATGGTGATATTGCTTTCATTTCTCCAAATAAAAATTGTGTTATCAGACTCACAATGAGAAAAACCTACAAAAATAAGGAAGGAGTCCATCTTTTCATACCAAGCTCGAGGGGCTTGTTTGAGGCCATAAAGAGACTTTTTAAGCCTACAAATAAGAGAAGAGTCTTGAGTGAAACCAACAGGTTGTTCTATGAATATCTCTTTTTTTAAATCTCCATGTAAGAAAGATTATTTTATGTCCATTTGATAGACATGCCACTTATGGGAAGCAACCAAAGCAAAAACCAATCTAACAGAATCCATTTTAGCAATTGGAGCAAAGGTTTCTGCATAATCAATACCTTCAATTTAAGAAAATCCTTTGGCTACTAGATGAGCTTTGTGTTTGTCTATTTCTCCATTAGGCCCATATTTTGTTTTGAATATCCATTTAAAATGAACTAACTTCCTTCCTTTAGGCAAAGGAACTAAATACCAAGTTTTAATTTTGATTAAGGAAGAAAATTTATTCTCCATGGTATTATCCTATTATTTAATACCCGAGGCTTCTTTGAAGGATTGAGGATCAAAGGAAATAGACTGACAAACAAGACCAGTGCCTATGGGGTTGGATGATCTGGTTGATGGAAGATTTTGTATGTAAGAAGTGGCTTTTTTAAAAATGGTGCGGGCCCATTTTGGCATAGTGGAAGGAGTGGAAGGAGTTGAAAGACATTGAGGTGGAGTTACAGGTTCCTCATCTTGATTATCAATTACCAAGTTAACTTCAAGAGTTGGCTCTTTATAATATTGAGGTTCTACTATAGTAGAAGGATCAATGGAGGAAGATGAAGTTCAAGGATATTTTTGAGGGAATGTTTCTGAAAGCACGAGGATACAAAAGCAAACAAAATGGAAATGTAACGCTAAGTCCTACGAACGCGAATGCATGAAAAGAGGGAAAACAAACGAACTGAAATGAGATATAAAGCAAGTGTAAAGTGCAGCCCTTATTTTTATTAATTTTTCTTGGAGACCAGGTTACAATACGTCTCCTCCATTTTTAGGAGCTAGGAGCGTTAGATATAGCTTTGTTACACCACGGATGATACACTCCCCTTCGGGATCTTCCGCGTGCCCACATTTGAAATGGGCGGGCCAAACGTCATCGCCGCTTGCATGAATGCATCTGTAGTTCCTTGCTTCCCCTCCGGTGTCGAGATCCTATGTTCAGAGAAACAACAAATGATTAGTAGCACCTGCGGATGGAGGGAAATATGCAATCCCCAAGGCCTCCGGTCAATGCATGCATGAAATAATAAAAACGGTAATCAAAACATATCAGAATAAGATGAAACTTGAATAGAAGCATATAAATATCATCATGGACACACTGCAAAAGGAACAGTCAAGAAATCTATTGTAGATTTCTAATCGCTCCGGGGTGGGACGATTAGGACTGTCATAGACTATCAGAAAGCCACCTCCTAAATGTCCCATCCAGAGGCCTCCAAAACACCTACAAAGTTGGGGTTAGGCAAAATAGGGCATTTTGGGATGACCCAGAAGGTCGGATTTGGCTGATTCTACCCCGGTCACCCTGTATATGAAAGTGCTCCCTGTATGTTAGTGAAAGCGAAAAGCAATGAAAACACAGTCAAAACTCATCAGAATGGCATGAAATTTGAATGGCAGCATATGTGAGTGACCTAAAATGAAATGCAAAAGAAATAGTAGGGAAATATACTACAAATTTCTAATCGCTCCGGGGTGGGGCGATTAGGACTGCGATAGTGCGGGGGGCGCCCGGGGCAGGACGCCCATCGTTTGGGGCTTGGTTTCGGCACCAATCCACTTGGGATGGGTCCAAAACCTCCTAGGGGGTTGTGTCAGAAAATTGGGTGGGGTATTGTGGCCAAATGTTTGGGTTTTGGGTCCGAATTGCGCTTCCAATGTTCACCCGATAACCTCCCTTCCGAAAGAGAGATCAAGGATGTAAGAAGCACAATGAGGGTGAGGGTATAATTCGGCAGCACTCCATTGCTCCAAATGCTCCTACTCTTTTCCTTTTTGGGGTGAGAAGACTCACCATTTTATAGACCTAGGGTCTCTCTCTTTGAATGCGCATGCGAGGGCGCCACTTGGCTTGCTTGCCCTATTTTGGGAGAAAAGATTCTTCCCTGATTTAGAGTCTCCTTGCATGAGGCCTCCATGATCAAGGCATGCTTGACTGAAGTCCCTCTCTCTGATTTGAAGCCGTTCCTCGCAATTGCATGCCCTGAAGGCGCAGTTAAGTGGCGGACCTATCGAGGTTTGACTTTTTTCCAGTCAAACCTGCTAATCGTCCCACCCTGGGACGATTGCTGCTAATCGTCCCAGGGTGGGACGAATACTAGTTTGTAATCATCCCGAGGTGGGACGAGTAGGGAGCAAAGTGCTAAAAAGGTGCCAAATTGACCTCTGACCTTCCAAAACTACTGTGGGAGTGGTTAGGACCACTTTTTAACCTCTGGGGGCTGCCCTAGGGGCTATGTATGTCAATTCGATCAGTGCTTGTCGTCACATAATCGGATTGGTGTTGTTTTGGTGTCTACAGATGCCCCTTTTTGGGATGCACTATGCATGGCACAGTGCTGAGAAAAAATAGATAACCAAAGCACTAATGATTAGGGTTTCTCAGTAACCTAACCAAATTTTGATGCCCCAAGTATGGAAAGGGCACGCATTCTTGAATCCTTGCTTCTGACGAGCTAAGGAGCTTAATTCAAGTGTTAACCTTTTTCGGTGAGGTGTTACTTGATCTTGGACATTGTTCAATCATGAATAGGCAAAGGGCGCAACCTTTTGTCTATGGGAACCTTGAGTTCATGATTCTAGAATGCCAAGTGTTTGATCAGCTTGTGATTATTGCTTGTTTGCTGCCCCAAGTAGGGGCGTGATTGTCTTTGTCAATGATCCTTTGAATGCGTGCCATTTCCTTGATTGGGTGTGTATTTGTTGATTGGTGACTAAGTGTGACTACCCCCTCAAGCGACGAATCGATGAGGGAATGACCGACATGAGAAAAGCGACGAGTCGCTTGACCCAAGATGACTTTTGTAAGGGTGCCTTCAGTTGTTTTCTGTTGAATGCTTATGCAGTTTTTGAACATTCTGACCTATTTTTGGTGGGTTTGAACCCTTTTTGTGATGCATTTTGGAGCTGAAATTGTCAAAAATCCGTCCTCCCATGGAGCGGTCCAGCTATGGTAGCCTTCTTAGGGAGTAGGATAGTGACAATTTGTGACCCCAACATCTATTTTGGATGCCAAGAATGTCAGGCGCAAAGGCGCCTTCGTTCGGCAATTTTATTGCTATTTTTTGGTGGGTTTTGACCCTTTTTGTGACGTCATTTGGGGATGAAATTCTCAAAAATCCATCCTCCCGTGGAGTGGTCCGGCTATGGTAGCCTTCTTAGGGAGTAGGATAGTGAGGATTTGTGACCCCAACGTCAGTTTTGCATGCCAATAATCTCAGGCGCAAAGGTGCCTTTGTTCGAAAATTTTATTGCTATTTTTTGGTGGGTTTTGACCCTTTTTGTGACGTCATTTGGGGATGAAATTCTCAAAAATCCATCCTCCCGTGGAGCGGTCCAGCTATGGTAGCCTTATTAGGGAGTAGGATAGTGAGGTATTTGTGACCCCAATCATCATTTTGCATGCCAATAATCGCCAAAGGTGCCTTTGTTTGGCAGTTTTATTGCTATTTTTTATTTTTTAACTCTATAATCATCCCTAGGTGGGACGAATACTAGTTTAGTAATCATCCCAGGGTGGGACGAGTGCTAACTAGAGTGCTCATCCTAGGGTGGAACGATTACAGGCCTAAAAGCCTATTTAAGGGCCAAAACTAGGTTTTGGGCTCATTTGCATTTGTTTTTCTAGCATTTTGGAGCTGTGAGGAGGAGGAGGTCGAGTTCGCGTAGCGGAGCGCTATCAAATTTTCTCGGACACCATGAGTTCATGGATCAGATCATCAAGTGGCAGAGCCAAAGTGAGACCGATGAGTGCTCCTTCTTCTCTTATTTTGCTTATTTTATTTATAGTTTAAAACCCAATTGTTTTATTTTATATTTTGTTTTTTGATTTACTAAAATGAAAACCCTAGGTTAAAATTTTTTTTTTTTGTGTTTGTATTTTTTGTTATGTTTCTTTGTAGAAACTAGAGATCGAAAACCCTAGTTTAAAACCATGTTTATTTTTTTTTTGTTGTAAACTAAAGAAAAAAACCTTAGTTTGAACGAAGGTAAAAAACTTAGTTTTTTTTTATTTTTTATTGTTTTTATTTTGTTTTTGTTTTTTATCAATTTAAACTAAGGTTAAACCCTAGGTAAAATTTTTTTTTTTTTGTTTTTTTTTTTTTTTTAAACTAAAGTTAAAAACCCTAGGTAACAAATGTTTTTATTTTGTTTTTTTTTTGTTTAAACTAGAGTTAGAAACCCTAGGTTAAAATTTTTTTTTTTTGATTTTTTTGTTAACACTAAGGTTAAAAACCCTAGGTGTTTAATTTTGTTATGTTTAAATTTTATTTATGTTTACTTTTTTTGTTTTGTTTTATTATTTTGTACTTTGTTTTGTTGTTTTATGTAATTTTAAATTTTTATTTTAATTTTTTTTGTTTTGTTAGTTTAAACTAAAGTTAAAAACCCTAGGTAACTAACAATTTTTTAGTTTTTTATTTATCAGTTTAAACTAAAGTTAAAAACCCTAGGTAACTGACAAATTTTTATTTTGAATTTGTTTTTTTTTTTTATTCAAAATAAGTTAAAAACCCTAGTTTGCAATTTTGTAATTTGTTTGTCTGTACATTTTGTTAATGTTGTTGTACATTTATTAAATGTTTTTATGTGTATAATTTGTAGACATTGTGTATGTTTGTTTTAGTGTTGTACAATTTTTTTTTTTTTTGTCATGTTTTAATGTTTTTGTTTTGTTTTCTTTTGCAGGTTGTGAAGAGCCGGTACCGTGTGCCGACGGTGTTCTCCGAAGCACGGGAGGCTCGATCTATGGCGGACTAGGAGTGGCTTGATGCCCTTGGGCTCAAGTAGGTGACTCGGTTAGAGCCTATGGTGGGGGATCGGGCATATCTGATGACCCTGATCAACTTGTGGGATCCTCGCACCAACACCTTTCATCTCCCAATAGGGGAGATGATGGTGACTCTTGAAGATGTCTATCGGATTCTATGGATTTCGATAGATGGGCTTCCTATTCGGACTACTCCACGTGATCACTATGGCGATGCTAACACGGTGCTTTGGGCATGGGGTGGAGATGGGGGTGGATAGTCCGGTGGAGAGGGCAGAGGGGGATTTCTTGATTGGTGGTATTTTGGTGTGATGGTGGTTGGAGAAGGGCGTGTTGGGGGTGAGGCATGCATTGCTGATGACCCTCATCTCCAACATGTTGTTGCTCGACTCATCAGGTGCGAGGTTCCCTTGGAACCTGTTGGAGGTAGTTTTTAGACTGGTGGAGTGTCCGACGGAGGCACCCTTGATTATGAGGTGGGGTCAAACACTACTGGCATAACTTTATGATGAGTTGTACGAGGTCCGCTATCGGAGGTGAAAGGGGATTGGATGCAGCTACCTATTGCAGTGTTGGGGGTGGCAGCACATAGCTGTGGAGTGGCCACAGGGTTTTCCATGGACCACTCGAGCAGAGATGGTGGATAGGGAGATAGGGTATGCGGCTCTATGGTGGAGGTCAGAGGAGCAGGGGTAGAGTCGATGGTGGGCAGGTGTCGTAGGGCACTATGTCGATGCCTTCACATGGCTTGCTCTAGGGGAGGTGTTCTAGCATCCATACCGAGACTGTCCAGCTTGGCCTGAGGCTAGAGAGTGGCTCCAATGGGTGCGTAGGGGGAGATGGCTGATCGGGCAACATGGGACCGAGCAGGAGTACTTCTCGTACGTTTGGGTGATGCGATAGTTTGGGGTGCACCAGGGGTTTCCTGGTGAGCCCTTGATCTATCGACGTTAGGGCGACGAGAGGACTCTAGCCTGGTCGATCATCGAGCCATTGGGTGAGGAGTCGGATATAGTGATTGATATCCTTGATGTGGACAATGTTGGGGTGACTATCGAGTATGACCAATGGTGGACGATGCGGTGATGGTGGGGTGAGGGGCCTCTAGGAGGTCTGGACATAGTAGCAGTAGGTGGGGAGGATGCAGAGGCATCAGGGGAGGGTTGGGGGGCTCCACTGGAGGATGAGGACATGGTGGAGGTTGATGATTTTGTGAGGGATGATTTTGGAGTTTCGGAGCAGCTGGACACGTAGGACGTCCTAGAGCAGTGGGTGTCGGAGCAGCCCGTCATCCCGGAGATGCCCATGCCTCAGGAAGTCCTAGGGGATATGGAGGCTAGGTATCACGTTGAGATAGCATGATTGGAGGATCTACTTTGGAGATGGGATGAGGAGCTCGGGGATGCTCTGTAGGAGAGGGATCTCCTATGGACTCAATTGGCAGAGCGGGAGAATGCATTGGCTACGTACCACCGATGGGATGGGGACATCGATGCATCATGGGAGAGGGATCTCCTACGGACGTAGTTGGCATAGTGTGATGATGCATTGGCTATGTACCATCGATGGGAGATGGATTTGGTTCGACATCGGATGGAGTTGGAGGCAGAGATTATCCACCTCGATGGGCGGTTACCTGAGCTCCCTGGAGGTGGATCTTCGCATCGAACGAGAGATAGTGAGACTGAGTTGTCTACTTCCTCTTGTCATAGGTGGTTGGATGAGGGGGGCGCTAGTGGGTGTGATGTGAGGGCTAGTAGCAGCCGCCCTGAGAGGTCCCATAGGACCCACACCACTGGGGGTAGTTCCCGTCGCACCGATCCTGCGTGATCATGGTGGCCGATGCCCTAGGCTTGGGGTTTTTGAGTTTTTGATTTGTTTTGTGAGGTCAGAGGACCGACTTATTGTAGCCTACGGGCATTTTGATGATATATATACATGACGTTCTTTTTGGTTATACACTTGTCATGATTTTTTGTTTATTTTTATGCACATTTATTTACGTTGATGTATGCATGTGTTATTATGAATGCGATGTTTCTAATTATATGATGTATGCATATGGAATGGATGGAATGATTTGTTGATAACTTGTCGATGGCACCATAGATTGTACAGGATTTACTGGCTTTTTATACTTATGTGATTGCTTTGTGGAATGACTTTGCATGTGATAATTTTGTTTTGGTATTTTTCATATTTTTTGATGGTGATGTAAGTAATGAAATGTACCAGTTGTTTTAAAATGTAGTTAAGGTTTTTCGAGATTTAGATATTTTAACTAACTAGCCAAGACTGTACATTTATCTCACAAGACTTTTGAACAAGGTACGAATTAGACTTGAGTTTGACCAAGTTATTTCACATCCCTGTGTGTGCGATTGAGTTCGTTTATGTGGTATTTATCAAGATACCGCCAGTGCCAGATAGGTTGTCAACCAAACTTGTACTGAGGATCACCTAATTAGCTCCACTAACTCCGTTGTTGTATTTAGTAAGATTAATCCATGGGACAATCTAAGGTACCATAAGCTAGCTCATCCACATGCAAACATTGGTCTGCTCACACGCAAAGCTAATGTGATAGACATATCATCATGCATTTAGGATACCGCCATTGTCAGGTAGGTCTGTCCACCAAACCCGTAATGAGGATCACCTAGATGGGTTTTCGAATGCTGAGAATTCCAAGGATTCAAGTTTAGGCATCTTTCGGTTGCTCAACTTGTTGGGATACTTGCTCGCATACATAGTGATGAAAATCACTATTTATTTTTCTCTTTTGTTTTTCTTTTTGAGCAAGGAGTTTGAATAGTGGTGATAACCACTATTATTTGATTTTGCATTTTAGGTTTCAAAGTTGAGCTCGTAGGTTTTTGGCTTGTGAATGGCATTGATCCCTTTTGGCCTTGGGGATGACTACCCATCCTGTTCAGGGACGTGTAGTACGAATCCTTATGACTTTGGGGACCAAAGGTGATTGGGGATGTTATTATGTAATGGCATTGATCTTTTAGGCCTTGGGGATGACTACCCATCCTTGTTAGGGGCATGTAGTATGAATCCTTATAACTTTGGGGACCAAAGGTGATTGGGGATATGATTATGTAATGGCATTGATCCTTTTAGGCCTTGGGGATGACTACCCATCCTTGTCAAGGGCATGTAGTACGAATCCTTATGACTTTGGGGACCAAAGGTGTTTTGGGATTTTTGTTAGTGGTGAAAACCACTATTTATTATGGGGAATTGGATGGGGAAGAGCTTGTCCTTTTGTCAATTCTCAACATTCTCGAACCATTCGCACAAGGGGATGAACAGGCTAACCTTTCACCTATGGTACCCTAGACTGCTTTGTAGGTTTCTCTTGCATTCACACAACTTGGGAATTTTTTTTATGTGTTTTAACTTGTGTAGGGATGTTACATAACGAGGTGTGATCCAAGTAAAACTCTACCTTTGTAAAATCTATCTGACTTTGTATAGTTTTTGGCTAGAAATCTAAAGACAGTTGAATGACGAAAACCCTAAATACATTAGGAGACAACTGACTATGATAAAAAATGTGGATGGTGTTATTCTGGATGGATGTGTTTATAAAATGGATTGAATGTGGAAAATGATGGAATTGCCTAGCAATTACAGTCTATGGTGCTTGTGACATGTATGACCAGCAAATATGCAATGTATGGATGTGATGCCTAATGCAGTTTATTATATTTTTGTGTTTTGATTTTTAAGAGTATGCATGGAATTGAGATGCATTTTTTTTTGTTATTTTTTATTTATCTTGTGTTTTTGTTTGTTTTTGAATATTTGTTTATGACCAAGCGATTGCGAGAACCCTTGGAGCTTTTGGTTTGACCAAAGGGTTTATGGATACCTTTGGGGCAATTTTAGGTTGACCAAGCGATTGTGGGAATCCTTGGAGCTTTTGGTTTGACCAAAGGGATTATGGATACCTTTGGGGCATTTTAGGTTGACCAAGCGATTGTGGGAATCCTTGGAGCTTTTGGTTTGACCAAAGGGATTATTGATACCTTTGGGGCATTTTAGGTTGACCAAGCGATTGTGAGAATCCTTGGAGCTTTTGGTTTGACCAAGTGATTGTGAGAATCCTTGGAGCTTTTTGGTTTGACCAAGTGATTGTGAGAATCCTTGGAGCTTTTGGTTTGACCAAAGGGATTATTGATACCTTTGGGGCATTTGAAGTTGACAGAAGGGAATTTTGGTTTGACCAAAGGGATTATTGTGACCTTTGGGGAATTTTTAGGTTGACCAAGTGATTGTTGGAATCCTTGGAGATTTTGGGGTGGGCTATGGCTCTCTAAATGTGGAATGGCCTCAAATGACTGATGTTCAAGGGTTCTAGTTCCTTGATTCCTTCAAGAGAGGCGAGCCGGTATGTTCCAGGTCCTATTTTACTATCAATTACATAGGGACCTAACCAATTTGTCATGAACTTGTCCCTTAGATGGGGTGGCAAGTTAGAATTTTGTTGGTTCTCTTTTAAGACCAAGTCACCAACCTGAAAGTCCCTCAGGTGAACTTTCATGTTGTATGCTTTCTTAAGTCGCTCTTGATAGATACATAAATGCTCGAGAGCATTGATGCGTTGTTCATCGAGCAACGTAAGTTGGTCTAATCGGGCCTACCACACGTAGTGTCATCATCGATGAACTCTTGCATTGATATGCGTAGGGAAGGTATTTCCAACTCGAGAGGCATGACTGCCTCGGAGCCATACACCAATGAAAATGGAGTTGCCCTAGTGGGCATCCGAATGCTAGTGTGATAAGCCCATAGGGCAAGTGGGATTTGAATGTGCCAATCCTTATGACTATCTATGACTATATTTTTGAGGATGGCAACTAGCATTTTGTTTGATGCCTCTGCTTGCCCATTTGCCTATGGATAATAGGGTGTTGAAAAACTATGCTGAATTTTGTACTTTGTTGTCAAAGCACGCACATCTTTGTTCTTGAATGACGTCCCATTATCCGAGATGATCTTGGATGGAATACCAAAATGACATATGATGTTATGTAAAATAAACTCTGCAATGCGGGGTCCAGTCGTAGAGGTAAGCGGAATTGCTTCCACCCACTTGGTGAAGTACTCTGTGGCCGTTATGATAAACGTGTGATGACCTGACGACGCAGGGGAGATCTTTCTGATTAGATCTAAGCCCCACTACAAAAATGGCCAAGCTGATTGGATCGGTTGCAAGGCCTGAGAAGGTACATGTGTCAAATTAGCATGGTGTTGACACTTCATGCACTTCCTTACATACGCGCAACAATCTCGCTCTAAAGATGGCCAATAATAGCCCATGCGAAGAATGCGCTTTGCGATGGCCATACCGCTGAAGTGGCCACCGCATGTACCATCATGCGCTTGGGTGATCGCCCAAGTGGACTCCTGTTGGTCCAAGCAATGGAGGAGGATCCCTTCATAGCTTCGACGGTACAAAATGTCTCCTAGCAAGACATGTTTTGCCGCTTTCTATTTAAATGATATTTTCGTGGCATGCATCAATCCAAGTGGGAGGTTACCTAGCTTGAGGTAGTCTCTTATGGGTGTGTACCAATCCTGCTGATCAGAAACCTCGATGGTATGAATGGCCAATCCCTCTTGAAGTTCATCCCTAGCAAAAGTTGAGTGGGAAAGAACTTGTAAGAATAGCATTGTGTTGCTATTAAGAGGGGTCGGGGAGAACAAGGACCCCCAGTTGGCATGATTCAGACTATCAAGGATTCGAGAGAACTTATCCTGAGATGGTTCAATCTGGATCAGGTGGATTCCTGGCGTTAGGTCAGAGCTTGCATGCTCCATCATGGATTGTGATAATGTTTTGACTTGAATGGTTGTCATCTCACCAGAAGGGTCTTGCGGGATTAGTGACCCCAAGGAGGCCATAGTGTCCGCAAAATGATTCGATGATCGAGGGAGTGCCTCGATGTCGTACCATTCAAGATTTGCCAAGAATTTATCCACAAGGGCTTTGTAGGCCTACAGAACTGGGCATTTACATTGGAATACCCCTTTTACTTGGTTGAAAATTAACAACGAATCACCAAAGATGTTCAAGCATTTGATGTTCATGGTGATGGTTGTCTGAAGACCTATGAGCAAGGCTTCGTATTCGACATTATTATTGGTGCATGAGAAATTAAGTTTAAATGATAGAGGCATTGGAGCCCCTTGTGGTGTGAAGAATACAATTCCCATGCCACCCCCTTGCTCACATTTAGAACCATCGAAGAATAAGGTTATGTCGGCTTGTGACTCAAGCTCATCAGAATCTGGCGATTCTGAGACATGGAAGACCCCATCATCGGGTAGCTCTACGATCAGAGGCTGATCATCTTTGAGAGGAGCCTCTGCTAGTTGATCGATGATGACTTGACCTTTGATGGACTTCTGTCCAATGAATTCGATGTCAAACTCCGTCAACAACATGATCCATTTTGTCATGCGGCTACTATGATAAGTATGACTCATCATGTACCGCAATGGATTCTCCTTAGACACAACATACGTCGTATTGCTCAGCATGTAGTGGCATAGCTTTTTGGTAGAAAATACCACTGCTAAGCATAGCTTCTCGACGTATGCATAGTTAAGTTCATAACTGACCAGGGTGCGGCTAAGATAGTAAGTAGCCTGTTCTTTGTGTAGTTCATTTTTTTGGGCTAGCATGGCGCCCAGTGCCACCTCAGTAGCTGAGATGTATAAGTAGAATGACACTCCTGGTCTAGGTGGTGCCAATACTAGCGGCGAAGCCAAGTATTGTTTAATGTCATCGAAGGCTGATCGACACTCGTCATCCCAGTGAAATGCTACCCCCTTGTGTAATAATTTATTCATGGGTCGGCACTTGTCAGATAGCTGCGCTATGAAGCGCTTGATTGACGTGACCTTTCCCTGTAGGCTTTTGAGCTGCTTGATGGTGGTTGGGGGAAGCATTTCAAGGATTGCCTTGAATTTGTTTGGATCTACCTTGATTCCTCATTTTGAGACTATGAAACCCAAGAGTTTTCTAGATGTGATGCCAAATACGCACTTCTTGGGGTTTAGTCTGACTTTATGTTCAATGAGGTGATCGAGGATCTTGCTTAGGTCATCGAGATGATCTGGGCACAAAAGAGATTTGGCCAACAAATCATCCATATAATCTTCCAAAGTTTTATGCATGTGATCATGGAAGATGTATGTCATAGCGCGTTGGTAGGTGGCGCCAACATTTTTAAGGCCAAAGGGCATGACCTTATAACAAAATGTCCCCCAAGGCGTTGTGAACGCCATTTTGAGTTGATCATCGAGATTGATACGAATCTGGTTGTATCCCGAGAAACCATCCATGAGGGAAAGCATTTCATGGCCTGCTATAGCATCTACCAATGCATCGATGCTAGGCAAGGGGAAATCATCCTTGGGACTCGCTTTGTTTAGATCTCAAAAATTGGTGCATATGTGAATCCTCCCATCAGGCTTCTTGATGGGTACCATGTTGGACAACCATGGTGGGTAATCCATGCAGATGACAAACTGTGCATCCAACAACTTTTGTAGCTCATCTTTGACCATTAAGGCTACTATTGGGTGCATCTTACGTAGTTTTTGCTTGACTGGCTTGACTGTCGGATCAAGCGTTAGATTATGCATGACTAGCTATGGGTCTAGCCCCGACATGTCTTTGTAGGACCATGCAAAAACCTCCTTCTTCTCTTTGAGAAGGGCAATGTAATCGGCTTGCTCTTCGGGGGATAGACTTACCCCTAGCTTGATGATTTGTGGATTCATTGGATCAGAGCCGATGTCTACATCAGTCGTCTCTTCAACTGACATGTGGGACCCATCCTCCAACTGGTGTGGAGTTGGGATCAGGTGGATATCATTTGCTGAATTTAGATCTACGTTGGGAACATCGGGTTCCTCTTCAGCATGGAAGATATCCTGAGTCTGTCTTGGGGTGAAATGGAACATCCCATCGCAAGGCCAGTACTCTGATGGGGATGGTGGTGTGTCAGCGTGATCCTAGTCTATAGCATCTAAGTCTAGATACAATGGTCATGTTGGGTCGGCTGGGTTATGGATGGGGGCGGTTAAGTCAATGGAGATCATGTTGATGAAATGATTTTGGTCTCCATTACCACGGGTGTGGTGACTCGGACATCCTTGGTGATCTTTGTGCTCTGGATCTGGCTCTGTGGGTACTGGCACAAATGGATCGGCCCTATGTGCGGATAAAAGGACAGGGTCTACCCTTGGCACTGATGGCTCTATAGGGTCTCTGGGCGGAAGGTGCTCTCTGTATGCCTGAAGTGGCAGGTGTAGTAGTTGGTCCAACTATGCTTGGTTTAGGTGCCACCTATGCCTTGGCCCCATGTTTAGTTGTTCAAACATGTCATCAATGTCCATGGGGTATTGCTGCTATCGCATATGATTGAGATATGCCATCTCAGTCTCATCTTCATAATCACTATCAGAGATCCATAGGCCTTCATTGGCTTCGACAGCTATTTGTGACATGTGAGGCTCGTCTTGCTCGAGCAAATTGATCTGGTCCCATCGAGGTTGTTTCGCTCTCTATGGGAGGACCTGATTCTCTTGAGGTGGCATTTGCTCGATTGGAGCATCAAAGGGGAACATTGTCATGAAGCTCTCCTGATAATCATCTATGGGCGTCACTTGCGAGTGATTGCTATCAGACTCGAAAGGGTCCCAAGGTGCTACCTCATACTCTGACTCATCTTCTGAAGACCCTTCTTGGCCTTGTCTATATCCCTCTTGTAGGTGAGTCCTCAAACTTTCTCCTTTCTCGATCGAAGGGAAAGGGTTGTTAAGGTCAACAAGGTTGGTTGTTAGCAATGGGAGATAATCCCCCAATGTGTACGTTGTGTTAGGATTGGCATATGGATCTTGTGCCAACCCATCCTTGTTGCCTAGCCCTAGGCCTTGCATGTTCTCTACCAAGATGTCAAGGGGTAGAGGGTGGTTGAACCCTACTCTTGACTTGTCGTATGGCATCTGATATCTTGGTTGACAAAGAACGTGCACCCCTTGTTCATATCTGCCCAACCCATATCCATGCCAATTACATTGGCCAAGATATCTCAAAGCGAAGTCTAGGTTGGACAAATAGTTGACATCCTCAGCAAAGGGCTCTTCATCTTCTTCTTCTTGCAGGTAAGGTTCAATGCCATTATCGAGGCCCCCATATACAAAGTTTGTCTGATTTGGTGGGTAGCCTAGAGGAACAATAGTGTCGATGGGGAGGCGAGGTCTCCCCATGTCCTGCATGGACTCAAGTGTGGGTGTTGCTACAATGTTCCGCACTAGATACTCCCCCAGGCCCGTATTGGCCATCTCAACGGTGATCATTGGTGGTGGAGGGGGAGGGAATGGGAGTTCTTCCTGGGTCCACTCCATGTAGGGTGAACTAGGCATCTCGACTTCCATTCGGCTAGGCATCTCTTCGGTAGAGATGGTTGAGACTAATGGTGGTGCCTCTTCTAGGGGTTTCTTCCCATTGTCCTTCGGTGTGGCCACCGTAGGTGGCATCGTTGGTGAAGGACCAGATGATGAAGATGGACCCGACTGGGGATTTGAGGGACTTAACAATGGGGATGTATGCGGAATCAGACCCTGTTTGGATGGATTCAACTGAAAGTCCAAATGTGTCGATGGAAGGGTCGATTGCGGCATCAGTTGCACCGTATTGCAATACTTGAAGGGCTCTAAGTCTACCGGGACTACATGCACCTGCCCTTCGAATGTGTACTTTAGGCATTGATGAGCTATCGAAGGGACACACTTCATGTCCCTGATCCAAGGCCGGCCCAACAAGATATTATAGGCCATCTCACCTTCCAAGATGTGGCACAACGTAGGAATAGTCTTTTGTCCCACTTGGATGGGTAGGACAATTGTGCCAACCGTCGAGCATATCGCATCATTGAATGCTCGAAGAGTATAGGTGGAGGCCACGATGTGAGATGCTGGCAACTTGAGGTGTTTCAAAGCCGTTGTTGTGATTATATTGTTGGACGAGCCAGTGTCCACCAACACCCTTTTAAATGGAATCCCGTTGACCCATGCAATGACGTGCAGGGGTGGATCCGCCATATCACCAGTCATCGATTTTAGTTCGTCTTCTCTAAAGGTGATGACTGGTTCTGTACATCATTTTACATGTCCCACAAAGTTGTTGAAAGAGTTTGCTTCATGGGGCTGCAGCTCGATGGCTTTTAATATCTCCATTAGAGCCTCCCGATGGGGCGATGATTGTTGAATGAGCTCGTAGATGGAGAGCCTAGCCGACGTGGTCCTTAAACTTTGGGTAAGTCTAGTCCGAATCGTGGCCACTGGTCTAGGTGGGGGAGGTTGTGTAGGGTGTTGTTGAGGTTGTGACATTGATGGAACCTCTCCTGTAGCCACCGTAGGGGCAGCTGTGCTTGGGTACCTCTTGTTTCGAGTCACTATGCTTATCATCCCTACATACCCCTGCATGGGGCAGTTCTGTGTCACCTCATTGACTTGAAGGGTTTTTGCCTACGTATCATGGGTAGGCAAGGGGTCTTTGAAGACCCCCATCTATTGGTTGTTTGGTGCCACGGGGTTATCCACCGCTAGCGTCTTGTTGTCTATTAGGTCTTGCACTAAGCTCTTGAACTTCCAACATGCGTAAAGGTCATGTCCTTTCTGTCGATGAAATCTACAGTACAAGTCTTCCCTATAGCCCTTAGGTTTTGGTGCGTTGGGGTCTATGGGTCGACTTTCTGGCAGGTTTATCAAGTTTACCATGGACAAACGGTCAAACAAGGAGTCTTTGGACTCTGTGAAGGGTGTGAATTGTCGCCTAGGGTGACGCTACTGATTTTGCTCTTGCCTATGATTTTCCTTCTCATAGCTGTCAAGAGGAACTGCCTGATAGTTAGCCTATGAGGGTTGTGTCATCTGTGTAGGCTTTTGTATGTTTATGGCAACCTGATTGACCGCAGTGGGTTTCGGTTGTGTTGACCCAATTTTGGCATTTTTGGGCCACTCTTTCTTGCATGGCTTGGCAATCTCGCCATCCTGTATCTTGATCTCCTCAATGATTCTAGCTTGTGCCAGGGCTTCCTCGAGAGTGGCATATTGTTGTAGCTGCAATAGCACGGAGATCGATCTCAAACAACTTTTCGAGAACATTTGGGTCAGGTCGGCCATAGGAGGGAGGTAAGGAAGCTTTGAAAGCAACGTCCTCCATCGATTTCTGTAAGCCACCATGGTCTCTTCCTCATACTGCTTGAGGCTAGCTAGGTCACTTAACGATGCCTTCTTCTTGGTATTAAAGGTGAAACATTCGAGGAACGTGTCCACTAGCTGGTCCAGGTTGCTGATGCTATGCTTTGGTAACTGGGTAAACCAATCCGAGGTAGGGCCTACGAACGTGGTTATAAATGTTCTTAGAAGCAAAGCATCATTGTCCTGAATGCCAAAGCATTGGCTCAAGAATCTCGTCACGTGCTCTTGGGCATCCTCCTCCCCTCTAAATATTGCCAATTGAGGCATTTTAAAGTGTTCAGGGTATGGGGGTGCAGGCACTGAAGGATGCATAGGGTGACTACGGAGCTGGCGTAAAGTGGGCTTTTGGGGCCCAGAAGTCTTGGTCTCCATAGACTCTAAGCGCTCTAGCAATGCTTTGTATGCATCGAAAGATTTGATTTCTTCCTCCTTGGTTTGTTCCCGTTGTGGGTTGTGGGGAACTTGAGGCCTATGGAGGGGTAGCCGGATAGCATCCCCCCTACCTTGGTAGGGCATTTCAGCTCGCTCTTCTTCTTGCTCGAATTCCTCATAGGCTTCTTGAGGAGTTCCTGGGCATGACCTATAAACATGGGTGGGTGCCCGCGGAGGGTGCCCATCATTGGCTCTAGGGGTGGTCTCCCGCTCAGGTCTAGGAGGTCTTGGAGGCAACATTTGATAAGGTCGTGGAGACCTGTCTCGCACCAAGGGGTTGTGCCTCTCATACAACTCTATCTTATGCGTGCGAGGGGTTGGGACCCTCTCAAGCATAGTGTTCTGGAGCAATTCATCTATCTGACGTCGAATGCGCTCTTTGCTAAGGTGATACAAGTGCTCTAACTATTGTTGGTCTTGCTTGAGCTGCATGATTTGTGCTTGGTGAGCGGCATGTTTGGCAAATTCCAAGTCAATTTGTTCCATCGTCTTGTGTTTAGGAAGCCTAGATGCCTCTCCTACATGTCTATCTCGGTCATGGTGATCCGAGATCTCTATGAGTCACTTTCCTCTATCGAGGTTAGCGGCATTCACCCGAGGCTCTAGCCTCAGTGGGTGATCCTGATAAATAGTAGGTGTGGAGGTGCATTGCTCCCATGCTATGTATTGCTCTTGAGGAATGTAGTGGTCTTCCTCATGCTCCCTTTCGTATATGTGAAAGGGGCAGGCAGAGTTGGCTCACCCTGTCCGAAGAGCCTTGTGCTCTGGATTTGGCCTATTGTTTCTGACAGTAATAAGGGGTAGAGGAGGGATGATGTAATCATGTGGCCCCTCCTTATGGACCCTATGTTGTTCTAGCACTTCATCGCATGGTGGCCACTCATAACGAGTGTCTAAGGGAGCCCTCCCATCTATGTTGAGTGCCACGTGTATGGACTCCTCCTGAAAGGGTCTATGTTGAGTGGGAGTGCCCCTCAAAGGGGTGCCTCTATAGTCCCATTCTGTAATGGCATGATGTGGACTATCTTGTGGGTCAGGCCACCAAGGTGGTATGACCAAGTCCTCGGGGCTATATCGGAGGTGACTTGTGCCCCTTTGTACACTTTTCATAGCTTCTTCCCGTGATTGGGCTCGGCTACGGGTGTACACCATGGTGGTGTTTCTCTAAATATGTGTACGTTTTTATCTTCTTTACGATTTTTTATGCTACACTAAACACAAGGGGACCACACAATCAAAGCAATGATTATCTTGTTTATGGATTAAAAGTGTGCCCTAAATCTGGTTCAGTGTGTTTTGATTTTTGTTTTGAAAACCTTGTAAAGAAATTTTTGTTGTATATGCAATATGAGGGCTCTTATATCTCCCAAAATGGTCGCCCCTTCAATATACCACTGCCAGGCCATTATACCGAACCTCTCTATATACCCGCCCTTACGTGAGGGAGACTATTGGTACGTGAGAGCAGAATAGTACATGGAACATAGGCGGTACGAAAGGGGAATCACTCTGTTTTGACACCTACCATAGAAGACTTATCCTCATGCATTGGGAATCACCCCAACTACACTTGGTCAGCTTTCATCAGGATTTACGTCTAGCAACAGTAGCGATCAGGGTTATGTATGCAAAATTCAAGCCAAGGTGGTGATGAAATCCACCATTGGTCTTGATCAAGTGTTGGGGTTTTACGACCAACGCCTTGATGTTTAGATTATCTCATGGTGTGTGGGGTTATTTTTACTTGCAAAAAGAAAGAAATCATGTAGTAAAATTTCCTATGCAAGCAAAGAAATAGAAAAATCATAGAAACAGAGACAAAAAATTACAGAGAGTGTTCAGACAACCTACCTCTTCTCTGCCCACACCAGATGCCCTTGAGTTTTTGCTCAAAAAATGCATAGAGAGCTAATCATCCTGGGGTGGGATGAATAGCAGATCTATATTCATCATAGGGTGGGATGAATTCCTATTCATCCCTGGGTGGCATGAATTCTAGTCTGTATTCATCACAGGGTGGTACGAGCAGCAGTCCAACGCTTGAAGGATTAACACCTGAAAGCAAAGAACACACAATTTTGATCAGAAATTTGATCTCAAAATCAAGGGACAGGGTCCCACCATGATCGCCACTGAAATCACGAGGATACGGAAGAAAACAAAAGGGAAATGTAACGCTAAGTCCTACGAATGCGAATGCATGAAAAGAGGGAAAACAAATGAACTGAAATGAGATTTAAAGCAAGTGTAAATGTGTAGCCCTTTATTTTATTAATTTGTTTGAGACCAGGTTACAATATGTCTCCTTCCTTTTTAGGAGCTAGGAGCGTTAGATATAGCTTTGTTACACCATGGATGATACACTTCCCTTCGGGATCTTTCGCGTGCCCACATTTGAAATGGGTGGGCCAAACGTCATCACCACTTGCATGAATGCATCTATAGTTCCTTGCTGCCCCTCCAGTGTTGAGATCCTATATTCAGAGAAATAGCAAATGATTAGTAGCACCTACGGATGGAGGGAAATATGCAATCCCCAAGGCCTACGGTCAATGCATGCATAAAATAATTAAAATGGTAATCAAAACATATCAGAATAAGATGAAATTTGGACAGAAGCATGTAAATATCATCATGGACACACTACAAAAGGAACAGTCAAGAAATCTACCATAGATTTCTAATCGCTCCGGGGTGGGACGATTAGGACTGTCATAGACTATCAGAAAGCGACCTCCTAAATGTCCCATCCAGAGGCCTCCAAAACACCTACAAAGTTGGGGTTAGGAAAAATAGGGCATTTTGGGATGACCCAGAAGGTCGGATTTTGCAGATTCTGCCTCGATCGCCCTATATACGAAGATGCTCCCTGTATGTTAGTGAAAGCGAAAAGCAATGAAAACACAGTCAAAACTCATCAGAATGGCATGAAATTTGAATGGAAGCATATGTGAGTGACCTAAAATGAAATGCAAAATAAATAGTAGGGAAATATACTACAAATTTCTAATCGCTCCGGGGTGGGGCGATTAGGACTGCAACGAATGGTGAGGGGCGCCCGAGGGCAGGACGCCCATCGTTTGGGGCTTGGTTTCGGCACCAATCCACTTGGGATGGGTCCAAAACCTCCTAGGGGGTTGTGTCAGCAAATTGGGTGGGGTATTGTGGCCAAATGTTTGGGTTTTGGGTCCGAATTGCGCTTCCAATGTTCACCCGATAACCTCCCTTCCGAAAGAGAGATCAAGGATGTAAGAAGCACAATGAGGGTGAGGGTATAATTCGGCAGCACTCCATTGCTCCAAATGCTCCTGCTCTATTCCTTTTTGGGGTGAGAAGACTCACCATTTTATAGACCTAGGGTCTCTCTCTTTGAATGCGCATGCGAGGGCGCCACTTGGCTTGCTTGCCCTATTTTGGGAGAAAATATTCTTCCCTGATTTAGAGTCTCCTTGCATGAGGCCTCCATGATCAAGGCATGCTTGACTGAAGTCCCTCTCTCTGATTTGAAGCCGTTCCTCACAATTGCATGCCCTGAAGGCGCAGTTAAGTGGCGGACCTATCGAGGTTTGAATTTTTGCCAGTCAAACTTGCTAATCGTCCCACCCTGGGATGATTGCTGCTAATCGTCCCAGGGTGGGACGAATACCAGTTTGTAATCATCCCGGGGTGGGACGAGTAGGGAGAAAAGTGCTAAAAAGGTGCCAAATTGACCTCTGACCTTCCAAAACTACTGTGGGAGTGGTTAGGACCACTGTTTAACCTCTGGGGGCTGCCCTAGGGGCTATGTATGTCAATTCGATCAGTGCTTGTCATCACATAATCGGATTGGTGCTATTTTGGTGTCTATAGTTTCATAAAATTAGAAATTACTATGAAAGAAGACATCATGAGTTGAGGGATCAAGAAGTCTGTATGCTTTAAATTCTTCACAATAATCGACAAAGATGAGCTTTTTGCTTTTCTTATCTAGAGCCTTATTTTTCTTCTTTGGGATGTGAGCCCATGCAATACACCCAAAAATATTGAAGTAAGAAACTCTGATTTTGAGCTAGACCATGCTTCTTCAGGAGTTGAATGGTGAATAACTTTATAAAGTGTGCAATTTTGAATATAAATGCATAGTTAATAGCTTCTGCCCAAAAAACTTTTGGAAGATCTCTTGAATGGAGCATACAATTTGCCATTTCTTTTAATGTTCAGTTTTTCCTTTCTGTAATTCCATTTTGTTGAGGATTATGGGAGAAAAAATATTGATGAATGATGTCATGACTTGATAGAAATTTGGAGAACTCATTAGTGCAGTATTCCCCCCATTATTTGTGCAATTTTTCTTGATTTTGCAAGAGGCCTGATTTTCAACTAAGGCTTTGAAGTCTTTGAAATGCGATAGAACATCACTTTTATATTTTAGGAAGTAGACCCAAGTTATTCTAGAAAATTCATCAATAAAAGGTTAGAGCATATTTTTCTCCTTTGAAAGAAGTTTTAGGAAAAGACATCAAGTCACTATGGATTAGATCTAGAGGGGATAAAGCTTTTAGAGAACTACTTAGGTGGAAAGGATCTTGATGTTGCTTTCCAAGAGCACATCTAGGAAAAACTCCATCAATAGAAGAGACTTGGGGTAAACTTGTTACCATATCATGGGTGCTTAATTCCTTTAGGTAGTTGTAACTAATATGACCAAACCTTTCATGCCAAATTTTACTTTCAAGATCTCCATGAGCCACAAAACTGGATGCCCCTTCTAGATTTTTGAATCCTTTAAAGTGAAAAATATGAATGTTGTAATCTATATATCCTTTGGCTATGATAGAGTTGGGATATTGAAAGTCTCTTATCTCAAATCCTATTGGCGAGAAGAGAACTGTTTTCCCTTTCCCAAAAGTTAAATTTTATAGATGGAGAGAATATTTGTAGCAATATTTGGAACATAGATAATATTTTTTATAGAGCCACCATCAATGGTTATGTTCCCATTTCCTTTGACTAGGATAAAGGAAGAGTCACACACTTCTATGCTACAGGTAGAACTAGAGGAGATAGAAGAGAAAGACTCATCTGAAGCAGTCATGTGATGAGTAGCTCCAAAATCAAGAACCCAGTAATTAGAGGAAGAATTGGAGGTTTTCCCTTGAACATTTAGGGCTTTCATTATTTGCTTTTTATTGTCTATATTTTGATCTTTTATAGCTACCTCTAGTTGTTGTAATATTTTTCAACATTTATTTGTAGAATGACCTATATTTTTGCAGTGAGTACAAGTTATGGGATTTATTTCCTTCTTTTTGTATTTTTATTAGAAGAGGTGGAGGCTACTAAAGCTTTAGAGGAAGAGGAAGAGGAAGAATACTCATATCTAAAAAATTTGGTTTCTTCCCTAGTTAGTCTATCACAAAAATATTCTAAGGAGGGTATTTTAAAGGTTGCACCAAGAGCATATTTAGTAGATAAAAATGTGGTTGCAAAAATATGAAATACACCATTTAGTTTATAAAGAATTAGATAAATACACTCTTCTTCAGTATTAGTTTTTCCAATGCCTTTGTAATGGGATAGGAATTTTTTGAATTTGGTAAGTCAACAATACTGCTAAAATCATCATGACACAAAGATGATAGTTCTGCTTCTATTTGCATTGATCTTATTTGGTCTACTTTTCCAAACAAAGTTTTTAGTTTTTCCCAAGTTTCATGAGGAGTTTTACAATCTATAATGTGAAACCATAAACTTTCATGAACATTAGAGCTAATAATACCCATAGTTTCATGCATTTTTCCTTTGTGAACAAATATTTCATATTCTTTATCAAACTCAGGTTGCTTTTCTTCTAAAATGTGAGTGAGACCTTTCTAAGAAATGAGATTTAAAACTTTGGGTTTCCATGTATGGTAGTTATAAGAAGTGAGAAGATCAATTGAATTCATTTTGAATTTAACCCAAAGTTCCCCCCTCTAACTTTTAAAACGGAAGTCAATGGACAAATATGTTCAAGGCCTCAAAGAAATACCAAATTTCCAAAAAATTACTCACCCTGACAAGAGGGAAACTATAAGTAATTAGAGGGAACGTGATAATCGATGAGGGAACAAAACAAAAATTTGGATAAATTTTTAGGAGCACCAAATTGTCAAAAATACCTGCCCTAAGAGAGGGAAACTATAAGTATTATTGATATTTGATGTTAAGTTTAATTAAAGGAATCAAATATGCCAGACCTATATATCTTGTCCTCTCAAATACCCGCCCTTACGAGAGAGAAACTTAAGTATTGATAAGATTCGATACTTGGAACATAGACTTATATATTTTAGGCCAATATTGTTTATCTTGATAACTCGCCCTTACTTGAGGGAAACTATAAGTTATATGGGAATCCCAATAGTGGTAAGAGATATTATATTTATTTGATTATGAACAAGGAAATTATAATTATGTCAAAAAAAAGTGAAGTATTATTAATTCTTAAAGAAAAAAATTATGTTGATATTGCTTAAATAAAGGGAAATAAGCAATTTGTTCTAATGTAGAGATATTAAAACAAATTTTAATTATAGACAGTGAAATTTGAGATCACTATTGAATTTGTATAAAAATAAATTGCAATTTAATTTAAAAAAAAAATATAAAGCAAATATCCAAATATGTGATGACAATTGATTATGAACTTAAAACTTAGTTTTAATGTAGAGATATTAAAACAAAATTTAAGACAATAAAATATGTGATCACTATAGAATTTGTATAAAATAAATTGCAATTATATTTATTAAAACAAATATGAATTATAAAGCAAATAAACAAATGGTGATCACAATTAAATTATAAGGAAATACTTTTATGTTACTAATAAAAGGATTTAATCTATTAGATCTCTAACTTAGTAAAGTTAATTAAAATTTCCTTTTTGAATTAGAGATCTTTTAGTTAAGAAATATAACCAATTTTTAAGAGCAAAAATGAAGGCTAAAAAAGTGATGCAAAGAAACACCTCCCCCAGATTTTTGATAGGTGCAAGAAATGCACCTTATCAAACCCTCAAATTTTATTAAAAAATTACAATATTTATTTTCGAGCCAAGGGAAGGCCGAAAATAAAAGAAAAACGTAATGTTTTTCTTGGAAGGCTACAAAAGTGCAAATGTATAAAATAAATACAAAATATTAATTGCTTTTTAAAAAAATCGAGATAATGGGATCACCCTGGTTGCGTTGATAATGAAAAAATTCGATGTCACAACTTTGATGAAAAAATAGTTGTGGAAGCCTAAAACCTCGTTGCCACAGCCAAATCCTTGCTTGTTTTAACGTTTGAAAAAATGGCTTCACTGCAGAGATGAAAAAGTTGGACCATCAACTCATCTACACTCAAAGGTTAAAAATAAAAAAATAAATAAAGAATTATTGTTATCAATACCAGTGTAAAAACATAGATGACATTGTCCACAGAGCAGCGAGTGAAGAGTGATCGAATCCGAAGAGGATGGCCTCATAAGGGAAGATGATCGGAACAAGGCCCTACAGGAGGTGGTACAACACGATGCTTGTGATCAAGAACCCTCTGCTGAAGACAACTTGTGCTTAGAATTATGGAAAGACGCAGACTCTAGAATGATGCTGAAAAAATGAGGCGTAATGGACCTTCAAACTGAAAAAATGCACCTAAAAAACTTGTAGAATACAGAGCTTGCAAAACATATATAGAAGGGCTTATAAAGCTTTAACAATGTTTCACAACAGAATGCTAATATTCTCCCATGCCAATCAAGGTTCTTATAATTAAAAATAATCGAAGGACTCTCAGAGTGCCAAATGAACTAACGAGAATGAGATCGATGTAGATCGCCAAAAATATTCAAAAAAATAATATAGGATATGTCATTGGGTAAAGACTCAAGTGTGCTAAAGCTTTACATGCTATACAAGGCCACATTTACTCTGAGAGAAAATGCTTCTTTGGTTTATTTATTAAACCAATAGTCTATTATTTGACACGATGAGGGAAATCGGATATTAAATATTGACAAAGACTTAACGATATGCAAAATAAAATCTTTTAAGATTCCCCAATGTAAAGAAGTCTATGTTTTCCACAATAGTTGTAGGGAAGGCTATGGAAGTTGAATTGTCTATAATACTTTGGAAAAAAACGTAGGCAAAGATATGAGGAAAAATAATGGCCTTTTAAATGATTGCTAGTTATATGGTTTCTCCTTTGAAATTACGTAGAGTTGCTGCGCTTGAATAAGGAGAATAAAATATAAAAAAATACAATATAGGAGGGCATTAAAACAAATTTTATTTTAAGAAGCAATAATTGAGATAAAAAAGATTGCATAAATGGTAAAATAGAAGTTAGAAAAAATTTAAAAATGAATTACCATAAGAAAATATCTAAAAAAAATGGATCTAAGATAAACTATAAAATCTTTTCTTCTTAAAAAAAATAAAGAAGAAGAAGATTAAGAACCAGTTCGAAAGACTTCCTTCAAGAGAGAATGCTAGCAGAATCTATCCTGCTCTGGTACCATGTTAGAATTTCCCAAATAGATATGCAAAGCATTACAAGATATTGAAGAAGTAAAATAGAACTGATTGATTTATTCCAAGGATCAACTTTGTATAAATAGTAAAGTTGATCACTGAGAACCATTGGATTACAACTCATCAGACCTGATGAAGACACCACTAAGAGTTATCCTAACACATGGAGGAGTGGAAACTCAAGTGTATATATCCGAGTGGAACTTAAGAGAATATTATTTTATTCTAGCATATATATACTTCAAGATCACCAAGCTTGGCTCTACTTGCATCTAACCATGTGTTGCATATATTTTTTAGGTTACAATATTATCGTCTTTGAGCTTTCCAGGCTAACTTTAGCTAGCTTCTATTTCACAATGATGTAATTTAATGTCCTCTAGGATATTTACTCTAAAGACATTTTTTTCTTATATATAAAATATTGGATTTTTTTAGTTCTGTAAAGACACTTCTAATTTCCTTTTTCTTTTATCAAATGTTTATTTTTATGAATATACTCAACCTTAAACTACTCATTATATTTGTTCTTGTATCCACTATTTTTTTTAATACTTAGAACTAGTTGGTTTTATATTTCTTCTTTTTTTAATGTCTTTTATTCTCTCAAGTTCTTGCCTATTCTTCCTCTTCCCTCAAATATATCTCTCTAAAAAAAATTCTAATCTCTCTAAATTCTTTCAATCAACCAAATAAAAAATATTCTTTCAAGAAAAATAAAATTTTTCTCTTCTAATCACTCCAAATTTTCTTTTCTTCAAAAATAATTTTTTTCTCTTCAAAATGATTTTAATAAAATTATTTTTTAAAATCGAATCTTCCCTATCTCATCAAATTTTCTCTGCAAATTTTGCTACAAATTTTCTTGGTTTGAGACACTCACTTTTTCAGGTTTCTAAATGTATGTTTTTAACCTTATTTACTAGACACTTTATAGTCTTTTCACCTTCTTTACTAGACACTTTGTATTCCTAATGCACTTTTACTATCATGATCCTCATCTCATAGGTTATAGCTAATATTTTATGCTCATCTAGCAAATCTTCTTCAATATTCTTCATTCTTCCTCACACAATCTCTATTCAATACTTTGACTTTGCACAACACTATATGTCTCTAATATCTTTTCTAGCTTTCTAGATAGATTATCTCCTAGAAATTTTTATCTAGGATCAACTATAAATCAGATAAATATCATATAAAATAATAATGAATCTCAATATTTGAATAACAACAATATCTTACAAATATAACTCAAATATATACAATATCAAAATATTACAAGAATGATTCAGATAGATTATATTGCATGGAGTTTTATCTCCAATATATATAATTTTACATGAATTTTCAATACTTTGACTATTTCTCTCAAACATCTAGGAGATGCATCCTTTTATATTTCTCATATTAAGACAAAACTCTCATATTACCACATATTAATGTGACTCTTATTTCTCTCTCTTGACACCTTGCACTTTCTCTCATATTGACACATATATTATATAAAAATATAAATCATTCTACCAAACTAATATCTACAAGGGGGCCAAATAATATAATACTCCCAACATTAATAACTCTAAAAGAATGACTAAAGAAATTGCCACTATATGAAACTCAATCATAATTTATCTTATATATATTTTAGAAAATACTTATAAGAAGAAATAAATGGTTGTAGCTATATAAACAAAATCTTGTGTAAGTTATCTAGATTTCATTAGAATATACCTTGATAATAGGTAATATTAAAATAATACATGGAATAATCTTGGAGCTATGTGATAATATATATATTTTTGCAAAAAAATAAAATTGCAAAGTACGAAGGATTAGGATTTTTTTCCTAAAAACATCTTATCTTTTAGGAGTTATATCTTTGTGAAGAGTTATCCGATTTAGCTAATTCTTGGACCAACTTGTGTAGAATTTGAATAGCTTTAAAATAAGTGGTCATATGCAAAAATCTAAGAAATATTGAGGGAGATACGATCCCGTGAAGTCAACCATTCGAAACAAGGGCAGTGATAACTTTTTAAATTATGAAAAATGAAATTATAAAGTGTGAAGGATTAGGGTTTTTTCCTAAAAATGTATCATCTTTTAGGAGCTATATCTTCATGAAGAGTTATCCAATTCAACTGATTCTTAGAACAACTTGTGTAGAATTTGAATAGCTTTAAAATGAGTGGTCATATGCAAAAATTAAGAAATATTGAGGGCGGTCTAAAACTAGAATAATTTTTTTATTATTATTTTGATGAGGAAAGAAATAATAATTTCACTTTTGAGAGGCAAGAATCCAAGAATATGTAATAAACAAAGCCTAAGATGTAGTTGGTGACTTCTAGTTGATGTCAAAGCTTAAATATTAATTTTATCCCCTATATTATTAAGGCTAATATTTCACCAATTAAAAAAAAAATAGAACCTATTTTACATAGATAGCAATAGAATTTAAACACTAAATGCTTAAATAACAAAGATTGGTGGAATTATAACTTGTTGTTTTCATAAATAAAAAGCGCTATTAGTATATAAAAGCACTAAAAATAATATCACTTGTTGATGGTGCTAGCACTTAACCTAAAAAAAATAGAAAAAATATAGTTATTAGTAGAGAGGCATGCATGAGCTAACAGGGGAGGTTAGGCTTTTTTGAATAGAAATCAAGTCCTTGTTCAAGCAGATAGAGATGGTAAAAATAATAGTCTTCAAGAAATAAATTATAGGGGGTAAAATCACCATTGGGTCATGATAGTACCACCAATAATTCCCCTCTATGTAAACTAGAGATCAATAGCTCCATTGCTACAATTTGGTAAAACTTTCACTTCAAAGAGTATAACACTAATATTATAGAGAATATGAGCTAAGGTTATTATTAATATTATGTAGGGAACTAACCTAGGAGTATATAGGTCCTATCTAATAATAGAGAAATAAAAAATTACTTTCATAATATGAATATTAAATGATAAAGATGAAAGGCTAGCTATATGCAAATGCAAAATACAAGATTAGTTCTAAGTGCAATAAAATATATTTTAAAAATACAAGTTCAAGGAGCTAAAAGCAAATAAGGGGAAAGAGCACAACCCAAGACATATGGTTATTTTTCCCTTGTTGGAATATTTATTTAAGATTTCTATCTTGTTTATTGATGACACTTGAATGATTGAGCTTGTAGGCTTAGATGCTTGCTTGATGATTACTTCAAAATCTTTAGATTTTCTTGGATGCTTGGCGAGATCCTAAATACTTGTAATATGGCCTTCGTAATATTATGGAAAAAATTTGCCTTTAAAAATGCTAATATACCTTTGATTTTGGAGATATTTTAACATAATTTTGTTACTCTAAAACTCTTGATAAAAAATATTTATAAATTTTGACAATGTTTTTTTACTTTAAAAAATATGATAAAATGGTCATCTCAAGTGTTGGTTTTATAGGTCACCATGGCTCCTTAGGGGAATAATTACATTTAATATGACAATATTAGAGATGGTAATGTTAGAATTTCACAATAATAGATATGCAAAGCATTACACAAAAGATGAAGAGAAGAGTGGAACTGATTGATTTATTTCAAGGATCAACTTTGTATAAATAGCAAAGTTGATCATTGAGAGTCGATTGGATTACAACAACTCATCGAGACCTGATGAAGACACCACTGAGAGTTCTCCTAACACATGGAGGAGTGGAAACTCAAGTGTGTATCCTAGTGGAACTTAAGAGAATATTCACTTATTCTAACACCCCCCTTAAGTGATACTAGGGGAGATCGTACAAATGAGTCCCGATGACAAGGCCTGATGAGGTACTCATGTACAATGACTTCTTTTTGAAGAGATGGTAAAAACCCAATGGGAAAAACCATCAATCAAAAGGAAGTAAGAGGCTTGTCTTCGTATGGTGAAGATTGTCCTCTTAATACAATAATTAGTTGGTGAAAAAACCCCTGTGGAGAAAAACCAACTATGAGAAGAAGAGAGGCTTGTCTTCGTATGGTGAATATTGTCCTCTTTTACAAAAAAGAAAGATGAGTCCCGACAACTTGGCCTGATTAGGTACTCATTTACATTATATAGTTGGTGAAAAAACCCCTGTGGGGAAAAACCAACTATGAGAAGAAGAGAGGCTTGTCTTCGTATGGCGAATATTGTCCTCTTTATACAAAAAAGAAAGATGAGTCCCAACAACTTGGCCTGATTAGGTACTCATATACAATATATAGTTGGTGAAAAAACCCTTGTGGGAAAAACCAACTATTAGAAGAAGAGAGGCTTGTCTTCGTATGGCGAATATTATCCTCATAAAACCAATCAATGTAGCTGTATAACTCCAAGCTTATCTCGCAACTGAAGGTAACATGGAGAAGGAAATGACTTGGTGAAGATATCTACAATTTGTTTCTCAGTTGGAATATATTCCAAGTATATATTCCCACTTTGAATATGATGCCTTATGAAGTGCATGTGTATTTCAATGTGCTTGGTGCGCTGATGCTCAATTGGATTACGTGCAATATGAATTATGCTTTGATTGTCACACCAAAGAGTAATAGGATTTTCATGGGTGAAACCAAATTCTCTTAGAATTTGATGAAGCCAAAGAGCTTCCTGACTAGCCAAAACTACTGCCTTGTATTCTACCTCTGTAGAAGATAAGGCTACTGCTTGTTGTTTCTTGCATAACCAGGCTATTGGTGAAGAACCAAGGCAAAAGACATAGCCTGAGGTTGAACATCTATCTTCTACTGAACCTGCCCAATATGAATCTGTGTAGCCAATGATATCCATGGATTTTCCCTTGTAGAAGAGCCCAAAGTGTGTAGTGCCCTACAAGTAATGGAGGATTCTTTTTGTTGCTTACCAATGACTGAAGTGAGGTTGATGAGAGAATCTAGATATGAGGCCAACAACATATGAGATATCTGGGTGAGTATGAGTAAGGTATAGTAGACTCCCTACAAGCTAATGGTATAGAGTTGCATCACATAGAGGGGATGAGCAAGAAGTACTAAGATTAATGCCAAATTGAAAGGGGGTAGGAGAAGGTTTGCAATCTATCATTTTGAATCTTTGAAGAATATCTAGAGTGTACTTTTGTTGACACAAAGAAATACCTGCATCTGTTTGACTTATTTGGATCCCAAGGAAGTAATGAGCTTTACCTAGATCAACCATTTCAAATTTTTCAGAGAGGGAGTCTTTTATAGTCTGTATGTGAGTCAAGTTACTACCAGTTAGAAGAATATCATCAACATATAGAACAAGAATGGTGATATTGCCTTCATTTCTCCAAATGTAAACTGTGTTATCAGACTCACAATGAGAAAAACCTGCTGAAAGAAGGAAGGAGTCCATATTTTCATACCAAGCTCTAGGGGCTTGTTTGAGGCCATAGAGAGACTTTTTAAGCCTACAAACAAGAGAGGAGTCTTGAGTGAAACCAATAGGTTGTTCCATGAATATTTCTTCTTTTAAATCTCCATGTAAGAAAGCACTTTTTACATCCATTTGATAGACAAGCCACTTATGGGAAGCAACCAGAGCAAGAACCAATCTAACAAAATCCATCTTAGCAACTGGAGAAAAGGTTTCTGCATAATCAATACCTTCAATTTGAGAAAAACCTTTGGCTACTAGACAAGATTTGTGTTTGTCTATTTCTCCATTAGGCCCATATTTTGTTTTGAAGATCCATTTACAACGAACTAATTTCCTTCCTTTAGGCAAGGGAACTAAATCCCAAGTTTTATTTTTGATTAAGGAAGAAAATTCATTTTCCATGACATCATCCCATTCTTTAATACTTGAGGCTTCTTTGAAGGATTGAGGATCAGAGGAAATAGACTGACATACAAGACCAATGCCTATGGGGTTGGATGATCTTGTTGAAGGAAGATTTTGGATGTAAGGAGTAGCTTCTTTAACAATGGTGCGGGCCCATTTTGGCATAGAGGAAGGAGTGGAAGGAGTTGAAAGATATTGAGTTGGAGTTATAGGTTCCTCATATTGATTATCAATGACCAAGTTAACTTCAAGAGTTGGATCTTCATAATATTGAGGTTCTACTATAGGAGAAGGCTCAATGGAGGAAGAGGGTGTTTGAGGATATTTTTGAGGGAATGTTTCATCAAATTGGACATTCCTATGAAATAAGACCTCATGAGTTGAGGTATCAAGAAGCCTGTAAGCTTTCAATTCTTCACAATAACCGATAAAGATGAGCTTTTTTCTTTTCTTATCAAGAGCCTTCCTTTTCTTCTTTGGGATGTGAGCCCAAGCAGTACACCCAAAAATATTGAAGTAGGAAACATCTGGTTTTGAGCTAGACCATGCTTCTTCAGGAGTTAAATGGTCAAGAGCTTTATGAGGTGTGTGATTTTGAATATAATTGGCACATTTAATAGCTTCTGCCCAAAAAACTTTTGGAAGATCTCTTGAATGGAGCATACAATTTACCATTTATTTTAATGTTCGGATTTTTCCTTTCTGCAATACCATTTTGTTGAGGATTATGGGAGACAAAATGTTGATGAATGATACCATGACTTGAAAGAAACATGGAGAACTCATTACTACAGTATTCCCCCCATTATCTATGTGAATCTTCTTGATTTTGCAAGATGCCTGATTTTCAACTAAGGCTTTAAAAACTTTAAAGTGGGATAGAACATCACTTTTATATTTCAAGAAGTAGACCCAGGATCTTCTAGAAAAATCATCAATAAAGGTTAGAGCATACTTTACTCCTTTGAAAGAAGGTTCTGGAAAGGTCATTAAGTCACTATGGATTAAATCTAGAGGGGATGAGGATTTTAGAGAACTACTTGGGTGGAAAGGATCTTGATGTTGCTTTCCAAGAGCACATCTAGGACAAAATCCATCACTAGAAGAGACTTGGGGTAAAATTGTTACCATATCATGGGTGCTCAAATCCTTTAGGTAGTTGTAACTAAGATGACCAAACCTTTCATGCCAAATTTGGATTTCAAGATCTCCATGAGCCACAAAACAGGAGGCTCCTTCTGGATTTTGGAAACCTTTGAAGTGAAATAGATGAGAGTTATGATCAATATTTCCTTTGGCTATAAGAGAATGGGGATCTTGAAAGTCTCTTATCTCAACTCCTATTGGAGAGAAGAGAACAATTTTCCCCTTTCCAGAAGTACAAATTTGATAGATGGAAAGGAGATTTGTGGCAATGTTTGGAACATAGAGAACATTATTTATAGATCCACCATCAATGGTTATGTCCTATTTTCCTTTGACAGGGATAAAAGAAGAGTCACCCACTTCTATGCTACAAGTAGAGCTAGAGGAGATAGAAGAAAAAGACTTATCTAAAGTAGTCATGTGATGAGTAGCTCTAGAATCTAGGACCCAAAAATTAGAGGAAGAATTGGAGGTTTTTCCTTGAACATTAAGGGATTTTACTATTTTATTTTTATTGTCTATATTTTGATCCTTTATAGCTGCCTCTAGTTGCTGTAATATTTTCCAGCATTTGTTTGTAGAGTGACCATTATTTTTGTAGTGAGTACAGGTTATGGGGGTCTTTTCCTTCTTTTTGATTTTTTCTTTAGAAGAGGTGGAGGCTACTAAGGATTTAGAGGAAGAGGAAGAAGAAGAGATTTCATATCTAGCAAGTTTTGTTTCTTCCCTAGTTAATCTATCACAAAAATATTCTAAAGAAGGTATTTTAAAGGTTGCACCAAGAGCATCTTTGGTAGATATAAAGGTGGTAGTAAAAATTTGAAAAACACCATTTATCTTAGAAAGGATTAGATAAATGTATTCTTCTTCAGTATTAGTCTTCCCACTACCTTTGTATTGAGTGAGGACTTCTTTGAACTTAGTGAGGAAGTCAACAATACTACTAAAATCTTTAGGAGACAAAGATGTTAGTTCTGCTTCTAGTTGCATTGATCTCATCTGATCTACTTTTCCAAACAAGGTTTTTAGTTTCTCCCAACTTTCATGAGGAGTTTTACAATATGTAATGTGAAACCACAAAATTTCATGAACATTAGAGCTAATAATACCCATTGTTTCATGCATATTTCCTTTATGAACAAAAATTTCATATTCTTTCTCAAACTTTGGTTGCTTTTCTTCTAGTAAATGAGTAAGACCTTTTTGAGATATAAGATTTAAAATTTTAGGTTTCCAAGTGTGAAAGTTATGAGGGGTGAGAGGTTCAATTGAATTTATCATTTTTTTTTAAAGCAAAAAACCCCTTGCGGGGCCGCCTTGGTCTAAGAGACCACGAACGGGGGGTTCCACACCGTCAAAGTCACCCGAGGGTCGCACCCGACTCTGCCCGCACCAACATTATCAATTGGATTTTGGGTACCCAATTCAGATTTTTTGGTAGGGTGGAGATTCGAACTTGGGACCTCCCTTGGAGGATTGCCCTTTCCTCTCCAACTCACCTACAACACCTGGGTAATTGAATTTATCATTTTAACACGAGGAAATTTGAATTTTTAACCAATATATCCCCCCTTAGAACTTCAAATTTTAGGATTAATGAATTGATTTTAGGGAGAAAAATGAAGTTGTTCAATATATAAAACTCAAGATACCAACCCTAACAAGAGGGAAACTATAAGTATTTGAGGTTTGAACATTGTTTGCTTATGAGATGCCAAATCCTCTTAGTTCCTCTCAGTACCCGCACTTACTTGAGGGAAACTGTAAGTATAGAGAAGAATTTCAAGGGTCGTAGGCTTGCAATGCAAGGATATCAACCAAATTTTTAATTTGGATATTCTCAATACTTGCTTTTATTAGAGGGAAACTATAAGTGAGAGAGATATCGAATATAAAAATTGGTTGATTGAAAAATATATGCCAGGCCTTTATACCAATTGCCTCTAAAAACCTGCCCTTACGTGAGGGAAACTATAAGTTTTTAGTGGTAATGATACATGGAATGTAGGAAAATATATTTTGAGGAAAAAACTTATTATTATATTTTTTGTTTAATGGTTTTTTCTTCTTTAATATTTATTAAAGATTAAGAACAAAAAACACAATTTAAAAATATATATTTGTTAAGATTTAATAATAAAATTAACAAATATGAATTTGAAGAAGCAAATATGGAATCTTCTTTGAAATTTAAAATTCCAACTATAACACTTATAGTTTATGTAGCTCTCCTTTAAATTTAATATTTTAAAAAATAAATATAAAATGAGTTTTAAGTTTTTGCATTTAGAGAGTGTATTCCATATGAAATATAGTTACTAATATTTCAACAATAACACCTAGAAAATGTTCTTAAAAAAGTGATAGAAAGAACTATAGAGGAAGATAGACAAAAAATGATGCAAACCCCCCCTTAAGGAACACAAAATGTGCAAATAAATGCACTAACCCCCCAAATATTTTTTTATTAAAAGGTTACAATATTGACTCACTATTCGATGAGAGCCTTGTAAAATAAGGCTTTGCGAAAAGGAGGTTAAAAAAATGACCTTCGAAATGGGAAGATCAAAAAAACTAATACAAGATTTTTATGGATATAAAAAATTATAAAGATGTTACGTCCCTGAGAGAGACGACATTCTGAAAGATGAATACACCTAATGAAACAACGATTTCATAGTAGAGGGTGGATACTATTGACATGGTTGCTTTAGAGTAAAGGTGAAGTCTGCAACCAAAATTTAAAAATATCCTCCTCCTCGAATATGCGGCACTCTGTTGATGTCTTCACTAAAGTAGAACCTTTTCTAGGTGTTATTGCTGAAATATTAGTAACTATATTTCATATGGAATACACTCTCTAATTGCAAAAACTTAAAACTCCTTTTAATTTTTTTTTTTTAATATTAAATTTAAAGGAGAGCTATATAACCTATAAGTTTTATAGTTGGAATTTTAAATTTCAAAGAAGATTCCATATTATTATTATTATTATTATTTTTTAAGCGAAAAACCCCTTGCGGAGCCACCTTGGTCTAAGAGACCATGAACATGGGGTTCTACACCGTCAAAGTCACCCGAGGGTCGCACCCGACCCTACCCGCACCAACATTATCAATTGGATTTTGGGTACCCAATTCAGCTTTTTTTGGTAGGGTGGAGATTCGAACTTGGGACCTCCATTTGAGGATTGCCCTCTCCTCTCCAACTCACCTACAACACCTATGTAAGATTCCATATTATTTTCTTCTTCAAATTCATATTTTTTAATTTTATTCTTAAATCTTTACAAATATATTTTTTAAAATTGTGTTTTTTGTTCTTAATCTTTAATAAATATTAAAGAAGCAAAAACCTTTAATCAAAATTGTGTTTTTTGTTCTTAATATTTAATAAATATTAAAGAAGAAAAAACCTTTAAATAAAAAAAATATAATAATAAGTTTTTTCCTCAAAATATATTTGCCTACGTTCCATGTATCATTACCGCTAAAAACTTATAGTTTCCCTCACGTAAGGGCAAGTTTTTAGAGGCAATTGGTATAAAGGCCTGGCATATATTTTTTAATCAACCAATTTTTATATTCGATATCTCTCTCACTTATAGTTTCCCTCTAATAAAAGCAAGTATTGAGAATATCCAAATTAAAAATCTGATTGATATCCTTGCATTTCAAGCCTACAACCCTTGAAATTATTCTCTATACTTATAGTTTCCCTCGAGTAAGGGCGGGTATTGAGAGGAACTAAGAGGATTTGGAATCTCATAGACAAAAAATATTCAAACCTCAAATACTTATAGTTTACCTCTTGTTAGGGCGGGTATCTTGAGTTTTATATGTTGAACAACTTTCCAGAACCTTCTTTCAAAGGTGCAAAGTATGCTCTAACATTTATTGATGATTTTTCTAGAAGATCCTGGGTCTACTTCTTGAAATATAAAAGTGATGTTCTATCCCACTTTAAAGTTTTTAAAGCCTTAGTTGAAAATCAAACATCTTGCAAAATCAAGAAAATTCACGCAGATAATAGGGGGAATACTGCAGTAATGAGTTCTCCATGTTTCTTTCAACTCATGGTATCATTCATAAACATTATGTATCCCATAATCCTCAACAAAATGGTATTGCAGAAAGGAAAAACTAGACATTAAAAGGAATGGCAAATTGTATGCTCTATTCAAGAGATATTTTAAAAGTTTTTTGGGTAGAAGATATTAACTATGCCAATTATATTCAAAATCGCACACCTCATAAAGCTCTTGACCATTTAACTCCTAAAGAATCATGGTCAGGCTCAAAACTAGATTTTTCCTACTTCAAGATTTTTGGGTGTACTGCTTGGACTCACATCCCAAAGAAGAAAAGGAAGGCTCTTGATAAGAAAATAAAAAAGCTTATCTTTATTGATTATTGTGAAGAATTGAAAGCTTACAGGCTTCTTGATACCTCAACTCATAAGGTCTTCTTTCATAGGAATGTCCAATTTGATGAAACATTCCCTCAAAAATATCCTCAAAAACCCTCTTCCTCCATTGAGCCTTCTCCTATAGTAAAACCTCAATATTATGAAGAGCCATCTCTTGAAGTTAACTTGGTCATTGATAATCAATATGAGGAACCTATAACTCCAAATCAATATCTTTCAACTCCTTCCACTCCTTTCTCTATGCCAAAATGGGCCTACACTATTGTTAAAGAAGCTACTCATTACATCCAAAATATTCCTTAAACAAGATCATCCAACCCCATATGAATTGGTCTTGCATATCAGTCTATTTACTTTGATCCTAAATCCTTCAAAGAAGCCTCAGGTATTAAAAATGGGATGATGTCATGGAAAACAATTTTTATTCCTTAATCAGAAACAAAACTTGGGATTTAGTTCCCTTGCCTAAAGGAAGGTAATTAGTTCATTGTAAATGGATCTTCAAACCAAAATATGGGCCTAATGGAGAAATAGAAAAACACAAATCTCATCTAGTACCCAAAGGTTTTTCTCAAATTGAAGGCATTTATTATGCAAAAACCTTTGCTTCAGTTTCTAAGATGGATTCTGCTAGATTGGTTCTTGCTCTGGATTCTTCCCATAAGTGGCCTATCTATCAAATGGATGTAAAAAGTGCTTTCTTACATGGATATTTAAAAGAATAAATATTCATGGAACAACTTGCTGGTTTCACTCAAGACTCCTCTCTTTTTTTGTAGGCAGTCTCTATATGGCCTCAAACAATCCCCTAGAGCTTGGTATGAAAATATGGGCTCCTTCCTTCTTTCAGTAGGTTTTTCTCATTGTGAGTCTGATAAAACTGTTTACATTTGGAGAAATGAAAGAAATATCACCATTCTTTTTTTATATGTTGATGATATTATTCTAACTGGTAGTAACTTGACTCACATACAAACTATAAAAGAATCCCTCTCTAAAAATTTTGAAATGGTTGATCTAGGTAAAGCTCGTTACGTCCTTGGGATAAAAATAAGTCAAATAGATGTAGGTATTTCTTTGTTTCAACAAAGGTACACTCTAGATATTCTTAAAATATTTAAAATGACATATTTTAAACCTTCTCCTACCCCCTTTTAATATGGAATTAATCTTAGTACTTATTTCTCATCCCCTCTATTTAATGCTACTCTATACCGTTAGCTTGTAGGGAGTTTACTATACCTTACTCATGCTCACCCAAATATCTCATATGTTGTTGGCCTCATATCCAGATTCTCTCATCAACTTCACTTCATTAATTGGCAAGTAGCAAAAATAATCCTCTGTTATTTGCAGGGCACTACACACTTTGGGCTCTTCTACAAGGAAAAATCCATGGATATCATTGGCTACATAGATTCAAATTGGGCAGGTTTAGTAGAAGACAAATGTTCAACCTCATGCTATGTATTTTGCATTGGTTCTTCACCAATAGCTTAATATTCTATAGAGGCACAATACAAGGCAACAATTTTGGCTAGTCAGGAAGCTCTTTGGATTCATCAAATTCTGAGAGAATTTGATTTCACCCATGAAAAGCCTATTAATATTTGGTGTGACAATCAGAGCACAATTCATATTGCATGCAATCCAGTTGAGCATCAGTGCACCAAGCACATCGAAATACACATGCACTTCATAAGGCAACATATTCAGAGTGGGAAAATATACTTGGAATATATTCCAACTAAGAAAAAAATTGTAGATATCTTCACCAAGTCATTTCCTTTTCCACGTTACCTTCAGTTGTGAGATAAGCTTAGAGTTATACATCTGCATTGATTTATTTTATGAGGATAATCTTCGCTATATGAAGACAAGCCTCTTTCTTTCTTATAGTTGGTGTTTCCCCACAGGGGTTTTTTCACCAACTATATAATGTAAATGAGTACCTAATCAGGCCAATTTTTTTGGGACTCATATTTCTTTTTTATAAAAGAGGACAATATTTGCCTTACGAAGACAAGCCTCTCTTCTTCTCATTGTTGGATTTTCTCCATAGGGGTTTTTTCAACAACCAATTATTGTATTAAGATGACAATCTTCACCATATGAAGACAAGCCTCTTACTTCATTTTGGCTGATGGTTTTTCCCATTAGGATTTTACCATATCTTCAAAAAAGAGTCATTATACATGAGTACCTCATCAGGACTTGTCTTCGGGACTCATTTGTATGATCTCCCCTAGTATCACTTAAGGGGGGTGTTAGAATAAGTGAATATTCTCTTAAGTTCCACTAGGATACACACTTGAGTTACCACTCCTCCATGTGTTAGGAGAACTCTCAGTGGTGTCTTCATCAGGTCTAGTGAGTTTTTGTAATCCAACGGCTCTCAATGATCAAATTTTCAATTTATACAAAGTTGATCATTGAAATAAATCAATCAATTCCACTCTTCTCTTCATATTTTGTGTAATGCTTTGCATATCTATTATTGTGAAATTCTAACAAAAAAAGGATGAGTCCCAAAAAATTGGCCTGGTTAGGTACTCATTTACATTACATAGTTGGTGAAAAAACCCCTGTGGGAAAAAACCAACTATGAGAAGAAGAGAGGCTTGTCTTCTTATGGCAAAGATTGTCCTCATAAAACCAATCAATGCAGCTTTATAACTCTAAGCTTATCTCACAACTGAAGGTAATGTGGAGAAGGAAATGACTTGGTGAAGATATCTGCAATTTGTTTCTCATTTAGAATATATTCCAAGTATATGTCCCCGCTCTGAATAACGTACCTTATGAAGTGCATGTGTATTTCAATGTGCTTTGTCATTTATAATCAAGATGAGGAACCTATAACTTCAACTTAATGTCTTTCAACTACTTCCACTCCTTCCTCTATGACAAAATGGGCTTGCACCATTGTTAAAGAAGCTACTCCTTACATCCAAAATCTTCCTTCAACAAGATCATATAACCCCATAGGCATTGGTCTTGTATGCCGATCTATTTCCTATGATCCTAAATCCTTCAAAGAAGCCTTAGGTATTAAAAAATGGGATGATGCCATGGAAACAATTTTTATTTCTTAATCAGAAACAAAACTTGGGATTTAGTTGCCTTGCCTAAAGGAAAGAAATTAGTTTGTTGTAAATGGATCTTCAAAACAAAATATGGGCCTAATGGAGAAATAGACAAACACAAAGCTCGTCTAGAAGCCAAATGTTTTTCTCAAATTGAAGGTATTGATTATGCAAAAACCTTTGCTCTAGTTGCTAAGATGGATTCTGTAATATTGGTTCTTGCTTTGGCTGCTTCCCATAAGTGGCATGTCTATCAAATGGATGTAAAAATTGCTTTCTTACATGGATATTTAAAATAAGAAATATTCATGGAACAACCTGCTAGTTTCACTCAAGACTCCTCTCTTATTTGTAGGCTTAAAAAGTCTCTCTATGGCCTCAAAAAAGCCCCTAGAGCTTGGTATGAAAATATGGACTCCTTCCTTCTTTCAGTAGTTTTTTCTCATTGTGAGTCTGATAACGCAGTTTAAATTAGGAGAAATGAAGGTAATATCACCATTCTTGTTCTATATGTTGATGATCTTGTTCTAACTAGTAGTAACTTGACTCACATACAGACTATAAAAGACTCCCTCTCTAAAAAATTTGAAATGGCTGATCTAGGTAAAGCTCATTACTTCTTTTGGATTCAAATAAGTCAAATAGATGCATGTATTTATTTGTGTCAACAAAGGTACACTCTAGATCTTCTTAAAATATTCAAAATGACATATTTTAAACCTTCTCCTACCCCCTTTCAATCTGGCATTAATCTTAGTACTTCTTGCTCATCCCCTCTATTTGATGCTACTCTATACCATTAGCTTGTAGGGATTTTGCTATACCTTACTCATACTCACCTAGATATATTTATGTTGTTGGCCTCATATCCATATTCTCTCATCAACCTCACTTCAGTTATTAGCAAGCAGCAAAAAGAATCCTCCGTTACTTTTAGGGCACTACACACTTTGGGCTCTTCTACAAGGGAAAATCCATGGATATCATTGGCTACACAGATTCATATTAGGTAGGTTTAGTAGAATATATATGTTCAACCTCAGACTATATATTTTTCCTTGGTTCTTCACAAATAGCCTAGTTATGCAAGAAACAAAAAGCAGTAGTCTTATATTCTATAGAGGTAGAATACAGGGCAACAGTTTTTGCTAGTCAGGAAGCTCTTTGGCTTCATCAAATTTCGAGAGAATTTGGTTTCACCCATGAAAAACCTATTACTCTTTGGTGTGACAATCAGAGCATAATTCATATTGCATGCAATCCAGTTGAGCATCAACGCATCAAGTACATTGAAATACACATGCACTTCATAAGGCAACATATTAAGAGTGGGGACATATATTTGGAATATATTCCAACTGAGAAAAAAATTACAGATATCTTCACCAAGTCATTTCCTTCTCCATGTTAGCTTTAGTTGTGCGATAAGCTTGGAGTTATACAACTGCATTGATTGGTTTTATGAGGATAATCTTCGCCATACGAAGACAAACCTCTCTTCTTCTCATAGTTGGTTTTTCCCCACTAGGGTTTTCTTACCAACTATGTAATGTAAATGAGTACCTAATCAGGCCAAGTTGTCGGGACTCATCATTTTTTTTTTGTATAAGAGGACAATATTCGCCATACGAAGACAAGCCTCTCTTCTTCTAATAGTTGGTTTTTCCCCACGGGGTTTTTTTCACCAACTGTATATTGTATATAAGTACCTAATCAGGCCAAGTTGTGGGGACTCATCTTTATTTTTTGTATAAAGAGGACAATATTCACCATACGAAGACAAGCCTCTCTTCTTCTCATAGTTGGTTTTTCCCACAGGGGTTTTTTCACCAACTATATAATGTAAATGAGTACCTAATTAGGCCAAGTTTTTGGGACTCATCTTTATTTTTTGTAAAAGAGGACAATATTTGTTAGAGTTAAAGTGCACTATGCCTCTATTTTGACACTTGTCACTCACTTGACAAGTGTCATGTGTTGAATATAGGCCTTATGCCTATATATTGTAACCTATTTTTATCAATAATCAATCCCCTTCAATTTCCCTCCCAACATTTGGTATCAAAGCAGGCTTTCCCTGCCTTGTGAAATCCTTGAGGGGGGATTTCCCTCATGGAAATCCTCCCTCCCCCTCATTTTTCCCCTATTTTTAAAAAAAAATTACCGAGGGAGTATGCTCTCCATCATTTGATGGATCATAAACCAGATGGTAAGAACTTTTTAAGGTTTGGGAATTTTTTTTGTGTAGCTGTCAGATTTGAGCAAGGTGTTGGCTAGATTTTGTTTTTTTTCCCTCCCGCGGCTGCCTACGTATAAGCCGTCTACAAGTCTTTTGATTTTTTGATTGAGAGTGAAAAGCTTTGAAAAGAGGGCTTGAGCGGTATATTCAAGATTGTGTATGTGTCTATACAATACTGTAAGAGATGTGGGTGGGAGATGCCCAGGTCGAATCCCTTCCAGCTCTGCAGCGGGCATGCCGTCTGCCGATCCGGAGTCGAAAAAGCGATGGCACGGCACCGCATGATGCGTGGACGTGCCGGATCGTCCTTGTGATGCCCGTGAACGTCAAAGCCATATTTGATTTTCTCGATGACGACGGGCACTGAAACAAGCGGCTGTCGGAGCGGCTTATTTTCTTTTTTCTGCAAAGGTGTGAGCGAGGGGCAGCAGCAGTCCAGCTTATGAAAATTGTCGTTAATGACGCTGACGTAGTCTCTGGCACGTGGCGAGCCGCCTGTCTGCGAGGATTGGTCATTTCGACCGTCGGTAAAAGAACTTTCTCGACGGGTATGGCATCCCAGGACGGTACAGCAAAGAGTCGGGCGCCAGGGAGGGACGTGTAATGGACAGAAAATGCAAGCGCAAAAGTGGATTCTGTGAAATTTCGAAGATTCCCTCATGATTCCCGTGAAAGAGGCGAAGAGCGTAAGAAAAAGCTACTGGAGGTAAGGCGTTTCATAGATTTCGGCGGCCGCGATGGAGAAAATCAGGACTGGCAAAGATCAGGCCTGGCGGAACTTCGAAGGGGGAACTGAGAATTTTTTTTTTTTGACCTTTGATATAAACGACGACGATGGCGGCGCCCAGGAGTCGAGGATCCGACTAGTGCATCTGCTCATGGGTGCATCTGCTCATGGCCTGCGCGGAGGTTGTTCACAGAGGCGATTTAAAGACGGCGAACGACATGGTCAGGGAGATTCGAGTGATGGTGAAAATCCCCAGCAGCAGGTAGATTGGCGACTGGTTATCATCGCGTGGATTCTGGCAGTGCAGTTAGATGTTAGTGTTCACTGGAGATCGATCTGGCGGAGGTGGAGACATGGCCGTCGCTGCCAACTTTGCCAGGGATTTGCAGTTTTTTCTTGGGACGGTCTTCCGCCCAAAGAAGAACAACAGGAAGGTTTTTTTAACACCGGAGCACCCCCCCATGGACCGTCAGTTGTTTAAAGTTGAGACCTCAGTTTGCTGCAATGTTCTCTATGGATTCGTCAACTGACGGTGCTGGTGTGTCTGGGCACTCTCTACAAACACAGCAGACTGAATCCCGCATCTAATTATCTCTTCATGAATTTCATTGCGGGCGATAGCACCGATGTTAACATTCTAAATCTATTGAGCTCAATGTAGTTTTTTTTCTCAGCGGATTCGTTTTCCCGTTTGTTGAAGAAACCGGCCCCTGCAAGGATGGCGGGGTCATCCGGGCGGTATTCTTCCATGCCCATGGCGGTTTTCGGGTGGGGCTCCACGGGGACCAAGGGCTCGATGGCGCAGTGGAAGCCACATGGCCGTGGAGGTATTCAAGAAGCGGTTATGATCTCTGAGATGAGTCTCCGAGATGGTCGTCGGGCGTCAGGCCATTTGGCAGCATGCGAACGAGATTTGACCAACGAAATGGTGTCGGTGTTCCCGCCGTGGAATGCCCACAGAGGGCATTATTTTAAATTTTGAAATGAGAGCATATTAGTGGGGCACTTTTTATGAGAAGTCAAAATATTTTTTAACGGGGGTATATGTTTTTTCTTTGGAATGTGGGGTATTTTATTTCAAAAGGGGATAATTTATGAAATGGTTAGGAGCATTTGATTCGATTTGTATGGAGCTACTTTAATCATGAAGAGTCTTATTGGCCCACATGGCCCATGTAATTCCCCTACGAGGGAAATTGAGTCTGTCCTTTTATTCCGCCATAGTGCGATGCCAGGAATATGATATTCCTGAAGTTTATTTTGCTGCCTTAGATAGGCATGATGTTGTTTTTCAATATGATGAAGGCCCCTTTGATGGCAGAAGTATAGGGGTATTTATAGTCGTTGGAAACGGTTTTCCGCGACGGACACTATGGTGGTGTCATATTCTAATTTTGAGGCTGTTTCAATTGAGTTTTTTAGCCTCAAAATTTTCTCTACCTTGGAGTGCACTCTTGGTTGTACCCGACACTCCCAAGGTAATTTCATATGTGATCCTTGTACCTAGTGACTATTTTCTATACACTTGGTGAATGCAGTGGCTGGTTACCCATGCATTTCGGTGGGATGACATGGTCACCATAAGGACACTTATTCTAGGGACTACAGACATAGACACCCTAGACTCTATCCGAGGTTTTTTCGGATCTACTTCTGAAGACTACAGACAAAGACACTTCAGAAGATTCTCTTCTTTTCTTCTTCTCTCCTCCTATTTGGATCTATGGCTCATTTTATTGTATTGAGTGCATTTTCGGCAAAGACCGACACTCTTATATGGCTCGTTTTTCCTTTCATTAGGTGCATTTTCGACAGAGATCAACACCTTCTAGATTGAGTTCACCATGAGGAGGGATTTCATACTCATGGTGAATCTAGTTAGTGACCTACGAGTGGCAACATCCTCTGAGGATGACCTGCAGAGGCAACAGACCTAGATGTGGTTGACCCTGAGGCACCCATGATGACCCCGAGGCACTTAGACGGCTGACCCAGTGGCAACAGACCCATGGAAGTGGTTGACCCTAAGGCAACAGACCGAGATGTATACACAATGAATCTAGCATTATTCATAGTTGGAGAGCCAAGAGCACATAGCACGAGCCTAGACCAAATCAGCAATAAGCGAGGATGATAGGTTGTTTTAGAGAAGTCAACATTAAGGGGGAATGTTACCTAATGTTGACTTGCTTTGTTTTTTCTTTAGTTAGGATAGTGCACTTTAAGGGGGAATGTTAGAGTTAAAGTGCACTATGCCTCTACTTTGACACTTGTCGCCACTTGACAAGTGTCATGTGTTGAATATAGGCTTATGCCTATATATTGTAACACATTTTTATCAATAACATATCCCCTTCATTTTATCCTCCTAACAATATTCACCATACGAAGACAAGCCTCTCTTATTCTCATAGTTGGTTTTTTCCCATAGGATTTTTTTCACCAAATAAGTTGTAGATATCTTCACCAAGCCATTTCCTTCTCCATGTTACCTTCAATTGTGATATAATCTTGTAGTTATAGAGCTACATTGATTGGATTTATGTGGACAATATTTGCCATATGAAGACAAGCCTCTCTTCTTCTCATAGTTGGTTTTTCCCCACAAGGTTTTTTTTTCACCAACTATGTAATGTAAATGAGTACCTAATCAGTCCAAGTTCCCGGGACTCATCCTTTTTTTTTTTAAAATAGGATAATCTTTGCCATACGAAGACAAGCCTCTCTTCTTATAATAGTTGGTTTTTTCCCACAGGGGTTTTTTCACTAACTATATATTGTATATGAGTACCTAATTAGGCCAAGTTACTAGGACTCATCTTTCTTTTTTGTATAAAGAGGACAATCCTCTCCATACGAAGACAAGCCTCTCTTCTTCTTATAGCTGGTTTTTTCCCAAAGGGGTTTTTTCACCAGCTATATAATGTAATCTAGCATTAATATTAGTAGTTCTTGCTCATCCTCTCTATGTGATGCAACTCTATACCTTTAGCTTGTAGGGAGTCTGCTATACCTTACTCATACTCACCCAAATATCTCATATTCTATTGGTCTCATATCCATATTCTCTCATCAACCTCACTTCAATAATTTGCAAGTAGCAAAAAGAATCCTTCATTACTTGCAGGGCACTACACACTTTGGGCTCTTCTACAAGGGAAAATCCATGGATATCATTGGCTACATAGATTCAGATTGAACAATTTCAATTAGGCCAAGTTTTCTGGACTCATTTTTATTTTTGTAAAAGAGGACATTCTTCACCATACGAAGGCAAGCCTCTCTTATTCTCATTAGTTGTCTTATTATACTCTAGAAAGTATGTATATATATATCTGTGTGTGTGTGTGTGTGTGTGTGTGTGTGTGTAAACCTCTTTTGATAAAGAGGTATAGCTAGACTAGGTGATAAAGAGTATGAAACTCTAATAAGGTTTATATCTTACATGGAGTGAGGGTAACTATTAATACTCAATTTTATGGTTAGCCATGTGGGAGACTTATTTAGTTAAGTAGTCAATGGTATAATTCAAGGAGGAATTGAGATCTAACTTAAACTTTCTCCCTTTTATGTGACTAGGGAAATGGCACCAAGAACGAGGAGAGGAAGGTCTACCCCACCTATTAGATAGACATGATAGAGTAATATTTAGACTATGGCCTGAGATGAAGGTTTGGGTAATTCTAACAGAGAGAGAACCTCACTACAATAATCACACTGATTCGATAACAAATGGAACAATAGAGATAACTATTGGAAACTGTGGTGAACCAAGATTCACATGTTAGGAACTCAAAAGGTAGGCATACAAATTATCCCATGGATGAGATATGAGAGTCCAGAGCTCTGCTATAGGTAGAACTGATTAAATATTTAAAGAATGTATGCACCTCCAAGTTTAATGGAGAAGGAGGTGATGCAACCGAGGCCTAGTTGAGGGAGTTAATTTTTTTTTTTCACTATGATAAATTACTCTACTAGAACCCATACATCATGGGCCACCTGGCACCCTATAGGGAGTTGGGCTAGATTGGTGGGAAACATTTCAATAATAATGAGGGATTGAGGTAATTGAATTGAAGTGGGAAGACTTTTTAATAGCATTCAAGGAAATATTCCTAACAAAACACTTTTATGCAAATAAATTTGAGGAATTTACTAACCTCCAACAAGGGAATAAAATGGTTGTGGCTTACTATCAAAAATTTGTTAAGTTGTTGAAGTACATACCCACCTATGACAAAAATATGAAGATCCATAAATTCATCTTAGGATAAGATCCTAGGGTTGGGCATGAAGTGAATACGCATGAACCTAAAACCCTAAAAATTTCCTACAACTTGGTAACTAAAGTTGAAGCTCATCTAAATTCCTATTTCGATTATCCAAGTATGTTTGAGCAAGATCAATGAGTTCTTAGGAAAATAAATAGTGTGGGATTTGTGAAATGGGAAAGAGAGAAAAACCAAAAAATAAAAGCTCTCTTAGGCCTAAAAAGAGGAATGCTAGGAAGTAAGGGAATTTTAAGAGAAACTTCTAAATGAGGAACAACAACTTCAATAGCAACAACAACAACAATAATAACAGACCTCAACCCCAAATGTAGTCCAAACCAACACTAGTAGAGAGGATAGGAGGTTAGAATAAGGGAACATGCCCAGGCCCTAATGGAATATGTTACAATTTTAGAGACCCATATTTCTCCAATAATTACCCACATAAAGAAAAAACAAGCTCCAAGGAGAAGGAACCTACTCATAAAATCTATGCAACAATAGGTACCCAGAACTTGGAAGGTAAAGCCACTCGTTTGCTCCTAAAGGGTAATATATTTGACATAGAGGTAAATATTTCAATAGATAGTGGAGCTAATGATAGCTTTATCTCATCTAGTTTAGTCAAGGATATACCATAAAGTCTAGGACTATTGGTACAAAGGTAGAAGATCAAGTATGATTTTGGATAAACCTACTATGTGGACTAGTGTTACCCTAAGATCGAATTACCGTACCTAGTGGCTCAATCATAGTATACAATGTCCATACATGTATTTTACATAACCCTAGGGATGGATTGGCTATAGGATCATAGAGTCATGATCTATTGTCAAGAAAGGTGGATTAAATATTTAGATAATGGTAAGAAAATATTAAGAGTCCATAGTGAACAAGGGGTAATTCAATCCTAGATTATTTTTGCAATGCAACTGAAGAAGACCATTAGAAAAGAAAGAATGGTCTATGTGGTTAAGCTTAATTAAATCAAAGAGGAAAATAAGAAAGGAGTATTTGGAACACACCCAATGCTACAAGAATTTAGGGCGTATTTCCCAAGGACTTACCTAGGCTACTCGAGAAAAAAATCAATTTCACTAATGAGATGAAACCTAGAATAAAATCTATTCATAGGTCTCCTTATAGAATAAATCCTATTGAAATGCAAGAGTTGAAGGTACAACTATAAGGATTTTTGGAAAAATAATTGATCAAACCTAATGTGTCACCCTAGGGTGCGCCCATATTGTTTGTTAAAAAGAAGGATAGTTCTTTGCAATTGTGCATAGATTACAAGATGCTTAACAAGGAAATCATCAAAAATATATATCCCCTACCCAGGATTGAAGATATTTTTATCAATAGAAGAATGCCACCATATAATCCAAGATTAATTTGAAATCTGGATATCACCAACTAAGAATCCATAAAGAATATACCCACAAGATGAATTTTGAAACTAGGTATTGATACTATGAATTTACTATCTTGCCATTTGTATTAAAAAATGATCCAACCACATTTATGAACCTTATGAATAGTGTGTTTAGAAAGCATTTGAACCAGTTCATCATTATATTGTTAGATGATATTTTGATTTATTCTCATAATAGAAAGGAGCACAACAAACATCTTAGAATTATGCTAGAACTACTAAGGAGAAATTAACTATACAAGAATTTGGCTAAGAGAAACTTCTATGTGTTAGAAGTACAATATCTAGGGCACATAATATCCATAGAGGAGATTTTAGTAGATCCAAAAAAGGTAGAGGCTATCCTGAATTAATCAACATCTACAAATACGATTGAAGTGTGAAGCTTCATGACTATGAATGGCTATTATAGAAGTTACTTAAATTTAACTATGCTCTTAAGGTGATTTTTAGTAATATATCAATGTAATGGGAGATCCTATCAATAGAACTTAAAAATAAAATCCTCATTGGGACTAATAGAATGTATCACTTACTTTCTAAAATAGGAATAACTATAAGGGTATATCCACAAAATTTTATCTACAATTAGCATTCATTTTATCTACAAGATTAGACTTATTCACCCATTGGGTCAACATGTTTGTAATACTTTCTCAAATGACACTTGCAAATTTTATCATAAATTTCACAAAGGATGTCAACATGAAAATTATGAGATCAAGATTGCATGGAGAAATATAATTAATGATAGAAATTATCATATTTTTTAGGGTAGAGTCTAAGGAAAGATAAAAAACAAATTGCTGAGTTGACCTTGTAAATGTAGTTCAAATGAGGTTGATTATAAAAAATATATAAGGAGGGATAAGGTGCTTTGGGAAAATATTTTTTTTTACAATAATACCCTAAACATATCACTTCTACAACCTTTGTAATAATTCGAAAAAGTTCAAATTAAAAATATAAACCATTGGTTACAACTTAAATAGTCTAGGGAAAAATATTGAAATAGAAATAATGAGAATTAGGGAGAGAAAATAGGGAAGAGGGAAGAAAGGAAAGGTAGTAGAATAAAAATTGAATTCTTCCACTTTCCTTCACCACTTGTTGTCCATTATCCTACCATCCACCTTGGTGCTATCATCCACCTTAGTGCTGCCGTCCACCTTGGTGCTATCGTCCACCTAAAGGTGGATTAAATACTAACATTCTCCCCCTTAAAGTTGAGAGGACTGACAAGACAGTCTCTCAGCTTTATATATTGAGCTTTAGCTATACCTTTTGTGAAGATGTTTGCCATATTATCCAAAGTGCTACAATGTTTAAGCTCAACTACCTGGTGCTCCACCATGTCTTGAATGAAGTGATACTTCATATCAAAATGTTTTTATCTGCTATGGTGGATAGGATTATATGCCAATTGAATGGCACTCATGTTATCATAGTATAATCTAGTAGGACCACTTTGTCATTCTCCAATATCTTCAAGGAATTTTCTCAACCATAGAGCTTGAGTACTAGCATATGTGATTGCTATATACTCAGCCTTAGCAGATGACAATGCTACAATAGTCTACTTTTTGGAACTCCATGTAATTAGTCCTGACCCTAGACTAAAACAGTTCCCTGATGTAGATTTTCTATCATCTATATTGCTACCCCAATCACTACCACTAAATCCAAATAACTTGATAGAATTACATTTGTGGTAATGGATTCCAAAATCTAATGTACCCTTTACATATCTAAGAATTCTTTTAGTTGCTTGAAAATGTAGCTTCAATGGATAAACCATGAACCTTGAAACAAGAGAAACAAAATACTAAATAGCAGGTCTTGTGTTGGTGAGAAACATCAAACTCCCAACCATGCTTCTATAAGTGGCCATGTCAACCTTTGGTGCTCCATAATCTTTGCTCAATTGAATCTCATGACCCGTTGGAGTTACAACTGATTTACAATTCTCCATGGTAAATTTCTTGATCATAACTTGAGCATATTTGTGTTTACATATGAAGATTCCTCCATCTATTTGATGAAATTCCATGCCTAGGAAATAATGCATTAAGCCTAGATCTTTCATCTCAAATTGTTTCATCATGGAGTGTTTGAACTCCATATTCATCTTATCATTACTACCCATAAATATGAGATCATCCACATATAAAAAAACTATGAGAATATCTATACCTTGCTTTAGGTAGTAGAGAGTAGGTTCAATTTTTCTCCGAGTGAATCCATAATACTTGAAATAGCCATCAATGCGAGAGTACCATGCTCTTGGTGCTTGCTTGAGGCCATAAAGTGTTTTTTTTTCAATTTATAAACAAGGTTTTCCTTACCTTGTTCTTGAAAGCCTTGAGGTTGTTGAACATAAAACTCCTCAGTTAAGTACCCATTGACAAAGGCACTTTTTACATCCATGTGCTGAATTTTCCACCCTTTGTGGGCAACCATGGAAACAACTGATCTGATTGTTTCCTATCTAGCTACAAAAGCAAAGGTCTCCTCATAATCAATGCCATACTTTTGAGTGAATAATTTTGCTACAAGTCATACCTTATGTCTTTCAATTATCCCATTAGCATTGAATTTTGTCTTGTAGACCCATTTACATCCAACATATTTTTTTCCTCTTAGAAGCTTCACTAGCTCCCAAGTATCATACTTTTTTATAGAGGTGATTTCCTCTTCCATGGCTTGCTGCCATACATTATGAGTGCATGATTTCTCATAGCTATATGGCTCTAGATGTGCACTAGACATTAAAGCATAATTTACTACATCTCCCTTAGGCTCTTGGGAGTCATCATCCCCATACATATGAAAATTTTCAAGTTTTTGTAAAACTACATTCATTTCACTAGCTTGACTCCTAGTGTATATTTTTTGGAAATTTTTATCCAACATTTGAAAAGATGGATGATGTGGTAGTGTTATTCGACCTCTTGATGGAGAATCTATATCCATAGGTGAAGAACTTACTGATCATTGTGGAGGACTTGGAGTAGCTATTGATGCACTCGAAGTAGTACTCATGCTTGGGCTTGGAGGGGGTGTGCCTTTGTTCTTCTTGGTTTGCACCTGATGTACTTGAGAAGAAATTGCATCCTGGGATTCATCATCAACAATTTTTTTTTATGACCTCATTCCCCTCATTCATCAAAAATCACATCCCTTGAAAGTACAATTTTATGTGTTTTTGGATTGTAGAGCCTATATGCTTTGGTAGACTCATAATATACTACAAAAATACATGATTGATTCTTTGGGTTATGCTTATTTCTTTTTCATCAGGAATATGTGTGTATGCTAAAGAACCAAAAACTTTGAAATGTTTTATATTTGGCTTCTTGATATTCTCATAAGGAGTGATCCCATCCAAAATAGAAGTAGGACTCCTATTCAAAATGTAAACACTTGTTCTAACAGCATCGGCCCAATACATGTTACTCATATTCTTAGATTGAAGCATCGATCTGGTCATTTCAACTATGGTGTGGTTCTTTCTTTCCACCACACCATTTTGTTGTGGAGTATAGGTAGTGGTGAATTTCCTCTTTATCCGATATTCTTTGCAATATTTTAGAAATACCTTTAAAGAGTACTCTCCTCCTTGATCTATCCTTAGACATTTTACATGGAACTCACTTTGTTTCTCTACATTATTATTGAAATATATGAAGCAATCAAAGGCTTCATATTTGGTTTTCAAGAAATAGATCCAACACATTCTAGAGAAATCAATTATAAAAGTGAGAAAATAAGAATTGTTACCCATACTTTTTGTCTGCATTGGACCACAAATGTCTGAATGCACCAATTTAAGTGGATAACTGGACCTCCATGCTTGTCATTTTGGAAACTTGGACCTGGAGTTCTTTCCCAAAGTACATCCTTCACATACCTTCTTGTGTTCATCAATATTAGGAAGTCCGGTCATCATAGCTTGAGAAGTTAAATATTTCAAGCTAGAAGAACTCAGGTGACCATATATCAAGTGCCAAAGCACACTTGTATTTTCTATAACAATATTTTCAAGTTGAGCTCCCCCTGGTTCACCAAACTTAAAGGGAAATAACCTATTTTTGGTCATAGGTACTTGTGTGATGACTCTATTACAATTGTTATTATAAAAAATTACACATTTGCCTTCATAAAAAACAAGTTTGTAATTTTCTCCATCATTTTTCCAACACTAAGCAGATTATGTTAGAGTTTAGGGGTGTAGTAGATGTCATTCTCCTTTCTGATGCCTTATTTAATTGGAACCTCCATGGATCCAATACCTTCAACTTGCAAAGCTTTATCATCTTCCAACTTGATTCAAGATTTATAGGTGGAATCCATTGTAGGAAAGAGTTCTTCTTTACCACTCATATGGTTGGAACAACCGGTGTCCAAAATCCAAGTGTCATTCAGATTTTGATCCGATTTCCCATAAGAAAGAAATAGATTAGATGTTCCATCTTCTTCACCATAATTGCCATATTGACTGCTGCCTCCCTGAGAAGACTTGGACCAACAGTCTCAAGCAAAGTGACCTGGATTACCACAATTGAAACAAGCTTTTTTGGATTTGTCACCTCCTCTTCATTGATTCCCATTTTGCCCTTGATTTCCACCTCTATTTTGATTATTATCTTTGCTTTGATTTCTATCTCTACTAGGATTTCCTCCTCTTGAGATACTTCTGCATATTCCTATTCTTTGTCCTCTACCTTGGACTCTTCATTTTCCTCGTCCTACACACTCATTGGATGCGAAGGTTTTATCATCGCCTCCATAACTTTTTGAAGGAGATCCCTGTAATCTCTCTTCATGTGACATTAATGAATCTATTAATGCATCAAAAGATAGTGTATAAAGGTCCTATGATTATTCGATGATGATAGCTATGTGATTCCATTTTTTAAGAAGTATTCTCAAAAATTTCTTCACAATTGCTTTTGGTTTGACTTCTTCACCAAGTGTTACCATCTTGTTGACAACTACTTTGACTCTTACGTCGTAGTCACCAACTTCTCATCTTCATTCATTTTGAGATTCTCAAAATCTCGTTTCAAGGTTTGAATCCTTGCTTTACCTGATCGCTTCCTTGGAAATATTCTTTCAAGGCTTTCCATGCATCTTGGGCAGTTAAAAAAGAGGCAATTCTAGGAAAAATACTTTTATCCAATGATTCTTGGAGAAGATAGAGAGCAGAGGAGTTGCTCTTTTGTGCTTATTTCTTTTTTTTCTTATCTATTACATTCAACATAGTCCAATATATAGGTTCTTTGTAACCTTCTTATACTATGTCCCATAGTCCCTTGCCTATGAGTAAGGTCCTCATTTTGATGGACCAATACTCATAATCATACCCATTAAATTTTGGAATGGGTAGATTAGAATTGGATGCCATAGCTATTGGAAATAAACTAAAAACACACTTTTATTTCTCAATTACAATCAAAGCACTCTGCTTTTCAAAATAAAAAGTTATAGATTTAAATCAAATCTAACTTGATCTACTCTCTCACTTATGGCATGTTCTACTTGTAGAGGTTATTCGATCATTGGATTCACAAAATTTTCAACAATCGAATCTTTGTCGTCACTAATAAGAATAATTTTTGGTGAATTTGGCTCTAGTATTTCAACTGAGTCATTGCTACTAATATGAGGATTTTTTGGCTCTTGTGGTGCAACTCCTACAGATTCTAACTGCTCAAATCTGTTGCCAAAGAAATTATCTTCTGAATTTGCTTCATATCATGAATATGAATGTCTTTGATGGGATATTACAACATTTTGTAATTGACTGAATATAGTATGCAGTCCATACCTTCAAAATTTTTCATCAAAGGATTTGAGGTTTTCTCTTACTAAAAGAGAACAAAAGGCATGATAGAATCCAGTAGATCGTATCATGAATGTAATACAAAAATATTTCCCGTAGATGCAAAAAATATCCCCCCTTAAAACCTCTTACGCTATTATAGAAAATGTTTTCACCCTTCAAGCCTCTTAGGCTATTACATAAATTTTTCACTTTTAAAGTCTCTCAGACTTGTACAATAATTTCCTCTTAGGAAATGGTGGAAAAAATTGCAAAATATTGCAAAAATAATTTTTTTTATTAATAATATTAACTAATAATAAAACTAAATATTAATAAAAAACATTAACAAATATTTTTTTAATTAATAAAAAAAATTAATACTTTTCAAAAAAAATTTATCTTTGGAGAGTTTCGAACCTATGTCAATCCCTCACTAAGCTCTTAGCTTATGGACACTGACCAGCCACACTAACTCACTACCGTGTGAGCTAAGGAAAGACACACTCCTTTGAAAATTTAATCTTCACACACCAAAAAAAATAATTTAAAAACTTTCTTTTACCTTGCTGTGACTTGAACACGCGATCGGGTCGAGGGCGAAGGCATTGGGCTGGCTCCTTGAGCTAGTCGAGCTACAAGGCTTGACATGAAAGGCAAATATTATACCTTCTGATTGAGCATGTTGCCTCCTTGCAATGTGAATAAAAAATGGAATGTAATATCTCACATTCGCCAAGAGGAGGGCTTCAAAGATGTTTAAAACTCTCAATGTGCATATGAAATCTTGATTGCCTTTGGGAAATCACTTGTCTCCCTTTGTCGAGTACTCGTACAATGGAAAAATTACCATGTTGCCCCTTTGACACCCGTGTTGCCACGTTAGTCCTTCGTCAATTGTCTTCCGTGTGTCTATCTATGTAAGTCCTCTGTTTGCCATGTGTTTATCTGTATCATTCCTTTGTCTGCCACATGTCCAATGTCAGTCTAGTCAAGATAGCTCTGCTATCCCCCACCTCAGCTACCTCAGGATTCGTGTCCCTGTTAGCTGTCTCCTTGGTCAGTGCCCATCTGCCACATCAGGTCCTCGATCTACATGCGGGCCTGGGTCTGCTATGTAGGCTTTGGATCCTCAGCACCACATGTCCTCCTCGGGATACATGCCTGGCTTTGACTCCTCTATGAGCCGTGTGCCTACGGGGGCTCCTCCTCCTCGAGATACGTTCCTGTGGGCCCTCCTCTCCAAAAATATGCCAATACAAAAATTAACCCCTAACCCTAGCTATGATACCAAATAATAATTTTAAAAAGTTTAAATTAAAAACATAAACCATGGGTTACAGCTTAAATAGTCCAGGGAAAAAAATTGAAATAGAAATAGTAAAAATTAGGGAGAGAAAATAGGGAAGAGGGAAGATAGGCAATGTAGTAGAATAAAAATTGAATTCTCCCACTTTCCTTCACCGCCTACCATCCACTATCCTACTATCCACCTTGGTGCTACCGTTCACCTTAGTGCTGTCATTCACCTTAGTGCTTTTGTCCACCTAAAGGTGGGTTAAATACTAACACTTTGTAATAATTTTCATCCTAAGATAATAAAGATGTAAAAAAACTAGAAAATGCACTCATGATAACAATAGAGACACTATAAAGGAAGGAAATAAAATCATTCTCTTATGATAAACTAAATGAAGGGAAATTTACCTACAATAAGAAAAAATATTCAAACCGTTACCATAAAAAATAAGGATGCTACATCAAATAATTTTGAACGGGAATAACAAAAAAAATAATATAAGAAAATCATAATATTGGAGAACTGAAAAATAAAATTATCCAAAAGAAAGGTTTGTATAACCATAGCGATATCATTATCCACAATAAAAAGTAAAAGGTATAAAATAACAAGAAAATGTAAGCTTATTAATAAGGAGAAAATAAATCTTACCAAGATAAGGATTTTTTTCACATCAATTGTAGAATACCTCCAAAAATGTAATGAAGAATTTTGCACACATCAAACGAGATGGAGAGAATGAAAAATGATTATGAAAATATGGTATTTACAAACCAATAGGTGATGTATGGTGTAATTACACATGCATGAGTAACATTTGGGTAGGTAGTAGCATTAAATATGGGCTAATGAAGAAACTATATGATATGCCATAAAACTCTCCCCAATAAATAAAGAGAAATCCATGGGAACAAGAAGAATGGGAAGGACATTAGACAAAGATCCAATCGATAATAGTTATAGTCAAGAGGAAATAGTTCCATGCACTCAATGACCTACATAAAATATTACTTAAAGGAAGCAAAGAAATTATGGACACCATCATTTTGCACCCATTCAAGCTTCTTCCAATAAGTTACAATTAGCATACCTCTTGTGAGCGATGGGATACAAAGTAGCTTTTGCATATTATTAATTCTTGAGAGGCGATCATAATAGATACCTTGCATCCATAAGCCCATAAAGATATAGAAAATTTCTTATCATAGACCAATTTTTAAGTTTTTAGAACTTGTGTTATTTGAATACCATCACCCCTTTTGCATAAGGTTAGTTATGATATGCATTAAATAGTTAATATTGAGTATAGCATTAAATATTTAGGGTGATGTCAAACCCTTTGTTTTACTGCCATTATTGTAGATAAATATTCCATGTATGTTCAAATCCTATATCTATGTTATTATAACTTACTTTTTATACTTAAGATTTCCTATGATGAGCACTAATTATCCAAAGAAATAATTAATCTAAAATTTTATTAGCTCTTTTAATCTTGATGGAGCTACCCAATATATTTGTATATTTTAAAAAACTAACTTCAAGAAAAAGGGTAATACAGAAGTAAATGATTAATAAAATATATTTTTGATAATACATCAACAATAAAAAGGATTATTTATCACTTTGCTTCTTTGTTGTACTAAGAAGCACTACATATATGGTTGTTCAATCTAATGACTGATTACAACATCAACAATATGGTAAATAATTGAGCATTAGCAATGGGACTACTTGTTTAAGGGTTTAAAATGCTTAAGAAAAACATCATGACAAAAGGTTGTTATGAATATGAATTAATAGCATTAAAATGAGTGTGCAAGATGAGATTTAGTGACGAGATACTTATTGAAGTATATCAATATTCATCTAAAAATAATACAACTGCCACTTATATTTTAATTTGAATAACATTGTCCTTATATAAGAATGAAAATATGTAAGAATTTTGAGTTCTATATGAAAGAATAAAATTATAGTATTTACGAATAAAATGTGTACAACCCATGTTTCAATTTGAATAATGCATGCCCTTGATAGAAGCATGATCATTATGGACCACCATTTATTATGCTTACAAAAATTAAATTGTAATCCATACCTTAAATTTATCTAACTATAAATGATCTATGCTTTGGGGTTCCACCTACCTATTAATATCTACTCTCCATATTTAAAAATTTGTCATCCATGGTTCAATTTGAAAGAGAAAATTTAGAAATAATTTTCAATGCCATAAGAATAAACTAATCTTAACTTCATACTCTTACACATGGAAATGTGTATATTTGGAATAAAGGAGAATTAGTATGAACATATCTAGTTCTTAAGGGAATTTACTCTTTTAATTAATATAATCTATCCATTAACTTTTATAATTTAAAAATAATTAATTAAGTTATGTTATTAAATAGAATAAAATATATCAAATAAAATATTTTTATTTTAGGTTTGAGGTGTAGACCAAGTGGTTCATCCAAACCTCATAGGGGGATGGAGGTCCAAGGTTCAAATATCAGGCCTCACCGGACTGAACGCTTGTCCGTTTCCTGGTGCTTTCAGCGGCGTAAAAGGTTTAAAATGATTGTGGCATGGTGGTTATAGGGATGGACTGTACAAAGATCTGTTGTGGCGGCTTCTGAGGCGGACAACGCAAAATACTGTGGCGACCATAAAAAGCTAGATAGCCTGCTCGGATTCGTGGCGGCTACCGATTCCACTATGTAAATTCAAAAAAAAAAAAAAATTAATTATAATTAAAATAAAAATATAAAATACAAAATCAACAGTTCGTGTTTTGGTTCTTCTTCGAGAGGTCCAAGGTTCAAATCCTGAAGTGGGCGTGTGTGTGAGGGGGTGGGTGTGTGGTGGCTTTGTGTTAAATTCTTAATTAATAAGTATAGCTCTGGAATTTACTAGGGGTCATGGTTGGAAAGATACTGCTCAGCCCTATATGTCCGTCATAGAAGTTTATCACAATAACTAAATAAAAAAAAAATATTAAATAAAAATATTTTTAATAAAATTATTATTAAATTAAAAAATATCAGTTGATGCTAGTTTTAACATTATACAAAATCAATTCCTATATTAATTTCCAAATCATAGAATTTATAGGCCTTAAGTTTTAAAATAGTATTAGTATTTTATACTAAAACTCTTAATTTTTTTATTAAAATTATATATATAAGGGATTGATTTTCAATTTGTTTCATAATTTCTTAAATCTTTAAACAATTTTATCGAATCAGGAAAAATAAAAACAATTTTTTAACATAATGCTTTAAGTTCAAAGCATGAGGTAAATTAACATTTCGGTTGCACGCTACACCTCTCTATCAAATCTCCTACACGCGCACTTGTGCTCGTCCCAACTTGAACATGAGCCTTTCTTATGGAAAGGATCTCCATTTGCTAAAACTTAATGGATTTCACCTTAGTATTTAAAAAAAAAAAAACATTATATTTATTATTTTATTATTATTATGATTAATATTTTAATATTATTATTATTAAATAAATAAAGGTTTTAAACCCAAAACAAAAAAAGAATCTCTGGTAAAAAATAAAAAAGACTGGAGGATCATCAAAAGCAAACAAGGATAGGGGACGACTTTAACCGAAAAGACTCCATCAAACAGACTATTCCTTAATTTTTCAAGGCAGCGTCTAGGATTTCGCAGAAACATTCAGTCCTAAGGAGACAATCTCCGAGAGGCGGACTTGGAGGTGATTCACATCAATTCAATAGGGTAACCAGAATGATCTTATGTTTCTCAACTATGCTTTTGACCAGCTGTACCAAATTGGAGAGCAATTCTGACCTGGCAAAGTCAAAGTCGAAATTCCCTACACTTCCACGTCCGCTCTTGGTACCATATGCAACGTTACCTTATGTTGCGTTTCCATATGGTGAATTTCGCTCTTCAGCTGCTCACGTTAGAGTTCAATACAGAAGGGACTCTAAAAACACATTCAGAGTTTTACATACAATTATATTTAAATAGGTGCGTGTATTATTCATATTTAAATAAGTAGCCAAATCCTGCGAAGGTCTGCTTAATCCCATCAATCCTATTCTCAAATCCGAACTGCTCCGGTATGGCGATTTCGGGAAGCTCTGCTATGACGCGTTTGATGATAAAGCTTACTCCAAGTACTATGGCACATGCAAGCACAACATGAAACACTTTCATGGAAGAACCAAAACAAGGGACATTCCTTATGATAAAAATGGTATTGTTGAAACTAAGAAAGGATGTGTATGGACCTGAGTAGAGAAGGAGATTATTGAGGACAATTTATAAATCAGGTGGAAAATATTGCAAGGTGATTATAGATAGTGGAATTATGGAAAATTTAGTGTTTTGAGATATGGTAGAAAATATTGGGTTGAATAGAATTGAACATTCAAACTTGAGCATAGTTTTATCGACGCAGAATGGACATTAATATTTGGTAACTGAACAATGTATGGTAGACTTCCATATTGGTTCTTACAAAGATGTGATACTATATAATTCTATGTATATAGATTTTTATCATGTTTTATTGGAAAGGCTATGGTAGTTTGATAGGAAGGTAGTATATAATGGTAGGGTGAACACTTACACTATTGAGAAAGATGACAAGATGTATACAATAAGTCCATTGATGGACAAAGGTAAAGAGGTGGACATTAGTCCTATAGTGTACTTGGTTATATAAAAATAATCCTTGACGAAGAAGAAGAAGAGGTATTAAAGTGGAACGAAATTTCAACATAGGAATATGCCATTGGAAATAAACAACTTGTATGAGAACACAATATCACATGAACTGGTTAGAAAGCAAGAGGGCCAACTACCCCCCACACACATGCCACGACTCGATGTTAATAGGGGTGAGGAGTCCACATAAGCGAGAAGAGAATGAATAAGAAGAAAGCATGTTTTGCTTTCATCGCTAAACCCAAATAAGAAGGGATAGTATACAATATGGGTGAAATCCCACATGAAGTGAAGACTTTGTTAGAAGAATATGCAAAACGTTTTTCAAAAAATGGGTTGTCATCCTTGGGGATCATTGATCATCACACAAATGTTTGTGTCATATTAATATTAGGTAATAATCCAACTTATAGAGTGATATCAATGGAGAATGAGGAGAAAAATGTATAGAAAAGCAAGATAATAAAAATAGGTAGATAATCCATGTCATTAATAGTACTGATGAGGAGGATTATAATGTGGTAACTCTTGTTATAGATAAAGAGAAAGAGAAAAATATGAAAAAATATATATGAGAAAGATTGTATTGCTAGAGTGGATAGTAATACTAGCACAACCAAGTGTGGTGAAAAATATTATGATAGTGTGAGATATCTAAATAATAATGACAAATATTAAAGTGGTGATGAAGAAATTAGGTGTTTTAAAAGGTAAACCAAAGACATTGGTTCTAAGATACTGATAAAAATAGGGTATACTAGAAAAGTAATTTGAATATATGGGCATGGTATGAAAATATCCATAATTCCATAAATAAGACCAAGGAATGAAGGCCTTAGATATAAAATTCAAGCGGGAAGTGGTAGGAGTAAATTTATGAAAAGAGAGCAATGTAGGGGATAAAGATCCTAGGATGAGTTGTTGTAGTCAGTGTGGAATATTTGGACATGTTGCAACTAGGTGTTGGAACCTACATCCTTGTGAGAGTTGTGGAGGATATAATCACTCCAAAAGGTGTTAGAAAGACATAGAAAATGAGCAATTTCTAACGAAAAATAGAGAGATTTTTGAGGTCAATTAGAGAAAATTTAAGATGTAAAACAATTCAAGTTTTATAATATAATTTATTTATCGTACAAGGACTAAATAGGTGTCATTCGAAGATTAAAAGAACCTACCATACAATGAATATGGTCATACAAAGAGTGTGATCTTATGAAGAAAAGTGCCATATAAGTGGATGCCTCATACAAGAGGAAGTGTCATATAAATAAAAGTGTCATATGAGTGGTAGTGTTGTACAATTGAATAATATCATACAAGGAATTATAAAATATTTTAAATGTGTTTGGATTGCATATGTGATTATCATGCATCTTAAGATCAAGGAGTGATAGGAGATTTTTACTGCTTGATAAGGTCGTCCATAGCAGGACTCCATTATCTCATCTACATCAAGGATATTAGATGGAAGCTACTACTTTCCATAAAACCCTTAGGTGTTTATGAATTTGTTCCATCCAACTAGTTTCTTAGGATACAATATGATATTCTCCAACCATGAGTGTGATCTTATGCAAACAGGGGTATGTTTTTGTGATTGTCTCATTTTTTTCGATCACAATGGATGAGCAATAGAGAGAGTCTTCACACATAGTACAATAATCAAATATGCTCTCTACTATATAAACCCTTACCTTGCCATTGAAGGAAGAGTCTTTTGTGGGAGTATTTTTTATAGAGATGGTTTTCTTTACCTCAAGGACATGACTTTATCTAGAAAATTTGGTAGATGAAGATTCTTTACAGTCCTCCTTATTTTATGCTCCTTTATATAAACACTCTTACTCCTATATTAATTATTTAATCATCTCCTTGCTATTTTGAAATTATATCTATATTGGACAACCTAATTTTTGGATTTCCTTTCATACATACCTTGGACTTCGTTGTAATTGGCCTAAAATTATTCATCTTTGTGCTCAAATACCAAGTCCACCCTTTTATAAAAGGTTTCTCTAATCACTTATTTTCTATTAAAATACTTCCAATAAAAAAAACAATTAAATATCTACCTCTACATTGCTTAAGTCCCTAACTAAATCATAGGTATAATAACTAATGATAAAAATAAATTTCACTAGGATCTTAAGGTGATTTTCAGTAATCTATCAATGGAATGGGAGATCCCGTAAATAGAAATTATTAAAAATAAAATCATCGTTGTGACTAATAGAATGTATCACTTGCTTGCTTACGTCTCCAAAAACTTGAATGCATGAATACGTTATATTTTAAATAAACCAATCTACATAGGGGTGTATTGTATTTATTATGTCCTCTAGTAGTCTAATGTTATTATCCCTGATAAGAATTTTAAAAATATATGCCTCAAGAAGTTATCATGGACAAAACATCCCTTACTCTTCAAATATTTAGCATAAATTATGATATACCAAAAGGGAATTGGCAGTCCTTGTTCAATATTCCTCTTGATCCCTAAATTATCCTTTCTTGACATGAATTTTAGAAGAACAAATATTAGATGATAAGTATTATAAAATAAATTTATTGTGAACATGCTACAAAATTGACTAATTAGTTCATGATAAATGAAATGTTCTCAATTAATGATCTTATTCTAGAAAATGAGCTTCAAAATAGGAATGTCCAAGTTCTAAAATATATAGATTTAGGCTGCCTGCCACACAATTGTATTTATTATTTTATCACTAACATTAAGTTAAACCTTGGGATATCTTATTGTTATGCAAAAATTCTTATTTTTGAGCTTTTATCTTATAATTTATAATTATTTTAAGAGAAAAAACTTGGTTCTTCTCCTAGATCTCAACTATGTTTATCTTTGTAAATATTTCATCTTTTCAAGGGAAATCAAATTTAAAAGTAGTCATTAATATAAAAGTATTGATTGATGTAAAAAATTTATAATTTGTAATTTCTAATCCACTAGCTCTTCTATACACATGCCCAACATAGATCACCATTAAATTTAGAAAATAAAAGATTTCTTAAAAAAACTAATACATTTGCTAGTCTAGAATCCTTCAACTAGTTGTATCTTTTTCACAATTGACGTATTTATCCAATGCTTCATAATCTCATGTCATCATCTTAGTATTGGTAATATTTGATACTTGAGATATAACTGTTGTATCCTCCCATGGATTGTAATTAAATTTCATCTTTTTTAAACATGGTAGTGTTGACCATAACTAAAGAACTCATGAGTATCTATCAAGGATGATAATTTTTTTTTAGAAAGAATCACCTTTGTAGAATTTTTACTTTGTATAGATTGTCATGTGTGAGGGGTAAAATTAGACAAGGGTGTTGAATATCTATAAGGGTATATCCATAAAATTTTATCTACAAGTAGCACTCATTCTATCTTTAAGATTAGACTCATTCACTCAATGGGCAAACATTTTTGTAATAATTTATCAAATATCACTTGCAAATTTTATCATAAATTTCACAAAGGATGCTAACATGAAAACTATGAGACCAATATTGCATGGAGAATCATAAATAATGATAGAAATTATCACCTTTTTAGGGGTAGAGTCTAAGAAAAGATAAAAAAAACTGATTTGACCTTGTAAATGTAGTTCAAATGAGGTGCATTATAAAAAATATATAAGGGGGGATAAGGTGTTTTATGATAAAAAAAATTATTTACAATAATACGCTAAACATAGCACTTTTACAACCTTTGTAACAATTTTCACCCTAAGACAATAAATATGTAAAAAATTAACAAATGCACTCATACAAACAATAGATACACTATAGATAAAAGAGATAAAATTATTCTATTATGACAAACCAAATGAAGGGAAGTTTACCTACAACAAGAAACAATATTCAACTCTTTAACATAACAAATAAGGATGGTAATTCAGATAATTCTAGATTGGAATAACAAAATAAATAATGTAATCATAAACATGGAGAAGTGAAAAATAAAAATATCCAAAATAGAGGTTTGCAAAACCATAACAAAAGAATTATCCACAATAAAAATTAAAAGGTGTAAAATAACAAAAAAATGTAAGCTTGCTAGTAAAGAAAAACAAATCTTACAAAGATATGGATTTTATTAACATCAATTGTAGTATATACCTACCAAAACATAAAATAAGGAATAATACACACATAAAACATGATGGAGAGAATGGAAAATGATTATGAAAATGTGTTATTTAAAAAAAAATAGGCTATGTGTGGTGTAATTATACATGCATGTAACATGTGGGTACGTATTAGCATTATATGGGTTAATGGAGAAACTATAGGGTATATCATAAAATTTTCCCTAATAAACAAAGAGAAAATCATCAGAACAAGCATACATGGAGATGATATTCAAGGAAGTTCCAATCGATAATATTTATACTCAAGAGAAAATAGTTCCATGCATTCAATGACCTACATAATATATTACTTAAAGGAAGCAAAGAAATTATGGACACCATAATTTTACACCCATTCAATCTTCTTCCCATAAGTTCCAATTAGCATACCTCTTGTGAGTGATAGGATACAAAGTAGATTTTGCATATTATTAATTCTTTAGAGGTTGATCGTAATAGATACCTTGCATCTATAAGCCTATAAATACTTAGAAAATTTCTTATCATAGACCAATTTCTAAGTTTTTAGAAATTGTGTTATTTGAATACCATCACTCCTTTTGCATAAGGGTAGTTATGATATGCATTAAATAGTTAATAATAAATGTTGCATTAAATGTTTAGGGTGATGTCGAACCCTTTGTTTTAATTCCATTATTATAGATAAATCTTCCATGTATGTTCAAATCTATATATAAGTTGTTATTGCCTATTTTTTGTACTTAAGACTTCCTATGATGAACACTAATCCTCCAAAATAATATATAATACTTTAGCTTTATTATAATTAATCTAAAATTTTATCAACTCTTTTATTGTTGGTGGAGCTGCCCAATATATTTGTATATGTTAACAAACTAACCACAAATGATGTGAGAAAAGGGGTAATAAAAAATTAAATGTTTAATAAGATATATTATTGATAATACATCAACAATAAAAATGAGAGTATTTATCACTTTGCTTCTTTGTTGTACTAAAAAGCACTCCATATATGGTTGTTCAATCTAATGATTGATTTTAACATCAACAATATAGAAGAAGATTGAGCATTAGCAACGAGACTACTTTTTTAGGGGTTTAAAAAGCTTAAGAAAAGCTTCATGACAAAGGTTTGTTATGAATATAAATTTATAACATTGAAATGAGTGTGAAGAATGATATTAGGTGATAGGCTACTTATTGAGGTATATCAATCTTCATCTAGAAATAATACATATACCACTTATGTTTTAATTTGAATAGATTGTGTTTCTATAAGAATCAAAATTAGTATGAATGATTAGTTCTTTATGAAATAATAAAATTATAACTTTTACCTAAGTTTAATTAATTAATATTTTTATGGATCCATATGCTCCTTTCCTAATTATATCCAATATTAATCTTGCAACCAAAATGTGTAGAATCCACGTTTTAATTTGAATAATACATGTCCCTCATAAAAACAAAATAATTATGAACCACCATTTACTATGCTTATAGAGATTAAATTGTAATCCATAACTTATATTTATTTAAATATAATTGAACTATGCATTGGGGTTCCACCTACCTACTAATATCTACTCTCCATCTTTAAAAATATGTCATCCATGGTTCACTTTGAAAGATAAATTTTTTAATAATTTTAACCTCACACTCTTACACATGGAAATGTGTATATTTGGATTAAAAGATAATTAGTATGAGCAGGAATTTACTTTTTTAATTAATATAATTTACCCATTAATTTTTATAACTTGGAAATACTTAATTAAATCACGTCATTTAGTAAAATAAAATATATCAATTTAAATATTTTAATTTTTAAATATAATTAAATTTAAAATATAAAATACAAAACCAACTATTTATATATAATATGTAAGAAAAATATTTTTAATAAAATATTTTTAATAAAATTATTATTAAATTAAAAAATATTAGTTGTTGCTAATTTTAACATTATACAAAATCAATTCCTATTATATATAATCTCACAAAAATTAATTTCCAAATCATAAAATTTATAGGGCATAACTTTTAAAATAGTATTAGTATTTTATACCAAAACTATTAACTATTTTATTAAAATTATATATATAAGAGATTGGTTTTCAATTTGTTTCATAATTTCTTGAATATTTAAAGAATTTTATCCAATCATTAAAAATAAAAACATTTTTTTAACATAATGCTTCAAGTTCAAAGCACGAGGTCAACTAGCACTTGGTTAATTCACGTCCCTTCGTGCATGCTACACCTCTCTATCAAATCTCCTTCACGCGTCACTTGTGCTCGTCCCTACATTAACATGAGCCTTTCCTATGGAGAGGATCTCCACGTGCTAAAACTTAATGGATTTCACCTTATTATTAATACCATGTCCGACACACATTGCATTCATTATTTTACTATTATTATCATGAGTAATATTGACTATGTTCATTCATGGTGGTTTTGTAATATTATTTTGTTGACATAAGCAAAAACCTTTGCAATTTAATTTTATCTTATAAAATTAAATTAAAAATCTCATCCTTATCGCAACCCGCGCGGTACATGTCATTCAAGATGGTGTCCTGTGTACTGGGTCTACGTTGTGTTTTTTATATGAAAGAGAATTCCAATCTGACTGCACTTTCTATCTCGTATACTGAGAGAACATTTCTATAAACAGAAATGTACATTCCCTTCTGTCCTTTTGGAATTAAGGAAAGGGAATTAAGGTAATGAAAGTATGATTTAATGTTTTAAGTATTCTATTATTTATGGTATAACAGTTATTATATATTTTTTCAAGTTATTTTAAAAAGGTTTCAAAAAATTTAATTGGAAAGTTATTTGGACTTAATGTTTTTCCGGTGCTCATTCCAAAGATTACTTTCTTTAGTTCCTCTTTATCAATGGGTTTAAGTAGGGCTTGATTTTCTTCCTTAGAGATAATAGTGGATATGACAACAATAACTTCTTTTTGAGCCTCTTCATCTTGCACCATATTTTCCTTAAACAGTTTATAAAATTAATCCATTGAATGGAAATGCATACCTGGAATTGTATCAAAGGACTGTCCATTCTCATCTTGAAGAGCTTCAATGTTGCTCGTCTGTTTGCTAGCACAAGCAGCCCGATTGAAAAATTTGGTATTTTTTATCACCTTCTAATAACCAAGTGGTTCTTGCTCTCTGTTTCTAGTAGGTCTCCTCTTGGTTGTAAGTGTCCTCAATCGTTTTATGCAATACTCATCCTCTTCTTTGAGTTGATATGTAATTATTCCTTCCCTGAAGTGTTTTTGAACCTCATCCCATATGGCCACCAATGGAGCTCTTTGGACATGGAGTCTGTCTTGTTAGCTCATCTCAATTGTTTTAGTTGATCCTTGACATAATGAAGCTGCTTATGGAATCTAAATATTGTTGTCCCATATGTTGGGTGACCCTCTTCCCACCACTATAGAATTTCCTTTCGAAGGTCCTCTTTTTGTAACCAAAAGTTTTCAAATTTAAATGGTTTGTGATACTGCACTATTTTGACCCCCCTTCCAACAAAATGGGAAAGTGATCTAAAAATAGACCTTCCAAAATTTGAAATTTTATATTTCATTTCACAAATGCCTCCTCCGAAACCAAAAAATGATCTAACTTCACCTTCCTGCTATGTGGTTCCCTCCTCTTATTAGTCCAAGTATAGTTGGTTCAGGGCATTTAATCTCCACCAAGTGTAATGCTTGGACTTGGGTAATCATAAGTCGATCCTTGGGGTCTCAAATTAGGTTTTCCCCTTTCTGACCTCTAGAGGATAATTTAGCATTATAATTCCCACCAAAAATCCAATCTAACTCCTCCCTTGAGACTCTCATGTTATGCACAAATTTCCATTGATGCATCTGTCCGTCTAGGTAAAGAGACCCTTAAAAAATTATGATTAAAACCTGCTAAATTGTCACATTATTCCTAAAATGCAATGTGAGGACACCCATCCAAACTATTTGTTCTATTGTCATAAATTAAAGAGAGTTCCACAAAGTAACTATCCCCTTGGTATCCCTTGGACATCCACTTCCATATGACCTACACCCCTCCAAAGTCTATTTACTATTTTACACATAAGATCCAACGATATTTTTATCTCCTTGTTAAGAAAAAAATTATATTACATTTTTATAAGTCTTCGAACAAAAGATTGATGGTTATACTATTTAAACCCCTAACATTCAATGATTGTATAATCATTGGTTACCTTGAGAGAAAAAAATCTATTGGCCTCACTAATTCTCTAGTGATCAATTTATCTCCTTGATCTGCTATCAATTCCTTATTTGATTTTCTACCCACTCCTTGAGAGCTGATATTTTTTTATCTCTTTTCACCTAAGTTATCCCTAGATTTGGCCTTTCTCTGTTCTTTTCTAATATACCCACCATGAAATTATTAATTATCATTTGCTCTTGGTTATGCACTATCAATGCCCCTATAATATTTGATTGTGGTAACTCATTGCACTCAATTACCTACTCTTGGATGGGAGGAGGTGAAATAGGGGCTTGAACATGGCTGTTATTGTTTTTATTATTCTCATTCATTCCTTCCATAGATTGTTCTTCTTCCTGGTCCACTAGCGTCTTGAAGATATCATACCTATTGGAGGGTTTGAGTTGGGTTTGCTCTTTACCATTTTTTTTTGCCTTCTCCTTCTTTTGGGTTGTTCAAAACCATATCCCTATGCTTCTTTACCCTAAGAAATATTGGTTGTTTCTTTATTGATTGTTGACTTACCCTTCTTAGGAATATTTGATATTCCTAGAGGAGCCTCCATTTTCATGTTCATATTGTTTGGGTAATATCGGATCAAATGACCACATTTGTGGTAAACTCTACACCTAAAGGGCAATGCCTCATAATCTAGTTGTTGAATCCAATATAGTCCTACAAGTTTGAGTTCAACCTCTATCGACAAAGGTTGGCTAAGATCCATTTCCACACATAATCTAGCATAAATGGTTGTGTTTCCTTCCATTATATCTTTGAAAACACCCAAATATATTCCAAGGGGAATTACCAATAATTTCCAATACCTGCTCACTCCAAAACTCTATTAGAAGTGCATATAAATAGATCCAAACTGGGACAACGGTGGGTTCAATTCGAGGATCAAATCCCACTCTCTAGGGCTGGACAAATAATCATGTCGAACCATGATTCCTCTTATTAGATTCGAAAGCCCTATTTCTATCGACAAGTGAAGAAAAATAACAATAAAATATCTATTTCTAATAAACCACAAAGAATACTCAGCAAGAAGCTCTTTGTTTTGTTGGACGTAGGAATGCAACAAGTTTAGGGTAGAGCGGATACCCATGAATTTATAAATCAAATCATGATTGGCTCTATATAAAACTATTTCTTCTATCGTCCTTTGATCAATGACAATATTTGGCTTTGATTCTAACGTAAGCACCCATTAACTCTTTGATATGTTGATCTATTTCTAGAAGCCATAAAAAGCATTTTTAATGTAGTTTTTTGTGTTTCTTCAGTCTTCGTTGAAGATTTATCCTTTAACAAATCTGCAAGAGAACTATGTCTCTCTAAAAGAGGATCTGGAGGTGTCCACATTGGGCCCTTCTGGGACAACAATCTTGTCTTCAATTCCACAACAAACAAAAATCTCTTTGATTACCCAATTGATACCCTTGTTTTCTCTTCCAAAATCGAATAAAATTATTATTAAATTAAAAAATATATTTAATTTGACCAAAATTAATTTCCAAATCATAAAATTTATAGGGCAAAAATTTTAAAATAGTATTAGTATTTTATACTAAAACTATTAACCTTTTTATAAAAATTATATATAAAGAGATTGGTTTTCAATTTGTTTCATAATTTCTTAACTCTTTAAACAATTTAATCGAATCATTAAAAATAAAAACATTTTTTTAAACATAATGCTTTATGTTCAAAGCACGAGGTAAACTAAATTATTTCACGTCACTTTGTGCACGCTACATCTCTCTGTCAAATGTCCGTCACGCGCACTTGTGCTCGTCACAACTTGAACATGAGCCTTTCCTACGGAGAGGATCTCCACGTGCTAAAACTTAATGGATTTCACCTTATTATAAATACCATGTCCGACAAAGATTGCATTCATTATTTTATTATTATCTTGAGTAATATTGACTATGTTCATTCAGGGTGGTTCTGTAATATTTTTTTGTTGACATAAGCAAAAACCTTTCTCGTCCTTATCTCAACCCCGGCAGTACATGTCATTCAAGATGGTGTCCCTGTGTACTCGGTCTACGTTGTGTTTTGTATATGAAAGAGAATTTCAATCTGACTGCACTTTCTATTGAGAGAGCATTTCATTTTATACTTTGCAATTGTGGTTTGTAGATGTAATTAATTAGTTTCTGTACAACGAAATCATTCCTTTGTTCTCTCCTTTCTAATTTTTTTGGTTTTCAATAATATATTCTTATAATAAATTTCGTCACCTTATGTTGCGTTTCCGTATGCAATTTCACTCTTCTGCAGCTCACGTTAGAGTTCAATGGCATTACTCGTATTAACCCTGTGGCTATTTATACTCGTATTACCCCTTCATTTTGCATTCATCAAAGTAGTTCTTTATCTTCAATCAAAGCAGTAGCGCTCGTCGTACTTGTTCCATCTTCCCAATCAAAGCTTGACTGTTCTATCTTCCTTCAAATCACTACAAACCTTTTTTTTTTGTCAAACTTGGAGAAGATGGCTGTGTTTCCAAGAATTCTATCTTCCTTAAAATCACCACAATCCCAGAATTCGTCTTCCACAAATGATAACGAGCAAGAGCTTGTTGACATATGGAGAGATATCCAAGGTGCCAAATCCTGGGAAGGTCTGCTTAATCCCATCAATCCTATTCTCAAAGCTGAACTGCTCCGGTATGGCGATTTCGCGCAGCTCTGCTATGACGCGTTTGATGATAAAACATACTCCAAGTACTATGGCACATGCAAGCACAGCAAGAAGTCCCTGTTCCAGAAAACTGGTTTGCCTAACTGTGGCTATACAGTTACCAGATATGTATACGCCGATACGCGTGGCTTAACCTCCTTCTTTGAAGGGAAATCAAGTGAGGAACCGGTTTGGATAGGCTTTATTGCCGTTTGCACCGATCCAAACGAGATTCAGAGACTCGGGCGGCGCGACATTGTCGTTGCATGGAGAGGAACACAAACGCCACAAGAATGGTTCCAAAATCTTAGAGACATATTAGTTCCTGCTGCATTTTCCCAGGACACGGCGCGCACATGCACCGCCAACATACAAGCAGTTCGAGATCTAGACATCCGAATAGAGAAAGGGTTTCTGAATTGTTATACGTCCATCCAGGAAGATTCTGTAAGATGCAGGCTAAGCGCCAGAGAGATTGTAACGGCGGAGATAAAAAGGTTATTGAGAAAATACAAAGGCCAGAGTTTGAGTATAACATTCACGGGACATAGCTTGGGAGCTGCGCTTGCGACCTTGAGCGCTTATGATATCAAACAAGTACTCGACTATATGCGACCTCTTTCTTCCGTTGATGGCCGTCAATCAATACCCGTCACCGTTTTTGCCTTTGCCTCACCACGTGTGGGAAACCTGACGTTCGCCCGGCGTATAGAGGAGATGGGCGTCAAAGTGTTGAGGCTGGTGAATGAATATGACATCGTTCCCAAAGTGCCGGGAGTTTTTATGAACGAGAACATGGGATGGCTCAGTAGGCTTCTGCATTGGCTTCCCTGGACATATTTTCATGTGGGCGTCCAGATTTCTCTGCGCAGCAGCAATTCGCCGTGGTTGAAGAGAAGCTATAATCTGGCCTACTTCCACAATTTAGAGGTTTACTAGATGGCTTTCAAGGGAGTAACAGGTCTTTCAAGTCAGTGGGGAGAGACTTGGCTCTTGTTAACAAGAGCAGTAACTTATTGATAGAAGGGCTTGGAATCCCTTCCAGCTGGTGGCAGGACGAAAGTAAGGGTCTCGTGAAAGGCCCTCATGGAAAATGGGCGCAGCCGCCTAGGTCTCCAGACGTAGAAGATAAGCTCGATGAGCTCTAATAAGGTAATTATTCTGAATAGCAGCAGGATAGGGTACATAAATTCATCTGACAGAATCTAAGCGGTTTACAAGACAGAGGCGGCTCCTCCTGTCTGTACATGCTGTACATGTTTTTGTCGTAGATATTTAGACTCCTTGTATAAGATCTAGTATTATTGTCGAGTATTATTACATAGTCAAAATAACAGTTGTGCAACAAAATACAATGTATAAGATCTAGTTTTCATTCCTGTAGACAGGCCCAAGTTAACTTTGGCCCTGAACATAATTCATACAAAGCATCTAACCTAATTTAGCACTTTGAATATTTCGTTATAATTAAAAAAAATCATAATATAAATTTAGCATACGCAAAATTTCTTGACAAATTATAATTTCTTTTTTAATTATTCATTTAAACGACAAAATCAATTAAATTTTATTATTATTTTTTTTTTACTTTAGTTAAAATTTTAAAGAATATATGTATATATATTCTTAACGTGTTTATTATTATATTATAATTTGTTTGTTGAAATATTGTAGTAATATAATGATGTAATATAAAAAGTTAATACATATCATAACTAATCTTATGCAAAAAGGGCTATCATAACTAATCTTATGCAAAAAGGGGCTATGCTATTTGGAGAGCAAGTGGGTAGTTAAATCTCTCTAGTTCTTTGAGAGGCCCAGGTTCAAATCTCTCGCCTCACATGTTGCGGATATGTTATGTAATGGTTCCCTCGTGGTCACAGTCTGTTTACCCATTGTGGCCACCACCAAAAAAAAAAAAAAAAAAAAAAAAACAACAACACAAGTTCTAAAAATTTGGTCTACGATAAGAAATTTCCTGTCTTTATGGGCTTATAGATGCCATCAACCTCTCAAGAATTAATAATATGCAAAAGCTACTTTGTATCCTATCTTTAACAAGAGGTATGCTAATTGTAACTTATTGGAAGAAGTTTGAATGAGTGCAAAGTGATGGTGTCCATAATTTCTATAATTTTTTGCTTCCTTTTAGTAATATTTTATGTAGGTAGGTTTTTGAGTGCATGAAACTATTTCCTCTTGATTATAATTATTATGGATTGGACCTTTGTCTAATGTCCTTCCCATATTTGCTTGTTCCCATGGCTTGCTCTTTTTTTTATTGGGGAGAATTTTATGGTATATCGTATAGTTTCTTCATTAACCCATATTTAATGCTACCACCTACCCAGATGTTACTCATGTATGTGTAATTACACCACACATGGCCTATTGGTTTGTAAATATCACATTTTCATAATCATTTTTTATTCTCTCCATCTCTTTTGATGTGTGCATAATTCCCCATTCTACATTTTGGGAGGTATTCTACAATTGATGTGAACAAAATCCTTATCTTGATAAAATTTATTTTCTCCTTATTAACAAGCTTACATTTTCTTGTTATTTTATACCTTTTACTTTTTATTGTCGATAATGATTTTGTTATGGTTATACAAACCTCCCTTTTGGATAATTTTATTTTTTAGTTCTCCAAGATTATGATTTTATTGTATTATTTCTTTTGTTATTCCCATTCAAAATTATCTGATGTAGCATCCTTATTTGCTATGCTAATGGTTTGAATATTTTTTTCTTATTGTAGGTAAATTTCCCTTCATTTAGTTTATCATAAGAGAATGATTTTATTTCCTTCCTCTATAGTCTCTCTATTGTTTGCATGAGTGCATTTGCTAGTTTTTTTACATATGTATTATCTTAGGATGAGAATTATTACAAAGGTTATAGAAGTGCTATGTGAAAGCACAAGATTCCAAAAGTTTGAAAAGAAACACTAAAGCTATGCAATGCAAAACAAAATGTAACGCTTTTGTCCTAGAAAATTGAAATGCATGAAATAGGTGAAAGAGACGAATTAAGACGAAATGAAAGAAGTACAGAAAGCACAACCCTTTTTATTTATACTCTCTCAATATCGGTTACAAAGACGTCTCCCGCATTTTCAGGGGCTAGGAGCGTTAACATGTTTTGATTACAATGGTGACTAGTGATCCTCTCGCATGCCCACATGTAAAATGGACGGGCCAAAGCGTCGCCATCGCTGATGTGAATGAATCCTTGATCCTTGCTGCTCCTCTTGCATTCAAAGAAACAACAAACTCGTTAGTAGCACCTGTTGCAAAAATGAAACGTTTGTTCTCTAAAAAATAATGAGAGATGCATGCAAAAGATTGATTATAGTGATAAATAAACCGATTTAAAACAGTCTGCAAATTTAACAAGAACCAAAGAACATTACCAGAGGGCCATTGCCATAAAAATAGTCAAAAAATTGGCCACCAATTTGAATTCTCTCCTGGGCGGGACGGATTCAACTGTAATTCATCCTTGGGTAGGACGAATTCTCCTACGACAAAATGCCGAAATGATACTACCCAAATGTCACATCTCGGGAGCTCCAAAAGACCTAAAAACTTAGGGGTTAGCTAATTGGGAGTATTTTGGGAAGACCCAGATGGTCAGATTTCCCCAGTTTGGCCTCCATCAATGGGAATTTGACGCTTCTACCTGCAAGTTAGTGAGGACAACAAAAGTGATAAAACATGATAAGATTTGATCAAAGCATTAAGAAATCAGAATTAGAAGCTATTTAAGCAGCATAAAATGGAATGCAAAATAAGCAAATGATGAAAAGAACAATCTACCATGAATTCCCAATTGTTCTTAAAAAAGAATATTAGGCCTGTAGTAGTGCGGGGCGCCCAGGAGGGCCACCCACCGTTGGAACCTGATTTTGACACCAATCCACTTGGGATGGGCCCAAAATCTCTTATAATGGGTTGTCGATGAATTGGTAGATCAATATGGTCAAGTGTCGAGTTTTGGATCCGGATTCACACTTCCAATAACCACCCAATGACCTCTCTTGCGAAAGAGATCAAGGATGTGGAAGAGGTGAATCAAAGGCAAGGCGTGTTATCAATTTGGTAGCACTTTGTTGCTTGAAAATACTTCCAACCTATCCCTTTTTTGGGTGAGAAAGTTCACCATTTTATAGACCCAAGGGGTCTCTTTGGAGGGGCATGCATGAGCGCCATGTGGCAGTCATGCATTCCCATGAGGGAGGAAATTCCTCCATGACTTGGGCTTCCATGATTGCCCTTGTGACAATCCTCTAACATCTAATCTACCCACCTACATGCGCATGCAAGGTAGGAGGCATTAATTGAGTGTCCTCGGCTACCATTTGGTGCAATTTCTCTTTTTTCTTGTTGAACCTAGAATTCGTCCTACCCCAGAGCGAATTCAGAATTCATCCTTGGGTGGGACGGATCCCATTTTGAATTTGTCCCAGGGTGGGACAGATACTGAGCAAAGTGCCTAAACGTGCCAAATTGATTTTTGACCTTTCAAAATTGTTGTAAAAGTGGTTAGGACCACTGTTTAACCTCTGAGGGCTGCCCTGGGGGTTGGGTGTGTCATTGCGATCAGTGTTTACAGTCACATAATCAGATTGGTGTTGTTTTGGTGTCTATAGATGCCCCTTTTTGGAAAACGCTGTGGGTGACATAGTGCTGAGCAAAAATAGATAACCAAAGCATAAATGATTAGGATTTCTTGGTAACCTAACCAACTTTTGATGCCCCAAGCATGGAAAGGGCATGCATTCTTGAATCCTTGCTTCTGACAAGTGAAGGCACTCAATTCAAGTGTTAACTTTTTTCGGTGAGGTGTTACTTGACCTTGGACATTGATCAGTTATGAATAGGCAAAGGGCACAACCTTTTGTCTGTGAGAACCTTGAATTCATGATTCACGAAATGCCAAGTGATTTGATCAGATTGTGATTATTGCTTGTTTATTGCCCCAAGTAGGAGCGTAATTTTCTTTGTCAATGATTCTTTGAATGCATGTTGTTTTCATTAATTAGGTGTGCTGATTGGTGACTAAGTGTGACTACCCGCTCAAGCGACGAATCGATGAGGGAATGACCTTCGTGAGAAAAGCGACGAGTCTCTTGACCTAAGATGACTTGTGCAAGGGTGCCTTTAGATGGTTTAGTGTTAAGCATGTGTAATTTTTTGACATTTAGACCTATTTTTGGTGGGTGGTAACCCTTTTTGCGACACTTTTTGGAGTTGAAACTGGCAAAAATCCTTCCTTTCGTGGAGCGGTCCAGCTATGGTAGCCTTCTTAGGGAGTAGGATAGTGACAATTTGTGACCCCGATGTCTGTTTTGCATGCCCGAGATGTCAAATACAACAACACTCTCATCGAGCAAATTTATTAGTTGTTTTAGTGCATTTTTATTCAATTTTTGCTGTTTTTGAAAATTTTGCCCTGAATTCATCCCAGGGTGGGATGAATACCAGCTTAGAATTCGTCCCAGGGTGGGACGAGCGCTAGCCAGAGCGCTCGTCCTAGGGAGGAACGAATTTAAGCTCAAAAAGGCCTATTTAAAGGCCAAAACTTGGGTTTGGGATCATTTGCATCTGAATTTTCTTACGATTTGGAGCTATGGGGAGGAGGAGGTTAATTCTGCGAAGCGAAGCGCTGTCATATTTTCCTTGACATCATGAGTGCACAAACTGGATCGAGCGGTGAAGTTGAAGCTAGACCAGTAAGTGCTCCCTAGAGTTATTACTTTTGTTTAAAACTGCAAGTGTTTTGTATAATTTTCTTTGTGATGATGTTTTTCAAAAATTTTAAAATTGAAACCCTGAAACTGAGCTGAAGACAACTAAGACTTAGTGTACAACTAAACATAGCGAAAAACCTAGGTAAAGAATTGTTATTTTGCTTATAACTAAACCCTAGGATAAACAGAATGTGAAACGCTAAGACTTAATTTTTGTTTTTTTTTGAATTTTTGTTTTGTTTTTAAATTAATCAGTTAGGATTAGAAACCCTAGGACTAAAAAATTAATTTTGAATTTTGTTTTGTTTTATTTTTGGAATTTATTAGTTAGGGTTAGAAACCCTAGAACTAAAAAATTAATTTTGTTTTGAATTTTGAATGTTTGTTTTGTTTTTAAATTTATCAGTTAGGATTAGAAACCCTAAGACTAAAAAAATGTAAGAATACGGAACAGTCTGTATTATTCAGTAGTGGATTAAATAAGGTTACAACAGCCGAGAATAGCACACCGACGGAACGGCTGAACCAGAACTCTATTACGTAGTTGTAACAGTGCAACAAATAAAGGTAATAATGTAATATAGCCAAACTATGTTAAGTACGCTAACATCCCCCTTTATTACATTATTTGGGTAATGTAATAACTAATAGCTATACTAACATCCCCTTACATTATTTTGCAATACAAAGTGAGTTGCGAAACAATTCAAATTTGACACGTCCAAGTGCCTTAGTGAAAATGTCTACAACTTGAGCATCGGTGGGAATGTCTGAAGCTGAATTCGGTGCTTTGGAACTTCATCTCGAATGAAATGACATTGTGTGTCAATGTGCTTTGTTATTTCATGATGGACTGGATTCTTGACGAGGTTCAGAACACCCTGATTTCCGCAAAACAAGTGTATTGGAGATTTTGATGGATGGCCCATACTTGTCAAAATGCGACGCAACCATATCACTTCGCACACAGCTTCACGTGCGACGCGATACTCTGCCTCTATTGATGAAATAGCAACCACATGTTGCTTCTTACTATGCCAAGAGACAGGACCGGATCCCAGATGAAAAATGTATCTAGAAGTTGACTTGCGATCATCAAATGATTCGGCATAGTCGAAGTCCGTGTATCATTGCAAGAAGAATTTGTTGTTCCTCTTGTATTCTAGGCCATATTCTATAGTACCACGGACATAGTGAAGAACACATTTTGCTGCTTTCCAATGAGTGGTCTTAGGCTCCTGCATGAACCTCGAAAGATAGTTGACATCAAATACGAGATCTGGCCTAGTATTGGTCAGATATATGAGACTCCCGATCAACTATCGATAGAGAGTACCATATACCTGAGGTGAATCATCATATCGTGATAACTGAAGTCCATTATCCATCGTAGTTGCCATTGGCTTGCAATCAGTCATGCGATATTTTTCCAGCAATGTCTTGGCATATTTTTTCTGAGACACTTTGATGGAGTGCTCCTTCTGGATAAATTCTAGACCAAGACAATAATGGAGAAGTCCGAGATCTGTCATCTCAAAAGATTTGCACAAGTTTCTTTTGATAGTAGAGATCACAGTTTCTGAACTCCCTGTAATGAGCAGATCATCCACATAGAGTACAAGCAACACTATCTCGGAACCCTGTTTCTTGAAATAGAGGTTTGCATCCGACGGACATCTCTTAAATCCATGCTTGCATAAGGTGATTGTCCATTTTTATATACCAAGCTCGAGGAGCTTGTTTCAGACCATATAAGGATTTGACCAATTTGCAAACCTTCTGTTCTTGGCCTTCCACTTCAAATCCTTCTGGTTGAGTCATGTAGACTTCTTATTGGAAATCACCATTTAGAAAGGCACTTTTGACATCCATCTGGTGAACTTTCCACCCATATTGTGCTGCCATAGCACACATAACCCGAATTGTGGTCATTCGAGCAGTAGGTGCAAAAGTTTCCTCGTAGTCAATGCCTTCTTTCTGAGCATAGCCCTTTGCAACAAGATGGGCCTTATGCTTATCAATTGTTCCATCTACCTTGTACTTGACTTTATATACCCATTTGCAGCCAATGGGTTTCTTTCCATGCGATAGATCAACAAGCTTCCAAGTTTTATTTTTCATCAAAGACTCATACTTTGTATCCATAGCGGCCTTCCACTGAGGCTCACTAAGAGCATCTTGCACTGATGCAGGTTCAAGATCATCTATGGTAGACATGAACGCCCTGTCATCATCAATATCCATATCCTCTACTTTTGTACTTGGAGTTACAGAAAGTTCCTCAAAAGATTGACAAAGATCATCAACCTCACCAGTTTCTTTGGCTTCTTTTTCCTTTTGAGCCATACTGCGTGTACGAGGTCTATCCAAGTTCAAATTGGGAGGAGTGGATAAATTTGCATCTTTGATTGTATTTGTACACCATTTTGGGTTCTTCTTCGATGGTGGTGAAGAAGATGTAGAAGGACCTCCTGTCTGTGTTGATGAAGGAATCTTCTCTTCCTTATATTCCACAAGATCTAGGTGTACTTTAGATGTGCTCTGTGATGTGAAAGCTTCATCAAAGACAACATCTCTACTGACATGAATTTTATTGGTGAAAGGATCTATCAAACGATATCCTTTAGAGTGCTCATCATAACCAAGAAAAATACATCTCAATGTTTTCTCATATAGCTTCTTCCTTTTCTCTTTTGGTATGTGCATGAAAGCGTGACATCCAAAAATACGAAGATGAGATATGGAGGGTTTTCGACCACTCCATGCTTCCTGTGGAGTCATTCCTTTTAGGGCCTTTGTGGGTGCCCTATTCAACAGATAAACTGTAGTGGTGACAACTTCTGCCCAATATTGTTGCCCAAGAGTAGCTCCTGTGAGCATACAACGAACCATTTCCATGATAGAACGGTTCCTTCTCTTAGCAACTCCATTTTGCTAAGGAGTATAGGTAGTTGTTAACTGTCTCTTGATTCCATGCTTATCTAAGAATGCAGAAAATTAATTAGAGGTAAACTCTCCCCCTCGATCTGAGTGGAGGGTTTTAATAGAAGCTCCTGACTCCTTCTCAACAGATTTCTTGAACTGCTGGAAGAATGCGAAAGCTTCAGATTTTAGTTGGAGAAAGAAAACCCACATATTTCGTGAGTAGTCATCTACAAATAACTGAAAGTACCTCTTCCCTCCACAACTATTGGGTGTGAAAGGACCGCACAGATCGGTGTGAATTAACTCTAGAGGTTTTCGTGCTCTTGTTGAGCTCTTCTCAAATGGTACTCTATGCTGCTTTCCTGCCAAGCAGTCAGAGCACACTGGCAATGTGGCAAAAAGGGAAGGAAGACCCTTTACCATCTCATACTTACTGAGCTCAAGTAAGTAGCCAAAACTAAGATGCCCATATCTCTTGTGACATAGGGAAGTTGCCTCCTTAGTAGAGACAGTCATGGCAACATGTGGAGTAGAGATAGCATCTAGTGCAATTAAGCCGTGCTTATATGAAGCTATTGCAATCTTCTTACCCTTCTTAGTAATAGTACAACACTTCTTGCCATTCTCAACATGAAAGTTGACAACCATATTTCTATCTAGGATTTGTGTGACTGACAACAAATTGTTAGCCAATCTCGAAACATAGAGGACTTTGTCAATCTGACACTTGCCATCAGGAAGAGTGACTGAAACTGTACCTCTCACTGAACCCTATAGGTTTTATCATCAGCAATGGTGATAGGTTTGCCCTCTTTGGCCACAAATGATTCAAACCACGATCTGTCGCCAGTCATATGTTTGCTAGCTCCAGAATCGACATACCAAACAGGATCCCTCTATGTGGAATCTGTGGTAGTCATGAGCACCTTGTGTGCCCATTCAGAATTTGAGTCAGATTCTTCAACAACAACATTCACCTAGGGTTTCTTGTTTTTATTTTGTGGTTTATTTTGGCCTTTCTGCTTGTTCTTATGCCAACATCTGTTGGTGTCATGGTTGTCTTTCTCACAGATCTTGCACCACCTCTTCTTCTGTTGAGGTTGTTTGCCTTTTCCTTTTGTATCTTGTTGAGAATTTCCTCCTTTCTGAAAGTTTCCTCCTTTTTTCCCATTAAATTTCTTCCTAGAACCCTACCTATTGGTGTATAGGGCTGTATTGGAAGAATCATCCTTGTGAAGTTGGCGTGCCTCCTGTTGTTGAAGCAGATTGACCAACTCGATGTAGGTAATTTGTCGTTGAGACACCTAGATGGAGGTTATCAACATATCAAATGAAGAAGGTAAAGCTCTCATCACAAGTGAAATGAGAAGCTTTTCAGTCCACAGTATCTCCCAAAGAATTCAATTTCTCTTTCAATTCAGACACTCTGCACATAAAGAGTTCAACTGTTTCACCCTGTCTCAAACTCAGGTTATGAAGTTGTTGTTGAAGATGAAGAATGGTGGAATCATTATTTCCCTCATAGATGGTTCTAAGGGCATCCCATGCCTCTTTACCACTTTCTTTGTCGACTATATGAGGTTGCACTTCATCTGAAACAACAAACAAAATGAGCACCTTTGCTCGACTGTCTTTCTTGTCAAAAGTTATCTGATCTGTGGAAGGACCTGTGGATCCTGCTGATGGTGAAGGCCTAGTTGTTACTCCAGTAACAATATCCCACAAATCTTCCATTTGGAGAACTGCCTTCATATTATGTTTCCATGGTGTATAATTTGGACCTTTCAATAACTGATGAGGATCAGTAATCAACTTTACAACAACGGCCATAGTGAAGGTTCCTTATATCACCAATTGGTCCCCCTTTCGATATACCTTTTGCTAGGCTATTATACCGTACAAAATACCTGCCCTTACGTGAGGGAAACTATAGGTATTTAGAAAGATCAACAAAAATCACCCGCCCTTACGTGAGGGAGACTATAGGTGAGTTTTAGAGATCATACGATACGTGGAACATAAGCGGTACTAAAAGGGAATCGCCTTGTTGATGGCACCTACCATAGAAGATTCTTCTCATGCGTGGGGCGTAACTTCCCCTAAACACTATGAAGAATACTTCGTCAGGATTTACGTCTAAACACAAGTGCGATAAAGGGTAGTGGATGGAGTAAAAAAATGCAAAAATGGCAAACTTATCTCTCCCCGATGATTTATAGAGAACAAGCTCAAACGTCGTTGTAGCAGCTATATTAGGCGGCGGATACAGTAGCCAAATCACGACGGCTTTACCTGTAAGTGCTGGCCAGAGGTATCACAAATACCGAACGTTGCAGTGCAATAAATTGCACGGATGGGTTTTAATTATTCCGGGGACTTAGGGAGTGTTTTGATTTTAATTTTTAATGTTATAGTGCAAAAAATGAAATATGCAACATACAACAAAAAAAATGCCCACAGGAATAACCCACAAGGTGTCGGTCACAGCCAAAAATGCACCTTTTACAATTCGCCAAATTGCTTTTTCAAAAAATTACTCACATTCCCCCTTTGATTTTTTGAAAAAATATCCCCCCTTAAAAAAAATCTCTTTAACAAAGCATTTTAATAATTATTATATATTTAAAATTAAAATAAATAATTTTAATTTATATAGTTTTAAAACTTATGAAAAAATAAATTAAAATTAAATTTTAATTTATAAAGTTTAAAAACTATTAAAAATAAATTAAAATTAAAAATTTTAATTAAAAAAATAATAATTAAAAAAACTTTGAAAAAAAAATTATACCTTAGGGGGGAGTCGGCGGGATTTGAACCCCTGACCTGCAGGCTCCCAAAGCCTTACCGCACAGCTCACTGCCAAGTGAGCTAGCGGGCTGATCCGAAAGGATCAGCAGACCTCCCTCTTTTTCAACCCCTGAGCCTGCCTCCTTCACTGCAAATCGCGGCCTCACCGCTGCAGCTTCCTCCGCGCGTTCTTTTTTTTAAATTTCCCCGGGGGGGGGGCGCTGGACGTCAGAGACGACACGCAGCACGGGCGGGAGGGGCAGGGATTTTTTTTTTTTCTTTTCACCCCCGCGATGCAGCGCGTTCAACGGGGGGGGGTGATTTTTTTTTCCTTTCACCCCCGCATTCAACGGGGGGGGGGAATCCTTTTTTTTTTTTTCATCGGGGGGCATCCACCCTGCGTCCTGGTGGGACGTGCGTAGGGCCGTCCTCCCACGTCGTAGCCTCTGCACGCAATGCGGAGATGTTTGCGCGTCCTCTGCGCGTAGTGGATTGTCTGCGCGCGTCTCGATAGACGTTTGTCTGGGCGTATGTCTACGTCTGTGCGCGTCACGATGCGGACTCGACTGCACATGTAGACGTCTGTCTGCGCGTCCTCTGCGTGTAGCGGATTGTCTGCGTGAGGATGTCTGCGTCTGCGCGTGTCGCGACGCGGAATCGTCTGCACTTTTTTTTTTTAATACATCGCCTGGCCAGAACAATTCTTTGCCTGATTATGCCAGAGGAAAAAAAAAAATTTCGGCTGGCAATTCCAGAGAAAAAAAATCTTCAGCCTGGCTATTAAAAAAAAATACTCCGCCTGCCAATCCCGTGTGCTTCTTTTCTTCCGCTCCCAGCTTTCTCTCACAGCTCCCTGCAATCTGGCTCTGATGCCATGTAAGAATACGGAACAGTCTGTATTATTCAGCAGTGGATTAAATAAGGTTACAACAGCCGGGAATAGCACACTAGCGGAACGACTAAACCAGAACTCTGTTACATAGTTGTAACAGTGCAACAAATAAAGGTAATAATGTAATATAGCCAAACTATGTTAAGTACGCTAACAAAAAAATATTATTATTTTTTTTTACTTTTGAATGTTTGTTTTGTTTTTAAATTAATCAGTTAGGATTAGAAACCCTAGGACTGAAAAAATTAATTTTTGACTTTTGAATTTTTGTTTTGTTTTTAAATTTATCAGTTAGGATTAGAAACCCTAGAACTGAAAAATTAATTTTTGTTTGAATTTTTATGTTTGTTTTTTGTTGTACATTGGTAGGCAATGTTGTATATTCATGTTATTGTTGTATAGTTCTTTTCCATGATTTTAATGTTTTTGAATTGTTTTCTTTTGTAGGTTGTTAAGAGTCGGTACTGTGTACCCACTACTTTTACTGAAGTGTGGGGGGCACTGACTGTGGCTGACTGGGAGTGGCTTGATGCCCTTGGGCTCAAGTAGGTGGCTCGACTAGAGCCTGTGGTCACGGATCAGGCCTATTTGATGGCCCTAATCAATCTTTGGGATCCCCAGACCAACACCTTCCATCTCCCAATAGGGGAGATGACCGTGACCTTGGAGGATATCTATCGGCTTTTGTAGATTTCGATAGATGGACTGCCGATCAGGACATCACTGTGAGATCAGTGGATAGCAGTGTTGACATGCTGCTTCGGGCATGGGGAGGAGCTGGGTGTGGAGGATCCACTAGAGAGGGTAGAGGGCGACTACCATATTGGTGGGATATTGGTTCGATGGTGGCTAGAGAGGGGGGTTTTGGGAGTGAGGCATGCATTTCTTATGGGCCTCATTTCCAACATGATGTTACCCGACTCGTTAGGCGCAAGGTTCCCATGGAACCTACTACATTTGATTTGGCGGTTGGTAGAGTGCCCGACAGAGGCACTGCTAATCATGAGATGGGAACAGACGCTGTTGGCACAACTCTATGGGGAGCTGTACGAGGTCCGCTGTCGATAGCGAAAGGGGATTAGCTATAGCTATCTATTACAAAGTTGGGCTTGGCAACATATAGCAGTGGAGAGGCCAGTCGGGTTACCATGGATGACTCAGGCGAAGATGGAGGATAGGGAGATAGGTTATGCAGTTTTGTGGCAATAGTCTGGGGAGCAGGGACAGAGTCGACGATGGGCAAGTGCCGTAGGGCACTATGCCGATACCTTCTCTTGGCTTACTCCAAGGGAGGTGGTTTGGCGCCCTTATCAGGACTGTCCAGCTTGGCCGAAGGCTAGAGAGTGGCTTCGACGGGTATGTAGAGAGCGATGGCTGATTGGGCAACACGGGACCGAGCATGAGTTCTTCTCATATAGCCAGGTGACATGACAGTTTGGGGTGTGCCAGGGGTTTCCTGGTGAACCCGTGGTCTATCGGCATCGGGGGGATGAGAGGACTCTGGATCGACCAGTCATCGCGCCACTAGGTGAGGATTCAGATGTGGTGATCGATGTCTTGGACGTGGATGACATCGGGACTACCATAGAGTACAACCAATGGTGGGTACTATGATGATGGTGGGGAGAGGGGCCACTGGGAGGTGCGGAGGTGGCAGTGGTAGGTGGGGAGGGTGCTAAGGCACCAGGGGATGATTAGGGAGCTCCTTTGGAGGATGTAGACATGGTGGAGGTGGAGGGTGAGGATGCAAATTTGGGGGTTCTGTATCAGCCGAAGATGTAAGACATTGCAGAGTAGTGGGAGCCAGAGCAGGCTACTGTTCTAGAGAGTCCCATGCCTCAGGCGGATGTGAAGGACATAGAGTTTGGGTTATGCACTGAGAATGCACGATTGGAAGAGCTACTATGGAGGTGAGATGAGGAGTTAGGGGATGCGCTACGGGAGAGGGATCTCCTTCGGGCTCAGCTAGCAGAGCGAGAGAGTGCATGGGTTGCACACCGCCGATAGGAGGGGGGAATCGACACTGTCTGGGAGAGAGATCTCCTACGGATGCAGCTGGAGCAGCACAACGATGTAGTCACGATGTACCATCAGTGAGAGGCAGAGTGGTGTTAGCACTGGATGGATTTGGAGGGAGAGATCACCCACCTTGAGGGGTGGGTACCTGAGCCCTCGAGAGGTGGATCTTCACATCGAACGATGGACAATGGTACTGAGTAGTTAGCATCATCTCATTACAGGCGATTGGATGAGGGAGGTGATAGCAGGCGTGATGTGGGGGCTAGCAGCAGCCACCCCGAGGGGTCCCATAGGACCCACACCATTGGGGGTAGTTCCTGTCACACCGATCCTATCTGATCATGGTGGCCGATGCCCTAGGCTTGGGGGTTTTGAGTTTTTGGATTATGCAGGGTCAGATGACTGATTATTGTAGCCTGTAGGCATTTTTGTTATGATATATATATACAGATGACTCTTTTTTGTTTATGCGAGTGATGATTTGATTTTAGCATGATGAGTGATGAGTATGGATGTATGCATGTTAATTTATTTCGATGGATGCTTATGTTATGATAAATGCAAAATGTTTTTGATATATATGTGATATGCAAAATGCAATGGATGAAATGAATTTGTGTCATTTGGTTAGGGCACCATAGACTATTTAGAACTTTGTGATTATGTTTTTGGGCGATTGCTGTGGTAAATGACTTTGCATGTATACATGTGTTTGTTTTTTTTGTATTTTATGATGGTAATGTGAGGATGAAAAATAGTGCAGTTGGTTTAGAAATGTATCTAAGGTTTTCTGAGATTCAAATGATTTTAACTTGCTAGCCACGACTGTACTTTATATTACAAGACTTTTGAACAAGGTATGAATCGGACTTGTCTTTGACCAAGCTATTTTGCATCCCTGTGTGTGCAATTGAGTTCATTTATGTGGTATTTTTCAGGATACCGCCAGTGCCAGATAGGCTATCAACCAAACTTGTACTGAGGATCACCTAATTAGCTCCACTAACTCCTTTGTTGTATTTAGACAGATTAATCTGCGTTGCTATCTAGGATACCATAAGCTAGCTCATCCACATGCAAACATTGATCTGTACATGAGTTAATGTGACAGATATATCATCATGCGGGAGGTTTACCGCCAGTGACCGATAGGCTATCCACCAAATTGGTACTGAGGCTTGTCTCATGACCTGTCGGACTGCTGAGAGTTCCAAGGATTCAAGTTCGACTCCCTTATTTTCTTCAATTGTATTGGGATACTTTCTTTGTTGTAATGATAAAAATCACTGTTTATTTTTGTATTTTTTTTTCTTTTGAGTAAGGGATTTGAATTTTGAGTGATAAGAATCACTATTGTATGTGCCTTTTGATGTATGCACTCTGGTGGTGATGTCAAATTTGTGGAGTTTTGACTTTTTGCAAAATTTTGAAGTTTGCAACTTTTTTTAGAACTGGGGATTCTTGGGGAATTGGGTAGGGAAGATGCTTGTCCTTTTGCCAACTCTCAACATTCTTGGGGTCATTTGCATAGGGGGATGAGCAAGATAACCATTTCACTTATGGTGACCTGGATTACTGTGCAAGTTTCATCTTTCGTTCACACAACTTGGGAATTTTTATGTGTTTTAATTTGTGTTGGGATGCTACATAACAAGGTGTGATCCAAGTAGAACTCTACCTTCATAAAATCTGTTTGACTTGGTACAGTACGTGGCTGGAAAGCAAAATGACGATTGAAAGACGAAAACTCTTGATACATTAGAAGACCACTGACTCTAGTGTGGTAAAAAGCAGTGAATGGCATTTTTGTTTGTTGTTTTTATAAAATAGAAGAATGTGGAACAAGATGGACTGGAAAAGTAATTACAGTCTATGGTGCCTTTGACCTGAATGACCACAAATATGCAATGTATGGATGCGATGCTTAATGCAGCTACATATTTTTGTATTTTTGATGGATTGATTTTTGTGAATATGAAGATGAGATGTGAGAAGAGCTATTTATTGATGAATTTGAGCATGCCTAGAAATGAGATGCGAATTTTTGTTGTTTTTGATGATTTTTGAATTTTCTTATTTTTGACCAAGCGATTATAGGAATCCTTGGAGCATTTTGGGATTGACCAAGCGATTGTGGGAATCCTTGGAGCATTTTGGGATTGACCAAGTGATTGTGGGAATCCTTGGAGCATTTTGGGATTGGCCAAGCAATTATAGGATCCTTGGAGTGTTTTGGGATTGACCAAGCGATTATAGGAATCCTTGGAGCATTTTGGGATTGACCAAGCGATTATAGAAATCCTTGAAGCATTTTGGGATTGACCAAGCGATTATAGGAATCCTTGGAGCATTTTGGGATTGACCAAGCGATTGTAGGAATCCTTGGAGTGTTTTGGGATATGGCTCTCTTAGATATGAAATGGTCGTAAATGACTGATGTTCAAGGGTTCTGTTTCCTTGATTTCATCAAGAGAGGCTAGCCAGTATGTACCAGGTCCTATTTTGCTATCAATTACATATGGACCTAACCAATTTTCCGTGAACTTGTCCCTTATGTGGGATGACAAATTAGAGTTCTATTGGTTTTCCTTCAAGACCAAATCACCAACCCGAAAGTCCCTCAGGTGAACTTTAATGTTGTAAGCTTTCTTAAGTCGCTCTTGATAGATACGTAAATGATCGAGAGCATTAACACGTCATTCGTCAAGCAACATAAGCTGGTATAACTAGGCCTACTGTGCAGCTTCATCATCGATGAACTCTTGCATTGATATACATAGGGAAAGGATTTCCAACTCGAGAGGCATGACTACCTCAGAGCCATACACGAGCGAAAATGGAGTGGCCCCAGTGGGCGTCCGAATGCTAGTGCGATAAGCCCACAGGGCAAGTGGGATTTGAATGTGCCAATCCTTATGAATGTCTACGATCATCTTTTTAAGGATAGCAACTAGCATTTTGTTTGACGTCTCTACTTGCCCATTTGCCTACGGATAATAGGGTGTCAAAAAATTGTGCTCAATTTTGTACTTTGTGGTCAAAGCACGCACGTCTTTGTTCTTGAATGGTGTCCCATTATCCTAGACTATTTTGGATGGAATACCAAAATGACATATGATGTTATGCAAAATGAACTCCACAATGCGGGGTCCTGTCGTAGAGGTAAGTGGAACTGCTTCCACCCATTTGGTGAAATACTCTATGGCCATTATAATAAATGTGTGACGGCCTGATGACACAAGGGAGATCTTTCCAGTTAGATCGAAGCCCCACTATGAAAACGACCAAGTGGACTAGACTGTCTGCAAGGCCTAGGAAGGTACGTGCATCAAATTGGCATGTTGTTGACACTTTATGCACTTCCTGACATATGCGCAACAATATCACTCTAAAGATGGCCAATAATAGCCCATGCAAAGAATGCGCTTTGCGATGGCCATACCACTGAAGTGGCCACCACATGTACCATTGTGCGCTTGGGAAACTACCCAAGTGGACTCTTGCTGGTACAAACAACGAAGGAGGATTCCTTCATAGCTGCAATGGTACAAAATATCTCCTATCAAGACATACTTAGCCGCTATCTGCTTGAATGCTCGTTTTGCAGCATGCATCAATCCAAGCGGGAGGTTACCTAACTTGAGGTAGTCTCTAATGGGTAAATACCAGTCCTGCTGATCGAAAGCCTCGATGGTATGAACAACCAATCCCTCTTGAAGTTCATCCCTAGCAAATGCTGAGCGAGAGATAACTTGTAAGAATAGCATTGTGTTGCTATTAATGGGAGTAGGGGTGAACAAGGACCCCCAGTTGGAATGTTTCAGATGATCGTGGATTCGAGAGAACTTATTCGAAGATGGTTCAATCTAGATCATGTGGATTCTTGGTGTTAAATCAGAGCTTGCACGCTCCATCGTGGATTGCGATAGTGTATTGAATTGAATGGTTGTCATATCACTAGAAAGGTCTTGCGGGATTAGTGACCCCAATGAGGCCATTGTGTTCGCAAAATGATTCGATGATCGAGGGAGTGCCTTGATGTCATACCACTCAAGTTTTGCCAGGAATTTGTCCACAAGGGCTTTATAATCCTGCTAAACCGGGCATTTGCATTGGAATACCCCTTTGAATTGATTGAAAATTAACAACAAATCACCAAAGATGTTCAGTCGTTTGATGTTCATGGTGATTGTTGTTTGAAGACCTATGAGCAAGGCTTCATACTCTGCATTATTTTTGGTGCATGGGAAATTTAATTTAAATGACAAGGGAATTGGAGCGCCCTACAGTGTGAAGAATACTATTCTCGTGCCACCACCTTGCTCACATTTAGAACCATCAAAAAATAGGGTTATGTCAGCCTGTGACTTAGGCTCATTGGAATCTGGCGATTCTGAGACATGGAAGACCCCATCATCGGGTAGTTCTATGACTAGAGGCTGATCATATTTGAGAGGAGCCTCTGCTAGTTGATCGGCTATGACCTGTCCTTTGATGGATTTCTGTCCGATAAACTCTATGTCAAATTATGTCAACAACATGATCCATTTCATCGTGTGACTACTATGATAAGTACGACTCATCATGTATCACAATGGATTCTCCTTAGACACAACATATGTAGTGTTGCTCAACATGTAGTGGCATAGCTTTTTGGTAGCAAACACCACTTCCAAGCAGAGTTTATCAACGTATGCATAGTTAAGTTCATAACTAACTAGGGTGCGGCTAAGATAGTAAGTAGCCTGTTCTTTGTGAAGTTCATTCTTCTGGGCTAGCATGGTGCCCAATGCCACCTCAGTAGCTGAGATGTATAAGTAGAACGACACTCCTAGTCTAGGTGGTGCCAATACTGGCGACGAAGCCAAGTATCGTTTGATGTCGTCAAAGGCTGACTGACACTCGTTATCCTAGTGAAATGTTACCCCCTTGTGCAATAATTTGTTCATGGGTCGGCACTTGTCAGATAGCTATGCTATGAAGCACTTAATTGATGTGACCTTTCCTTGTAGGATTTTGAGCTGCTTGATGGTAGTTGGGGGAACCATTTCAATGATTGCATTGAATTTGTTGGGGTCCACTTTGATGCCTCGTTTTGAGACTATGAAACCCAAGAGTTTTCTAGATGTGACACCAAATACGCACTTCTTGGGATTCAGTCTAACTTTATGCTCCATGAGGTGATCAAGGATCTTTCTTAAGTCATCGAGATGATCTGGGCTCGAAAGATACTTGGCCAACAAATCATCCATGTAATCTTCCAAATTTTTATGCATGTAATCATGGAATATGTATGTCATGGCACGTTGTTAGGTTGCACCAGCATTTTTAAGGCCGAAAGGCATGACCTTATAACAAAATGTCCCCCAAGGCGTTGTGAATGCCATTTTTAGTTGGTCCTCAGGATTGATACGAATCTGATTGTATCCCGAGAAACCATCCATGAGGGATAGCATTTCATGACCTGTTGTAGCGTCTACCAACACGTTGATGCTTGGCAAGGGGAAATCATCCTTAGGACTCACTTTTTTTAGATCTCAAAAATTAGTGCATATGCGAATCCTCCCGTCGGGCTTTTTGATAGGCACCATGTTGGACAACCATGGCGTATAATCCACACAGATGACAAAATGTGCATCCAACAGCTTTTGCAATTTGTCTTTGACCATTAAGGCCACTGTTGGGTGCATCTTACATAGTTTTTGCTTAAATGGATTGATTGTCGGATCAAGCATAATATTATGTGTGACTAGCTACGGATCTAGCCCCGACATGTCTTTGTATGACCATGCAAAAACATCCTTCTTCTCTTTGAGAAGGGCAATGTAGTTGGCTTGCTCTTCGGGGGATAAGCTAACCCCCAGCTTGATAATCTATGGATTCATTGGATCTAAGCCAATGTCTATGTCAATCATCTCCTCGATCGACATGTGGTATCCGTACTCCAACTGATGTGGAGTTGAGATCAAATGGATATCATTTGCCGAGTTTAAATCTACGTTAGGAACCTCCTGTTCCTCTTCAACATGAAAGATATCCTGAGTTGTCCCTAGGGTAAAATGAGGCATTTTACCAAAAGGCTAGTACTCTGATGGGGATGGAGGTGAATTGATGCAATCCCAGTCAATGGCATCCATGTCTAGATGTAAGGACCATTCTGGATCAACCAGATTGCAGATGGGTGCAGTTAAGTCAATGGAGATCATGTGGATGAAATGAATTTGGTCTCCATTACCATGGGTGTGATGACTTAAACATTCTGGATGTTCTCTATGTTTTGGATCTGGTTCTATAGGTACTGGCATGAATGGATCGGCCCTATGTGCTAATAGGAGGATAGGATCTGCCCTCTACACTGATATCACCCTAGGGTTTCAGAGTGGAAAGCACTCTTTGTGTCCCTAGAGCAGCGAATCCAACACTTGATCCCACCCAACTGGGTCTATGTACCACTCATGCCCTGACACTATGCCTATCTATGCAAATATGTCATTAATATCCAAGGGGTATTGTTGTTGCCTTTGTTGCATTTGTCGCATGTGGTTGAGATAGGCCATCTCAGTTTCATATTTTGAATCACTGTCAGAGATCCAAAAGTGTTCATTGACTTCAAAAACTGCTTACGGCATATAAGTCTCATCTTGTTCAATCAAATTAATCTAGTCCCATTGCGGTTGTTCCACGCTTCATGGGGGGACTTGATTCTCTTGAAGCTGCACTGGCTCGATTGGAGCCTCTAGAGGGAACATAGTCAAAATGATTTCTTGCCAGTTATTCATGGGAATCTCTCGTGAGTGATCACTATCATATTCAAAGGGGTCATATGACGTTGGTTCATATTCTGATTCATCCTTCGAAGATCCTTGTTGACACTATTTATCCTTTTCTTGAAAGTGAATTCTTGAAATTTTGCCTCTCTCTAGCAAAGGAGGAGGGTTATTGATGTTAACAAGGGTGTTTGTTGACCATGGGAGGTAATATCCCAATGTATACATTGTGTTCAGGTTGGCATAAGGATCTGATGCCAATCCACCCTTGTTGCCTATTCCTACGCCTTGCATGTTTTCCACCAAGATGTCTAAGGGCAGGGGGTGGTTGAACCCTAATCTTGACTTGTCATAAGGCATTTGGTATCTTGGCTAGAAAAGGACATGCACTCCTTACTCATACCTGCCTAGCCCGTATCCATGCCAATTGCATTGGCCAAGATATCTCAGAGCGAAATCCGGGTTAGACAGATAGTTGACATCTCCTGCAAAAGGCTCTTCATCCTCGTCCTTTTGCATGCATGTCTCAGCACCATGGTCAAGGCCTCCATACACAAAATTGGTCTGGGTCGGTGGGTAGCCTAAAGGAACAATTATCCTGATGGGAAGGCGAGGTCTCCCCATGTCTTGCACTGACTCTAGCGCTATCGTTGCTATGACATTCTGCACTAGATACTCCCCTAGGCCCCATACTGGCCATTTCAACAGTAATTGTTGGTGATTGAGAGGGAGGGAACAGAAGCTTGTCCTGAGTCCATTCCATGTTGGGTGGATTAGGAGTCTCAACTTCCATTGTGCTAAGTATCTCTTCGATTGAGATGGTTGATATTTTTGGCAGTGCCTCTTCCAGGGGTGGAGCCTCTTCTAGGATTTGCTTCCCTTTATCCTTCTGTTTAGCCACAATAGGCAGCATTGGTAATGAAGGAGCTGACGATGAAGATGCACCTGGATGGGGTTTTTATGGATTAGTCACCAGTGGTGCTTGTGGCCTCAGACCCTGTCTAGATGGATTTAACTAAAAATCCAAGTGCGTCGATGGGAGGGTCGATTGCGGCATCAACTGCACTGCATTGCAATATTTGAAGGGTTCTAAATTCATCGAGACTACATGTAATTCCCCTTAAAATGCATACTTCAAGCATTGGTGAGCTATCGAAGGGACACACTTCATGTCCCTAATCCATGGCCGCCCTAGAAATATGTTGTATGCCATATCGCCTTCCAAAATATGGCACAATGTAGGTATCATCATTTGTTCTACCTGAATAGGTAGAACAATTGTGCCAACTGTTGAGCATATCGCATCATTGAAAGCTCATGATGTGTAAGTGGAAATCGTGATGTAAGAGGTTGGCAACTTCAAATGTTTCAATGCTATCGTAGTAATGATGTTACTAGACAAGCCAGTGTCTATCAACACCCTCTTATACATGATCCTGTTGACCCGTGCGATAACATGCAGGAGTGGATCTGCCATGTCATCAAAAACTGATTTAACTTCATCTTCTCGAAAGGTAATGACTGGCTCTGTGCATCGTTTTACATGTCCGATGAAGTTATTGAAGGAATTCGCTTCGTGGGGCTGCAACTCGATGGATTTCAAAATCTCCATGAGAGCCTCCTAATGGGGTGCTGATTGTTGTATAAGCTCATATATGGAGAGCCTATCCGACGTGGTCTGCAAACTCTACGTGAGTTTGGTCCGTATCATGACCTCGAATCTAGGCAGAGGTAACTGCACAGGGTGTTGTTGAGGTTGTGACATCAATGGAACCTCTCTTGTGGCTGCATCAGGGGAAATTCTTGGGTATTTCTTGTTCCTAGTCACTATGCTTATCATTCCCACATACCCTTGCATGGGGAAATGCTGTTGCACCTCAATGACCTGAAGGGATTTTTCCTGTGCCTCGTGGGCAGGCAAGGGGTCCTTGAAAACCCCAATCTGCTGGTTGTTTGGTGCTATGGGGTTGTCTACTACCAATGTTTTATTGTCAATCAGGTCTTGTATCAATCCTTTGAACTTCCAACATGCGTTCAGGTCATGTCCCCTTCACCTGTGGAACCTACAATACAAGTCCTCTTTGTATCCCTTAGGCTTGGGAGTGTTAGGATCTATGGTTTGAATCTCTGGAAGGGTGATCAAGTTTGTCGCTGACAAGTGGTCAAATAGGGAGTCCCTAGACTTCGTATAAGGGGTGTATTGTCACCTAGGGTGACGCTACTGATTTTGCTCCTATTTTTTATTTTTGTTTTCATAATTGTTAGGAGGCACTGCATGATAACTAGCCTTTTGAGGCTGTATTTATTGTGTAGGCTTGGGGAAATTTATGGCAACTTGATTAACCGCAACGGGTTTTTGTTGCGTAGTCCCTGTCTTTGTGTTCTTGTTCCACTCTTTCTTCTTAGGTTTGGCAATTTTGCCCTCCTGTATTTTGATCTCTTCGATAATTCTGGCTTGCGCCAGAGCTTCTTCTAAGGTGGCATATTGCTATAGCTGCAATAGCCTAGAGATCAATCTCAAACAACTTTGTGAGAACATCTGTGTAAGGTCGGACATAGGGGGAAGGTAGGGTAGCTTGGAAAGCAGAGTCCTCCATCGATTCTCATAGGCTGCCATGGTCTCCTCCTCATATTGCCTAAGGATGGCTAGGTCACTCAGTGATGCCTTCTTCTTAGTGCTGAAGGTGAAGCTTTCAAGGAATGCATCCACTAATTGATCCAAGTTATTGATGCTGTGCTTTGGCAACTGGGTGAACCAATCCGAGGTAGGGCCCATGAATGTGGTTATAAATGTCCTTAGCAACAACACATCATTATCCTGAATGCCAAAGCATTGGCTCAAGAATCTTGTCACATGCTCTTGGGCATCCTCTTCACCCTTAAAGACTGCCAACTGAGGCAACTTGAAAAGTTTGGGGTAAGGAGGTGCGAGCATTGAAGGATGCATCGGATGATTACGAAGTTGGCGTAACGTGGGCTTTTGGGGCCTATAATATTTGGTTTCCACAGAATCTAAACACTTTAACAGTGCTTTGTATGCATCGAAATATTTAATCTCTTCCTCTTTAGTTTGCTCCCATTGTGAGTTGTGGTAGACTGGAGGCCTATGGGGGGGTGGTCAGATAGCAGCCCCTTTGCCTTGGTAGGGCATTTTAGCCCGCTCTACTTCTTGTTTATACTCATTGAAAACTTCTTGAGGAGTATCTGGGCGAGACCTATGACCCTGAGTGGGTCCCCGCGGAGCGTACCCATCGTTGTTTTGGGGAGTGGCCTCCCTCTCAGGTCTATGGGGTCTCAAAGGCAAAACTTGACGAGGTCGCAGAGACCTATCCTGCACTAAGGGATTATGCCTCTCATATGGTTCTGCTCTTTGAGCATGAGGGGTTGGAACCCTCTTCAATAGGTTATAAAGAAGCTTGTCTGTTTGGCACTGGATGTGCTCCTTACTAAGGTGGTATAGATGTTCTAGTTGCTGCTGATCTTGCTCAAGCTACGTGATCTGTGCTTGGCGGGTGGAATGTCTGGTAACTACCAGGTCAATTTGGTCTGCCATCTAGGGCTTAGGAGGCCTGAATGCCTCTCCTATGTATTTTCCTCGATCATGATGATCCGAGATCTCAATGGGTTGCTTCCCTCTATCGAGGTTGGCGGGGACCATGATATCTAGCAGGTGCAAAAATGCAAGGATCCCACACTATATATTACTCTCGAGGAATGTGATGGTCTTCCTCATACTCCCTTTCATAGGTGTGAAAGGGGTGGGCGAAGTTATCTTGCCCTATTTGGAGAGCCCTTCGCTCTGGGTTTTGTCTATTGGTTCTAACAGTGATGGGAGGCAAAGGAGAGATGCCATAATCACGCGGCCTCTCCTCATGGGCACTATGCCTCTCTAGCGCTTCATCACATGGTGGCCACTCATATCTAGCTTCTAAGGGAGCTCTTCTATCTACGTTGAGTGCCACATGTAAATATTCTTCTCGAAAGGGGCTATGTTGAATGGGTGTGTCCCCCAGAGGGGTGTCCCTATAATTCCACCTTGACATGGAATGATGTGGACTCTCTTGTGGGTCAGACCGCCAAGGTGGTATGGCCAAGTCCTTAGGGCTAAAGCGGATGTGACTTGTGCCTACTACTTGTACACTTTCTATAGCTTTTGCCCTTGATTGGGCTTGGCTATGGGTGTATACCATGGTGGTGCTCTTCTACAAGCTAAGCAAATTTTTATCTCTTTTATGATTTTTTATGCTATACTTAAACTGATATTCACACAATGACATTGAGAGGGGGGGGTGAATCAGTGTAGCTATTAAAATTCAAATCTACAGTATTTAAAACTGAAGCAAAGAGAACTTGAAAACCAAAAAAGCAAATTGAACAAGAGAGCACACCACAACACACAATATAACGAGGTTCACCAATTTGGCTACTCCTAAAAAATGACTGCTTGGACTCCAATCCAAATCCAATATTTGCAAAATACCAATTTTACAAACACTTTACCAGCATCTACTGGAAGGAGCACCAACCCCTTAATTTTCTCGCAATGAGATAGGAGCACCAACCGCTAGTACCAAGCACCAACTTGGACTACAATTCTGAGCAATTATAATGACATAAAAATGTCTTCACTGTTTACACGACCCTGACTGGTCTGCAATTAAACAAACTTTGCACACTCTCACAACTCTGCTTATTTCTCTCTTGGCCCTCTTCTAACCCTCTTTTCATAGTAATTTCACTCTAACAGCAGCAACTTGAATCTCTGCATGACTATACTTTTATAACCCCTTTTTCTCATCGAGACTCCTCGTCTTCTATGACTTTTCTAATTTTGCATGTAGTCGAATGACATACTCTGACTGTTGGAATTCCTTTCTCTGTGTGCATGCAATTTTTTATTCTGCTTGTGTGATTATTCGAATTCTTTTATGTTTCTGCATATACGGTTGTTAAATTGCATTTTCTCTTCTCCATATGTGGCTATTCGATTGCATTTTCTCTTCTCCATATGCGGCTGTTCGAATTCTGCAAATATGACTGTTTGAAGGCGTTTACGATTCTGCATATACGACTGTTCAAATGCATTTTTGATTCTCCATATGCGGTTGTTCAAATTCTGTAAACATGGTTGTTCAAATGCTTTTTGAACACCTGTCACTGTGTAACTGTAGATCTGACTCCAGTTAACTCTTACGTAACTGGCTGCATGATTTTTCATTTACATTTTTTCGACACCTGTCACTGTGCATGCTCCTTCGGCTTTTACCCGCCAAACTGTTACCTGTTGCGATATCACGACATTTCTGCCCATTTGAATTTTTTTGGACTGTTGACCGCAAAAACCTAACCTATTGCGATATCACGACATTTTTAGCCTCCTCGACCTTATATTGGCATGCACCCGCAAAAACAGAACACGTCGTGAAATCACGACGCATTTGCTGCCTCCAGCTATTTTTTGTCTCCTACCCATGAAAATGAGACATGTCACAAAATCGTGACGTTCTCCGCTTTTGTACACCTATCCTTTGCCAGCATCCATGAAAATGGAACATGTCATGAAATCACGATGTTCTCCCCTTTCGTACAACTCTCCTTCGCTAGCACCCACGAAAATGGAACATGTCATGAAATCATGATGTTCTTCGCTTTCGTACAACTCTCCTTCGCCAGCACCCGTGAAAATGAAATCGTGACACTTTGCGCTTCCCTGCACTCTACTTCGCTTGTAGCTGCGAAAATGGAACATGTCATGAAATCGTGACACTTTTCACTGTCGTACACTTTTCTCTGCAAGCCTCAGTGAAATCGAAACATGTCACGAAATTGTGATGCTTTTCTGCCTTAGCGTTGTTCTTTGCTTTTCGCCCACAAAAATGCAACATGTCACGAAATCGTGACATCTTTCACATTCGTACATTTCTTACTTCATGCACTAGCAAAATCAAGACATGTAGCGAAATCGCTACACCTTTGTTGCCTTGCATTTTGACTTGTAGCGAAATCGCTACACCTTTGTTGCCTTGCATTTTGACTTGTAGCGAAATCGCTACACCTTTGTTGCCTTGCATTTTGACTTGTAGCGAAATCGCTACATCTTTGTTGCCTTGCATTTTAACTTGTAGCGAAATCGCTACACCTTTGTTGCCTTGCATTTTGACTTGTAGCGAAATTGCTACACCTTTGTTGACTTAGCACTTTTTCTTTGCTTCTGCCAGCGAAACTTCGACATGTAGCGAAATCGCTACACTTTTTCGCCTTGTTGCTTCTACTCCGATCCTGTCGTGAAATCGTGACACTTTTCATTGCCTACGCCTTTACCCGAAACATGTCGCAAAATCATGACAGTTTTTTAACTTTGCTTCTTTCCTTCCAGCATGTCACGAAATCGTGACATTTTTGGCTGCGCCTTCTCTTTCCTCATTTTTGTCGTGAAATCATGAGATTTTCAGCTGTGCCTTCTCTCTCCTCATTTTTGTCACGAAATCGCAACATTTTTGGCTGCGCCTTCTCTCTCCTCATTTTTGTCGTGAAATCACGACATTTTCGACTGCGCCTTCTCTCTCCTCATTTTTGTCACGAAATCATGACATTTTCGGCTGTGCATTCTCTCTCCTCATTTTTGTCACAAAATCACGATAGAAAATATGTCGCGATATCGCGACAATTTTCTTACTTGTTTTTTTTTGCAAATTTCTGAATCTGGGCCACTTCTATTTTCCTAGAATTTCACTGTACTTGATCTGAATGACCTCTGAATTCTTGTCCACTGCTTCAACTGCATCAATTTTTTTCTGTGTTGACAACAATGACAATACTTTTGTTGCACCTTGCTCAACAATAACAGAAAAGAACACACACATACACAAATGGTGATTATCTCGTTTAAGGGTTGAGTGTGTCCTAAAACTAGTTTAGTGTGTTTTGTTGATTTTTGTTTTTTTTTTTTTTTGAAGAGCATTTAAATGCAAAATGTTGGCTCATATGACTCCTATAAATGGTTGCCCCTTCGATATACCTTTTCCAGACCGATATACCAACCTCTCTATATACCCACCCTTACATGAGGGAAACTATAGGTACATGAGAGCAGATGGTACATGGAACATAGGCGGTACAGAAGGGAGATTACCTTGTTTATGACACATACCATAGAAGACTTATCCTCGCATGATGATAATCACCCCAGAAAAACTCGATCAACTTTCATAAGGATTTATGTCTAACAACAGTGACAATCGGGGTAATGGATGCAAAATCAAGCCAAGGTGGTGATGAACCCACCATTGGTCTTGATCAAGGGCTGGGGTCTTACGACCAGCTCCTTGGTTTAAAAATGCCACATGATGTTTGTGTGGTTCTTTTTATTAAAAAAAATGAAACAGGCAAACAAAAAGGAAACTTTCCCTAAGCCATACAAAAACTAAAAATAAAAAAAAACAGAAATTTTTTTTTTGACAAAAGCTTGTTAAAAACCCCTACCTCTTCTCTGCCCAAAAGGATGTTTCTGATTCTCGGCTCTGAAACTCCATAGAAAAAAATTCATCTCTAGGTAAGATGAATACCAGAACAAAATCCATCCCTTTCTGAGATGAATTCGAATTCGTCTCAGGGTCAGATGAATTACAGTACTGTATTTGCCACAGGCTAGGATGAATAACAGTCAGAGTTCGAAAAACGGTACCTACAAGCATAAAAACACAAATTTTTGATCAGTTTCTTGATCTCAAAAATCAGGGGACAGAGTCCCACCGTGATCGCCACTAAAAGCATGAGATTTTGAAAGTTTGAAAAGAAACACTAAAGCTATGCAATGCAAAACAAAATGTAACGCTTTTGTCCTAGAAACTTGAAATGCATGAAATAGGTGAAAGAGACGAATTAAGATGAAATGAAAGAAGTACAAAAAGCACAACCATTTTTATTTATACTCTCTCAATATCGGTTACAAATACGTCTCCCGCATTTTTAGGCGCTAGGAGCGTTAACATGTTTTGATTACAATGGTGACTAGTGATCCTCCTTTCGCATGCCCACATGTAAAATGGACGGGCCAAAGTGTCGCCGCCACTGATGTGAATGAATCCTTCATCCTTGCTACTCCTCTATGACTTTTCTAATTCTGTATGCAGTCGAATGACATACTTTGACTGTTGGAATTCCTTTCTCTACATGCATGCAATTTTTTATTCTGCTTGTGCAACTATTCGAATTCTTTTATGTTTCTGCATATACGGTTATTCGATTGCATTTTCTCTTCTCCATATGCAGCTGTTCGATTGAATTTTATCTTCTCCATATGCAACTGTTCGAATTCTACAAATACGACTGTTTGAAGGCGTTTACGATTCTGCATATACGGCTGTTCGAATGCATTTTTGATTCTCCATATGCGGCTGTTCAAATTCTGCAAATACGGTTGTTCGAATGCTTTTTCAACACCTGTCACTGTGTAACTGTAGATCTGACTCCAGTTAACTCTTACGTAACTGGCTGCATGATTTTTCCTTTACACTTTTTCGACACCTGTCACTGTGCATGCTCCTTCGGCTTTTACCCGCCAAACTGTTACCTGTCGCGATATCGTGACATTTCTACCCATTTGACTTTTTTTGGACTGTTGACCATGAAAACCTGACCTGTCATGATATCATGACGTTTTCAGCCTCCTCGACCTTATCTTGGCATGCACCCACGAAAATAGAACATGTCATGAAATCGCGATGCATTTGCTGCCTCCAGCTCTTTTCTGTCTCCTACCCACGAAAACGAGACATGTCACGAAATCGTGACGTTCTCCGCTTCCGTACAACTCTCCTTCGCTAGCACCCATGAAAATGGAACATGTCATGAAATCATGACGTTCTCCGCTTCCGTACAACTCTCCTTCGCCAGCACCCACGAAAATGGAACATGTCACGAAATCGTGACGTTCTTCGCTTTCGTACAACTCTCCTTCGCCAGCACCCGCGAAAATGGAACATGTCGCGAAATCGCGACACTTTGTGCTTCCCTGCACTCTGCTTCGCTTGTAGCCATGAAAATGGAACATGTCACGAAATCGTGACACTTTTCGCTGTCGTACACTTTTCTCCGCAAGCCTCAACGAAATCGAAACATGTCACGAAATCACGACGCTTTTTTGCCTTAGCACTGTTCTTTGCTTTTCGCTCGCGAAAATGCAACATGTCACGAAATCGTGACATCTTTCGCATCCATACATTTCTTACTTCATGCACTAGCAAAATCAAGACATGTAGCGAAATCACTACAACTTTGTTGCCTTGCAGCAAAATCGCTACACCTTTGTTGCCTTGCATTTTGACTTGTAGCAAAATCGCTACACCTTTGTTGCCTTGCATTTTGACTTGTAGCGAAATCGCTACATCTTTGTTGCCTTGCATTTTAACTTGTAGTGAAATCGCTACACCTTTGTTGCCTTGCATTTTGACTTGTAGCGAAATCGCTACACCTTCTTGACTTAGCGCTTTTTCTTTGCTTCTGCCAGTGAAACTCCGACATGTAGCGAAATCGCTACACTTTTTCGCCTTGTTGCTTCTACTCCGATCCTGTCGCGAAATCGTGACACTTTTCATTGCTTGCGCCTTTACCCGAAACATGTCACGAAATCACGATAGTTTTTCAACTTTGCTTCTTTCCTTCCAGCATGTCGCGAAATCGCGACATTTTTGGCTGCGCCTTCTCTCTCCTCATTTTTGTCATGAAATCGTGACATTTTCGGCTGTGCCTTCTCTCTCCTCATTTTTGTCGTGAAATCATGACATTTTCGGCTACGCCTTCTCTCTCCTCATTTTTGTCATGAAATCATGACATTTTCGGCTGCATCTTCTCTCTCCTCATTTTTGTCACGAAATCATGACATTTTCGACTGTGCCTTCTCTCTCCTCATTTTTGTCGCGAAATCGCGACAGAAAACATGTCGCGATATCGCGACAGTTTTCTTACTTGTCTTTTTCTGCAAATTTTTGAATCTGGGCCACTTCTATTTTCTTAGAATTTCACTGTACTTGATCTGACTGACCTTTGAATTCTTGTCCATTGCTTCAACTGCATCAATTTCTGTCTGTGTTGACAACAATGACAATACTTTTGCTGCACCTTGCTCAACAATCTCCCCCTTTGGAATTGTTGGCAACACTTATGCACTCTCCTGTAATTCTTCTCCCCCTTTGACAATAATACCAAAGGGCTATTGCAGACTCCCCCTGAGTCTATGCACACCACTCTTAGACAAATATTGTTATAGTTAGCAAAAATCATAAATATAAGCAAAACTATAAGCATAGGCATAAATGCACCCCCTGAGAATGTGATCCCAAATGATAGTCAATTCTTGGGAATTGTGACCACTCCCAACTTATTTTGAAGGTACTCAAAAACTTCCTTGGGCAATGGTTTTGTGAATATATTATCTACTCGCTCTGTAGTTGGAACAAAATCCAATTTGACCTCTCCTTCTACAACTTTATCCTTCAAGAAATGATACTGGATCGCAATATGTTTGGTTCTAGAATGCATAACCGGATTCTTGGATATGTTGATAGCACTAGTGTTATCACATTTTATTGATATTGGTTCTTTGAAGTGAATACCAAGATCTTTCAACGTTTGTCTCATCCATAATATCTGTGTACAGCATGTTGTTGCTGCAATGTATTCTGCCTCTGCTGTGGATAGAGAGACTGATTCTTGTTTCTTGTTGTGCCATGCTACCAGCCTGTCTCCAAGATAAAATGCTCCTCCATTGGTACTTTTTTTGTCATCAATACATCCTGCCCAATCTGCATCAGAATATGCAATCAAAGTGAAGTCTTTACCTTTTGGGTACCACAACCCATAATCCATAGTACCCTTGAGGTACCTGAAGATCCTCTTTACAGCTGTCACATGAGTTTCTTTGGGACTAGCCTGAAATCTTGCAACCATGCATACTGCCTGTAATATATCTGGTCTAGTGGCTGTTAAATACAACAGGCTTCCAATCATAGACCTGTACATTGTTTGATCTACATCTAGAGATTTGTCATCCTTGCTCAACTTGCAGCCTGTTGTCATGGGAGTGCTAACAGGTTTACTATCTTCCATTGTGAACTTTTTCAGCATTTCTTTTACATATTTAACTTGAGAAATAAAAATGCCCTTTTCATTTTGATTGACCTGCAGTCCTAGGAAATAAGAAAGTTCACCAATCATAGACATCTCAAATTCTTTCTTCATTTTAGTTGATATGTCTTTGCAATATTCATCCATGCTGCTGCCAAATATTATATCATCTACATAAACAACAAGAACAATAAGATGGCCCTTCTTTGTTTTGACATATAAATTGCTGTCCACCAAACCTTTCTTGAACCCTTGTTTAATAAGATAGTTATCCAGCCTTGCATACCATGCTCTGGGTGCCTGTTTCAAACCATATAATGCTTTCTTTAACTTGCAAACAAAATCTGGATTGTCACCAAGTTGGAAGCCATCTGGCTGTTCAATGTAAACCTCTTCTTCCAGCTTTTCCATTTAGAAATGCTGATTTTACATCCATTTGATATACTTTGAAATTTTTATGGACTGCTAAAGCCAAAAACATTTGTATTGCCTCTAGTCTGGCTACCGGTGCAAAGGTTTCCTCAAAATCAATGCCTTCAACCTGAGCATAGCCTTTACAGACCAATCTTGCCTTATTTTTGACAACCTGTCCATCTTCATTTAATTTATTTCGAAAAATCCATTTAGTGCCAATTATGTTTTTATTTGTTGGCCGTGGTACTAATTCCCAGGTTTTGTTTTTCTCAATCTGATCTAGTTCTTCATTAATTGCCTTCATCCAACTTTCATCCGTGCTTGCTTCGACAACATTTTTAGGTTCAATGCTAGATAACGAGAGAATAGTTCCGCACTCATTGCTCTTCTTGTCTGAATACCATCTCGTGGGGTCCCCAATAATCTGTTCACTCGGGATGATTTTTCTGTCAGTTGCCTATTTTAAATTTCTTGTTTTCTTCTTCTTCTGAGTTAGTTTTTAAAACATCTGGATCAATTTTTTGATTCTCTTCTATTTCCTTTTCATCATCTCCTTCAATGACTTCTTCATAAATAGGGTAGTTTTCTTGATAAGTAATTTCTTGCTCTCTACCTTCATCAACTTTAACATCAGCACTCTCAACAATTTTCTTTAGCCTCTTGTTGTAACATGTGTAGGCTTTGCTTTTTGTTGAGTAACCAAGAAAAATACCTTCATCAACTCTATCTTCAAATTTATCGAGATTATCTTCAGTCCGTTTGATGTAGCACTTGCTGCCAAATACTTTGAAATATCTTGTTGTTGCCTTTCTGCCGAACCATAGCTCATAAGGTGTTTTTCTTTCATGCGGTCTTAGCATGCACCTATTTTGAATGTAAACTACAGTATGGACTGCCTCTTTCCAAAATCTATCAGCTATTTTGTTCTCAGCCAACATTGTCTGTGCCATTTCCTGCACTGTCCTGTTCTTCCTTTCTACAACACCATTCTATTGAGGTGTCCTTGCTACTAAAAACTGTCTTCTTATCCCATATTTTTGACAGTATTCTACAAATTCTTCTGAAATAAACTCTCCTCCTCTGTCTGATCTTAGGCATTTAATCCTCTTTCCAGTTTGATTTTCAACCTATTTTTTAAAAATCTTAAACATCTCAAAGGCATCTGATTTAAGTTTTAAAAATAATACCCATGTCATCCTGGAGTAGTCATCTATGAACAACATAAAGTATTTGTCACCATTTATGCTTTGAGTTCTCATGGGTCCACACAAATCAGTATGAATTATCTCCAACGGTTTGCTGGTGAAGTATTCCTTTGATTTAAATGTGGATCTGGTTTGCTTTCCTTTTTGACATGAAGCACATATGCTATTTACTGGTTTGCCAATGGTTGGTATATCTCTTACTGCTCTTTTTGAACTTATTTTTGCCGGATTGTCAAAACTAATATGACCGAGCCTCTTGTGCCATAGCCAATTTTCATCTTCCTGTCCAATCAAGCATGTTCCTTCTGCATTTTTTGAGAGAGTATATAGATTACCAGAAGTCCTTGATCCAGTAGCTATCAGCTTCCCACTGTGTGCTTTTCTCACTTCACAACCCTCCTTAAAAATGACTTCATGACCTCGGTCATAGATTTGACTTACACTTAGCAAGTTATGCTTCAGACCAATCACAAACAAGACTTCTTTTGATTTTATCTTTCCATCACTGATCTTGACTGATCCTTTTCCAACTATCTTTGCTCCATCATTATTTCCAAATTTCACGAACCACCTTCATAATTCTGTAACTTCTCAAATTTTTGCTTGTCACCTGTCATGTGACTGGAGCATCCACTGTCAAGTATCCATGGTGCAGATTTGTTCTATGCTTTAAAAGTAGTCTAAACAATCAAAGATTCCTTTTCTTTCCATTCTGGTTTGATGATAGATTTGGCTACTTGTTTTGCCTTTGCCCTTTCATTAGCATGTGCCTGTTTTTCAAGAAATTTCTTGTTTTGTTTCAACCCATTTGGTTGAGATTTTCTACCCTGATAATTATTTGATGCAAAAGTGCTTCTATAGTTTCTTGCAATATGTCCAAAATTATGACAATTATAACATTCAACTGCATAATTCATTAAAGGAGAAAAAACATTTCTACTGATGAAATTCCTTTGAGATACATTATGACTGCAATCTGAAATCTTATGGCCATAAGCATTGCATTTAAAACAATAACCAAAAAAAGAATGATTAAACCTGGGTGTAGGTCTTTGCTAGTTTGAAGTAGGAGCCATGAATCTTCTCCTTCTTGGATGTGTGACTTTTGTGAATCCATCTTTGTCAGTACTCTTCTTGAGTCTGGCATTATTGCTTTCTTTGGCATGATTTGTTTTTTCTTGATCAACCCTGATATTTTCTTCTTTCTTTATGGGTTCTACATTTAAGGCCTTTGAACCCTTTGATGATTCTCCTTCATCGAAGCCTAAACCAAATTTGATGCCGAAAGGCCTTTGGTTATTTAACATTTTATCCAGCTTTACAGTACTTTCTTCAAACTTATGAAAATAGCTCAATTTCCTATTCATCTCCTCTAGTCTGTATCCTTAACTTAACAATGTCTTCTTCTAGCTTGCTGCATTCAACTGTCTTTACGGTTAATTGTTCATCAAGAACTTCAGACATTTTCTTGAATTCCTCTGTCTGTATTTTCAAACTGTTTATTATGTCAGTGGCATCCTCTAGTTTTCTTGAAAACTTTTTATTCTTTTTCCTTTCTACACTCAACTCTTCAAGTGCAGCAACCAATTCTCCTTCCAGATATACTTCAGCCTCATCCTTAAAGTTTTCATCACCTTCTTGATTTTCTTCTATTCTTTCTTCTTCAAGTGCCATGAACAGAGCTTCACCTATTTCTTCTTCAGAATCCTCACTTGAGCTTTCTTCGAAGAGCTGACATTCTTGGATATGAAGCTTTTCTTCTTGAAGTTGTTCTTTCTAAAATTTTGTTTCTTCTTCCAGTCACCTTTTTCTTGGTGTGACCCTTCACCATTTTTGGTTTTCTCATGCATTGGACATTTGGCTGCAAAATGACCGACTCCTCCACAATTGAAGCACTTAAATGGTAGCTTTCCTCTATATTTTCCTTTTCCCTTTGTGAGTTTTTGAACAAAATTAGCTTCCGTTTCATCCAGTGTCTCTTCATCCTCAGATTCATGTTCAGCTTTTATATTCTTGTGTGCTTTAAAAGCAACTTCTCTGTCTATAGGCTTAGTTTGTCCTATTCTCATTTCGTATGCAGTCAAGGAACCATGCAGCTCATCCATGCTAAAATTGTTTAGATCTTTCGCCTCTTCTATTGCAAAAACTTTGGAGTTAAATCGTTTGTGAAGAGTTCTGAGAACCTTTTTCACGACAACTGCATCATCAATTTCTTCATCGAGTCCTCTGATTGCATTAATGATTCCATTGACTCTCAACATATAGGCCTCTATGTTCTCATCTTCATTCATTTGTAATGCTTCGAACTGAGCTCGATGAGTTTGCAGCTTGGCTTCCTTGATCTTGCTGTCTCCTTCATGGATGCTCTTCAGTTTATCCCACATGTCTTTTGCCGATTTGCAGCTCATGACTCTTATCAGTTCACTGTCTACAAGCCCACACATTATGGCATTCTTTGCTTTGGAGTTGTTCTCAAATTTTTTCTTCTCAGCAGTATCTGTTGGAGGAGTAGTGGGTGTTGTGTATCCACTATCTATAGAATCCCAAATGTCGTATCCCAACGCACTCAGATATGTCTGCATCCTGAGTTTCTAGAAAGTGTAATTAGTTCCATCGAACAAGGGAGCTTTGTTGGATGAGAATCCTTCACCACCTGCCATTGTGTTTCTTCCAAGATCACCTTAGCTGATTAAGCTTGTTCAAGAAACCTAGCTCTGATACCAATTGATATTCACACAATGACACTGAGAGGGGGGGGTGAATCAGTGTAGCTATTAAAATTCAAATCTACAGCATTTAAAACTAAAGCAAAGAGAACTTGAAAACTAGAAAAGCAAATTGAACAAGAGAGCACACCACAACACACAATATAACGAGGTTCACCAATTTGGCTACTCCTCAAAAATGATTGCTTGGACTCCAATCCAAATCTAGTCTTTGCAAAATACCAATTTTACAAACACTTTACCAACATCTACTGGAAGGAGCACCAACCCCTTAATTTTCTGTTGCAATAGATAGGAGCACCAACCCCTAGTACCAAGCACCAACTTGGACTGCAATTCTGAGCAATTATAATGACATAAAAATGTCTTCACTGTTTACACGACCCTGACTGGTCTGCAATTAAACAAACTCTGCACACTCTCATGGCTCTGCTTATTTCTCTCTTGGCCCTCTTCTAACCCTCTTTTCATAGTAATTTCACTCTAACAATAGTAACATGAATCTCTGTATGACTGTACTTTTATAACCCCTTTTCCTCATCGAGACTCCTCGTCTTCTATGACTTTTCTAATTTTGCATGCAGTCGAATGACATACTCTAACTGTTTGAATTCCTTTCTCTGTGTGCATGCAATTTTTATTCTGCTTGTGCGATTGTTCGAATTCTTTTATGTTTTTGCATATACGGCTGTTCGATTGCATTTTCTCTTCTCCATATAAGGCTGTTCGATTGCATTTTCTCTTCTCCATATGTGGCTGTTCGAATTTTGCAAATACGACTGTTCGAAGGCGTTTACGATTCTGCATATACGGCTATTTGAATGCATTTTTGATTCTCCATATGCGGCTATTCAAATTCTGCAAATACGGCTGTTCGAATGCTTTTTCAACACCTGTCACTGTGTAACTACAGATCTGACTCCAGTTAACTCTTACGTAACTGGCTGCATGATTTTTCCTTTACACTTTTTCGACACCTGTCACTGTGCATGCTCCTTCGGCTTTTACCCGCCAAACTGTTACCTGTCGCGATATCGTGACATTTCTGCCCATTTGAATTTTTCTGGACTGTTGACCGTGAAAACCTAACCTGTCACGATATCATGATGTTTTTAGCCTCCTCGACCTTATCTTGGCATGCACCCGCAAAAATAGAACATGTCACGAAATCATGACGCATTTTCTACCTCCAGCTCTTTTCTATCTCCTACCCGTGAAAACGAGACATGTCACGAAATCATGACATTCTCCACTTTCGTACACCTCTCCTTCGCCAGCATCCATGAAAATGGAATGTCATGAAATCATGATGTTCTCCACTTTCGTACAACTCTCCTTCACCAGCACCCGTGAAAATGGAACATGTCGCGAAATCATGACATTCTTTGCTTTCGTACAACTCTCCTTCGCAAGCACCCACGAAAATGGAACATGTCACGAAATCATGACACTTTGCGCTTCCCTGCACTCTGCTTCGCTTGTAGCCGCAAAAATGGAACATGTCACGAAATCGTGACACTTTTCGCTGTCGTACACTTTTCTCCGCAAGCCTCAGCGAAATCGAAACATGTCACGAAATCGTGACGCTTTTCTGCCTTAGCGCTGTTCTTTGCTTTTCGCCTACGAAAATGCAACATGTCACGAAATCGCGACATCTTTCGCATCCGTACATTTCTTACTTCATGCACTAGCAAAATCAAGACATGTAGCGAAATCGCTACACCTTTGTTGCCTTGCATTTTGACTTGCAATGAAATCGCTACACCTTTGTTGCCTTGCATTTTGACTTGTAGCGAAATCGCTACACCTTTGTTGCCTTGCATTTTGACTTGTAGCAAAATCGCTACACCTTTGTTGCCTTGCATTTTAACTTGTAGCGAAATCGCTACACCTTTGTTGCCTTGCATTTTGACTTGTAGCGAAATCGCTACACTTTCTTGACTTAGCACTTTTTCTTTGCTTCTGCCAGTGAAACTCCGACATGTAGCAAAATCGCTACACTTTTTCGCCTTGTTGCTTCTACTCCGATCCTGTCGTGAAATCGCGACACTTTTCATTGCCTGCGCCTTTACTCGAAACATGTCGCGAAATCGCGACAGTTTTTCAACTTTGCTTCTTTCCTTCCAGCATGTCGCGAAATCGCGACATTTTTGGCTGCGCCTTCTCTCTCCTCATTTTTGTCGTGAAATCGTGACATTTTCGGCTGCGCCTTCTCTCTCCTCATTTTTGTCACGAAATCGCGACATTTTCGGTTGCGCCTTCTCTCTCCTCATTTTTGTCGTGAAATCACGACATTTTCGGTTGTGCCTTCTCTCTCCTCATTTTTGTCGTGAAATCATGACATTTTCGGTTGTGCCTTCTCTCTCCTCATTTTTGTCGTGAAATCACGACAGAAAACATGTCGCGATATCGCGACAATTTTCTTACTTGTCTTTTTCTGCAAATTTCTGAATCTGGGCCACTTCTATTTTCCTGGAATTTCACTGTACTTGATCTGACTGACCTCTGAATTCTTGTCCACTGCTTCAACTGCATCAATTCTTGTCTGTGTTGACAACAATGACAATACTTTTGCTGCACCTTGCTCAACAATAACAAAAAAGAACACACACATACACAAACAGTGATTATCTCGTTTAAGGGTTGAGAGTGTGTCCTAAAACTGGTTTAGTGTGTTTTGTTGATTTTTGTTTTGTTTTTGATTTTTTTTTTTTTTTTGAAGAGCGTTTAAATGAAAAATTTTGGCTCATATGACTCCCATAAATGGTCGCTCCTTTGATATACTTTTGCCAGACCGATATACCAACCTCTCTATATACCCACCCTTACATGAGGGAAACTATAGGTACATGAGAGAAGATGGTACGTGGAACATAGGTGGTATAGAAGGGAGATTACCTTGTTTATGACACCTACCATAGAAGACTTATCCTCGTGTGCTGGGAATCACCCCAGCGACACTTGGTCAACTTTCATCAAGATTTATGTCTAACAACAGTGACAATCAGGGTAATAGATGCAAAATCAAGCCAAGGTGGTGATGAAACCACCATTGGTCTTGATCAAGGGTTGGGGTCTTACGACCAGCTCCTTGGTTTAAAAATGCCACGTGATGTTTGTGTGGTTCTTTTTATTAAAAAAAATGAAACAGACAAACAAAAAGGAAACTTTCCCTAAGCCATACAAAAACTAAAAATCAAAAAAATAGAAAACAAAAATTTTACAAAAGCTTGTTAAAAACCCCTACCTATTCTCTGCCCAAAAGGATGTTTCTGATTCTCGGCTCTGAAATTGCATAGACAAAAATTCATCTCTAGGTAATATGAATACCAGAACAAAATCCGTCCCTTTCTAAGATGAATTCGAATTCGTCTCAGGGTCAGATGAATTACAGTACTGTATTCGCCACAGGCTGGGATGAATAACAATCAGAGTTCGAAAAATGGTACCTACAAGCACAAAAACATAAATTTTTGATCAGTTTCTTGATCTCAAAAATCAGGGGACAGATTCCCATCGTGATCGCCACTAAAAGCATGAGATTTCAGAAGTTTGAAAAGAAACACTAAAGCTATGCAATGCAAAACGAAATGTAAAGCTTTTGTCCTAGAAACTTGAAATGCATGAAATAGGTGAAAGAGACGAATTAAGACGAAATGAAAGAAGTACAAAAAGCACAACCCTTTTTATTTATACTCTCTCAATATCGGTTACAAAGACGTCTCCCGCATTTTTAGGGGCTAGGAGCGTTAACATGTTTTGGTTACAATGGTGACTAGTGATCCTCCTTCCGCATGCCCACATGTAAAATGGACGGGCCAAAGTGTCACCGTCGCTGATGTGAATGAATCCTTGATCCTTGCTACTCCTCCTACATTCAAAGAAACAAAAAACTCGTTAGTAGCACCTGTTGCAAAAATGAAACTTTTGTTCTTTGTTCTCTAAAAAACAATGAGAGATGCATGCAAAAGATTGATTATAGCGATAAATAAACCAATTCAAAACAGTCTGCGAATTTAATAGGAACCAGAGAACATTACCAGATGGCCATTGCCATCAAAACAGTTGGGAAATTGGCCATCAATTTGAATTCACTCCTGGGCGGGATGGATTCGACTGTAATTTGTCCCTGGGTAGGACGAATTCTCCTACGACAAAATGCCAAAGTGATACTACACAAACGTCACATCTCAGGAGCTTTAAAAGACCTATAAACTTAGGGGTTAGCTAATTGGGGGCATTTTGGGAAGACCCAGATGGTCAGATTTCTCCAATTTGGCCTCCATCAACGAGAATTTGATGCTTCTACCTGCAAGTTAATGAGGACAACAAAAGCGATAAAACATGATAATATTTGATCAAAGCATTAAGAAATCAGAATTAGAAGTTATTTAAGCAACATAAAATGGAATGCAAAATAAGCAAATGATGAAAAGAATAATCTACCATGAATTCCCAATCATTCTTAAAAAAGAAGATTAGGCTCGTAGTAGTGCGGGGGCACTCGGGAGGGCCACCCACTATTGGAACCTAATTTCGACACCAATCCACTTGGGATGGGCCCAAAATCTCTTATAATGGGTTTTCGGTGAATTGGTAGATCAATGTGGTCAAGTTTCGAGTTTTGGATCCGGATTCACACTTCCAATAACCACCCAATGACCTCTCTTGTGAAAGAGATCAAGGATGTGGAAGAGGTGAATCAAAGGTAAGGCATGTTATCAATTTGGCAGCACTTCGTTGCTTGAAAATGCTTCCAACCTGTCCCTTTTATGGGTGAGAAAGTTCACCATTTTATAGACCCAGGGGGTCTCTTTGGAGGTGCATGCATGAGCGCCATGTGGTAGTCATGCCTTCCCATGAGGGAGGAAAGTCCTCTCTGACTTGGGCTTCCATGATTGCCCTTGTGACAGTCCTCTAACATCTAATCTGCCCACCTACACGTGCATGCAAGGCAGAGGCATTAATTGACTGTCCTTAGATGCCATTTGGTGCAATTTCTCTTTTTTCCCGTTGAACCTGGAATTCATCCTCCCCCAGAGCGAATTCAGAATTCGTCCCTGATCTCATTTTGAATTCGTCCCAAGGTGGGACGGATACTGAGCAAAGTGCTTGAAGGTGCCAAATTGATTTTTGACCTTTCAAAATTGCTGTAAAAGTGGTTAGGACCACTGTTTAACCTCTGAGGGCTACCTTGGGGGCTGGGTATGTCACTGTGATCAGTGTTTGCAGTCACATAATCAGATTGGTGCTATTATGGTGTCTACACTATGTTTAGGGTATTATTGTAAATAAAAAATGTTTTCACAAAGCACCTTATCCCTCCTTATCAGGGTTATGCATAACAACGAAACTTCACCATTGGGGAGAAGAAACTCATTTTCAAAAATTCAAATTTGTGAAATTTTTGATACCCAGCCATCGACCATTAAGCCAAATGTTTTTGGAAAAAATAAATTTTCGATGTCAGTTAGCCATCCTTTGATGAGAGTATCACAAATATTTTAAAAAAATCGCAAGTAATCCTACCTAAATAAAGTACCATTTTCATCCTAAAATTTTAGAATTTCTAAATTATCCCGCCAAACTCGCCAAGTATACCTCTATATATAATTAACACCCCAGGGAAAATACCAACACAATTCTTCAGAACATCGAAACCTTTTCTGGTACCGATCGTAACAAATTTAGTAATCAAATGGAATAATGTCCTATTCTGCAACCGAATGGAACTAATTTGCAGTTGGATAGTGTTGTATGACCGAACCTATCATGCAACCGATTAGATAGAACTAATCCTGAAACTAGAATCTCTCATGCAAATGATCAGAATCATCCCTACATCAAAAATCTATCGTGCATCCGATCAGAGCCATCCCTGCATTCGAAACCTATTGTGCAACCAGATAGATACTTTTTGCATCCAAAACCTAGTGTGCAACCGTACAGAGCCTTTCCTTCTTTTAGATACTTTCGTGCAATAGAACGAAACATTTCCTACTTTTGGATACTACCATGCACCCACACGAAACCTTTCCTACTTCCAGATACTATCGTGCACTCGGACGAATCCTTTTCTACTTTTGGATACTATCGTGCAACCGAATGAAACCATTTTTGAATCTAGAGACTACCGTATAATCAGACATGACTGGATTTACCGGGATATTTTCCTACGTATGACCAGAACTAGTTTCTCTGCATATGACCAGAATAGATTTTAGTACCAGGTTATCTATCACTTCTTTGCTTTTATTTATATTGCCATGTTTTTCTTGTTATTTTTCTTGGTTTTGCATTTTCTTCTTTATTTAATGATTTTTTGCATCACACCAATATCGAAGACTCTTTGACATCTGGAATGTCATTGCTCTATTGAGTCCGTTCCCTTGTTTTTCTTTGTTTTTTCATGTTCTGAATGTTTTAAAACTCTGATTCTTAGTTTTAATTAAGATATTTTTTCTTTGGTAAGATTATACATGAGTAAATGCTTTGGTTCTCTATTGACATATTGATGTTATTTTTATCTGTTAGAGTGCTTTCACCTAAAAATAACTAGTGGCATAAACTGATAAAATTACAATAAATAATGGTTGGAAACAAGTATGTATAATTTACCACTCAAACATTGTTTATTCTATTTACAATATTATCTCAAAGTCTCCAAAAAATACACCATCTTTAACTTTTTTTTTCACTAGTAAAATGTCACCCAGTGATGGAAAGAAGGGCACTGAATCTTCTACTGAAAAAGAGTATCCTCAAATAGTTTAGCCAAACTTCGAAATGCGATGAGCCAACAACAACTGTGCAAATTCAAGGTACAAATGATTTTTGACTTCCCAGTATGTGCTTGATTGACGATTTAAATATTTTTTTGTAATTTTTTTCATCCAATAGTGATAAAAAATATTATGGTATGCTACTATGCAGAATACCCTATCGATCCTGATATGCCTCCAATTGAAGATATTCCCCAAGAAGAGATGCCTTTCATTGAAAATCCCCTTAGAAATGACATCCAAAAAATACCTAAAGACAACACACAAAATGACATCACAATTGAAAATGAAAGTGATAAATAAAAATCATTACAAGCTTCAATTGAATCTTCAACCAAAAATTCTAAAAAAAGAAAAGCATCTCTCTAGATACTTGGAAGGGGATTTAGGAAATAATGGGTAGAAATATTTCCCTAGCTTGATCCTGTCATGACTGAGGATAACCAAATTGATGAAAAATAATGTAGATGCAAAATTTGCAGTTGGAGACTTGGTAAGGATCATAGGCTTCAAAACAAGATTGATACAATTGAAAAACATGCTGGAAAATTTTATGTAAAAGTTATAAAAAGTAATGGTGAAGTTAGTAAAGAAGTTTAGTGGAAGGATGCATCATAATGTATGAATTTAAGATATGCTATAAAATATGACAATCACTTTGTCAGATCGAAGTGGTTGGGAAATGAAAAAATGTTTATCTTTGGTTAAGAAAGAAGACCTAAGGGAGCAAGTAAAACTTTCTAAATTCATTTCACTTTCTATTGATGAGGTAACAATTGTGGATAAAATTTATTGGATTTGCATGCATATGTACATATTTGAAAATAATGTTAGAAACCCTATTTTTTTGGGAATACATAAGAGGTTGAAAAGTTAAAATGTAGAAAGTATTTATAATGTTGTTAAAATTTTAAAGAATATTGCGAGAATGAATGATATAGACATAGCAACAAAGTTAATTTGCGATGGAGCTGATGGATTTGCTATTGTGCAAGGTCACATGTCTAGTCTGTGTGTTTGAATCCAAACCACAGTTGCCCCATATATGATTCCCATTCACTATATGGCTCATAGAGTAAATCTTGCATATAAAATTATGAGCATATTTTCAACTATTTCTAAAGTTGAAAACCTTGTTCGTGATATTCATTCTAATTTCTCATTAAGTCTGAAAAGATTTACAAAGTTTCAACAATTTGCACTATGAGTTACAAAAGGAATAAAAAAGTTAAAAAATGTGGATACAAGATGGATTTCACTGTATCAACCTGCTCAGATATTTTTGGTAGAATATCAATCACTGATAGGGTTTATGCATGCAAATTGTAGAGTAGTTGATAAGGCAAAAGATATATTGTTCCATTTGAATGACTTGGAAACACTTTTGACATTATGTGGTATTCTTCCAATGTTAAAATAAATGAATAGATTAATTAATATTGCACAAAAGAGATCCATATATATATCATTGATTTTATGAGGATGAGAAAACAAATATGCGTACTTATTGATACATTATATGTGTCTAATGCAGATTTTGCAGAATCTGTATTTGATAGTTGGAATACATTAATAAACATGAACAATCCAAAAAGCTTCTTGAAGTTTGACATCAATGATCATCTCTATATTAATGCTCATGAAAAAATGATACCTATTTATTGTTTTGAAAGGCAATCAAGTATTTTTGTGGAATATTTTGAAGAAGTTCCTATAACACAATAAATTTCCTGTTGTGATATAGAAAACAAAGAGTAATTTGTCAAATATAGCAAAAAATTTGACAGGTGAGATAAGAGAATGGTTTCAGAGATAAGAGTTGCTTGAGTCCATGGGTGTGGTTAACCCCATATTTTGGGAACCTTGTACTGAATACAATTTTGTAAATGAGTTGTTTATTAAATATATGGGTAATCTCATTGACCATTTGAGTAAGAGTGTGGAAGTCAATGGTGTTGAAATTAGTGGTATACTCAATAGTGAACTTTTGAAAGAATAGTATTCGTATTTTAGAAAAACAATGGTTTTGCAAACATCACATATGACAAGTGTCCATGAGATTGGTTCCACTACACGTTTGTGGTAAAAATTGTATCCAAGAATAGTCTTAAAAGATATTGTAAGTGAATAATTTCATTTATATGAATTGTGTGAAACAATGATTTTGGGGTCAATCAAAGATGAAAGAGTTTTCAATGCACTTGCTTTTGTTAAATCTAAAATTCATAACAGACTTGACAAGAATTTAGAAAATTGTTTAATAATTTATGTGTCTTCATATAATTTGGATACATTTTTGTATGACAGAGTGTTGGAATACTAGAGTTCCTTGGTAGAAAAAATAGGAACATTGAATACGATTGATAATGATGATGATGATGCTTTCAATGATCAGATGGTGGAGACACAAATTTCTGCTATGCTTCATAATGATTATGGAAAAGCTGATATGTTTTAGCTTCCATAGTGATAATTTTCCATGATTTCATTGAAAATAATAAACACGAACTGATTTGATAGCAGATTTCTCAATATTGTTCTAGATTTATATGATTTCAATGAATTGTTGTTTTAAATCATATTATTGTTTTAAAATTACATGGCTTATATCATTTTTGTAGATTGTAAAATTGTATTTTTGTGTCTTAGTGTCTCAACTCTCATTTCATTGATAATGATAAACACAAATTGATTTGATAGCATATTTCTCAATATTGTTCCATATTTATATTATTTCAATGAATTGTTTTTAAATCACATTATTATTTTAAAATTATATGGCTTATATCATTTTTGTAGATTGTAAAATTGTATGTTTGTGTGTTAGTGTCTCAAATCTCATTTCATTGACAATGATAAACACATATATCACATAAAATTTTCAAAATCAAATATTACATAACATTTTCAAACCCAAATTATGTGCATCATAACTACAAATTACATATTAGATATTGCAGTCTTTTTCAAACCCAAATTATGTGCATCATATCTTTTTCAAACCGAAATTAGATATTGCAGTCTTTTTAAAACATTTTCAAACAAAAAATTTCATATTAACTAGTTCAAAAAGATATATATTACATCATTCAAACATTTTGAAACCCAAATATTACATAACATTTTCAAACTCAAATATTACTTAACATTTTCAAACTCAAATATTACATTACACTTTCAAACCAAAATTAAATATTACAATCATTTTTAAAACATTATCAAACAAAAATTACATGACATTTTCAAATAGAAAATTTCATATTAACTAGTTCAAAAAGAAACATATTACATCATTCAAAAATTTGTAAATACAAATATAAAATAAAATTTTAAAACAAAAATTAATATATTGCAATCTTTTTTAAAACATTTTCCAACTCAAATCTTAAATATTACATATCAATTTCAAACAGAAATTCCCAAATATTAGATAACATTTTCAAACTCAAATATTACATAAGATTTTCAAACCCAAATTATGTGCATCATAACTAAAAATTAACTATTTAAAAAAGACATATATTACATCTTTCAAACACTTTAAACCCAAATATTACATACCATTTTCTAACTCAAATACTACATAACATTTTCAAACCAAAAATAAATATTGTAGTCTTTTTAAAACATTTTCAAATAGAAATTACATGACATTTTCAAACATAAAATTTCAGATCAACTAGTTCAAAAAGATATATATTACATCGTTCAAATATTTTTAAAACCAAATATAACATAAAATTTTCAAACAAAAATTAATATACTGCAGTCTTTTGAAAATATTTTCAAACTCAAGTCTCAAATATTACATATCAATTTCAAATAGAAATTACATATTTCAGTCTTTTTAAAACATTGTCAATATTTTCAATCTTTTGATTGGTGCTTGGATGCTTCACTAGTAGTTGGAGTTGTTGTTTATTTTCCTTTATTAGCTTCTGTGACACTCTCTTTTGGTAGTGCTCCAACTCTAACAAGGTTGTCACGTAATTTCACAATACTTGACACATATGCAACCTTTTCTTTGTTTGGATCTTCAAGTATTGTTGGAAGTGATTCTTTCATTTTCTCAAGAAACTTTTACAGATCTTCATGCAAATTCTCTTTGATGTATTTTTTTAAATGATTGTTTTTTGAAACCTTTGCCTCTATTTTATTTTTCATTTCCATTGATTTCATCAAAAATGATTTTTTTGTAAGAATATTGACATCCATGCTCTTAACCTGTGTTTTCAAATTTTCAAAATTTGATTGCAAAACAAATTGAAAACTTAATTCAAAATGGATATATTGAAATTATTACAAATTTTCAAGAAATATAAAAAATTAAATGCAATAGAAAATTGGAATATATATAATTTTTTTACCTCAACCAATTATTTTGCAGCATCAACAACTGCAACCTTGTCCTTATTAGAAGACCATAAGTTGTAAAATGCTTGGGCTTCAGCATTAACATTTTCCAATCTACCAACAACAACATTTAAGACATCATCATCATAAATAAAATCATATTTAACAATTCTTGAAGTAGCTTGTTTTAGCAAGCCATCAAGCTTTTCAGGTTCATATTTGACTAAAGAATAAATAGAATCAATTTTTTCATAATTTTTATATCGGGCATTAATTTCCCTAATAAGGACCTTTACCCGATATTCCTATTCTTTCAACTCCTACAAATATTTCAATACAAACTCTTGAATTGTTGAATCAGTACTTGCTACCAATGAAACATTTTCATTAAAATTGACAACATCATCCTCAGTTTGAGGACCCTGAGAATGAGTGTTGTCTCCTTGGATAGGTGGTTATGATGTTTGCTAAGATGTAGTGAATTCTTCTTCTCATGCTGGATATTTAAGCACATTTTTTGCCCTGAAGCCTTCAATGTTACCCTAAAATATGTAATCCTCATAAAGTAGAACATTATCCAATCCCTATCCAAAATATTCAGGTGTCTGTGTATTTGAAGAAAATGTAAATTGATATCATCCATGCCCATAACTTGTTGCTGCTATGTGTGATATCTGTGGATGTGAAATCCCATACCCAGAACTTCATGAACTGCCCTATGATATCTATGAAAACAAATGTTTTACAACATCGACTTGCCCTCGCATAGGCATTATCAAATGTTGTGACTATACCTATTGCTAATTGCATGGAAGTGGTGAAATGGGTGAGTGTGATGCATGTGGAGGTGGTGGAGACATATGCCCTATAACTTGTGATGTTACTACCTGAACATGAGAATCAACTGAAAACAATCAAAAATATTTTGTTAGAATTCTGCTTAAAATTAAAAAAAAAAATCTTAATTTAAATTAACTACACATAGAATCATAGATTTACCTAATGAAATGCATTGCAATTGTCCTGCATTGGGGGAGGGGTTGGCCACACTGGATTCGGATTACACATTTTATGCATACCTAGGTGTACAAGAAAGCCCAGGAGTAGCTGCTTGCATGGTATGTTTGTGTGACCTCTGCATAGTAACATGTGTTGCTTTAGAGCTTGTGTCTTCAGAATAACCTGTTTGTTCTTGCTTGTGACCCCTATTGGTAGCAGTATGTTTAGTCCTTGAAATTTTTGCCTTCGCTTGCATATAGATGAAAAAAAAATTAAAAAATGGAATGTGGTAAACTATAAATTAGTATGTCAAGGACAATGATGTAGTTATTACCCTCAATTCCTCTGGTGTCATGGCAATAGAGTGTAGTTTTGAATGCACAACATTTGGTACAAGAGTAATTGAAAAATTATGAAAAGACTCAAAATATTAAGGTAAAATATAATTTACAGTGCCCACAATGGGCTGAGTCTTGGGCTAAGTCTTGGCAGTTGCAATTTGGACTGCATGCAACTTAGTCCTAATTCTATTTGAAATATAGGTACACCAATCAAACTTGTGATTTTGTTCATATTGAACAATATAATAAAGTTCCCAAAATGGAATTTTTGGTCTCCCCAACATAATAAGTCTAGCCTAGAAAAATTCAATAATGGCATTTAGAGTTTGATGGTTAACATTGCTTATCAATAAACCTCTTTTTGATTTGGCGTTAGAAGCTGCATAAAAAAAATTGATGTCAATTTACAAATTTAAAAAATTGAAAATTAATAAAATACAATTAACAAGATTTATACCTACCAAATATTTCGAGGGAAGATCGTACTTGTTATCAAGGTGTGCTTTTTCATCTAGAGAAAGTTGTGACCTCGATGACACTTGATTAAAACCAATGAATGGAAGACCTGTCAATTTGTGAATATCTCTAGTGGTGATGCTGAAAAAAACATTTCTAGTTCATAGTTTAATGCTCACTGTACCTCTGTCACAGTCATAACCAGAGGTAATATGATATAGGAGCCCTTTATGTTCTAAAATATGGCATGGAAATGAGGGTTGATAAACCTACATTATGGAGACACTGAAAGTTCATCCCTGGTGTTGTTATCAGATTTGATATCAAAGTGCACATAAAATTCTTGAATTTTGGTGTGATTGTGGAAGGGGTATCCATTGGAAGTAGTTGGAAGTAGAAGAAAAAATATTGGGAATCAAAACTGAAAGGTCGATTAGAAAGGTTAGCTCTGGTTGTAGCAGTCACATAAACAAAATGGGAAAATGACTATTGATGTCTTTTTATAGACTTGAAATATATCTAACATGTGGTAACATCATATTGGACATGTAGTATTGGATACATGGTAGTATTGGACATGCAACAATGTACTGGATTACAGTATACACCCGTGTGGCGTTAGGACCAAACTATGCATACTGTCTGAAACTAACACATATTATGCATTCAGTTCTAGTCCAGCCCATATTATGCATCCGTTTCGAGGCCAAACCATAATATGCATCTGGTTCGAGACTGAACCACTATATGCATCTGGTTTGAGACCGAACGATTATATGCATCTTATCCAATATTGGTATATTTTATGCACCCAGTTCAAGGCCAGTGAATATTATGCAACTAGTTCGATACCGACACATATTATGCATATGATTCTAGGTCAAAATATATTATGCATTCGATTTGAGGTCAGACCATAATATATTTACGGTCCGAGCCCAAACCATAATATGTATCCAATCTGAGCCCAAACCATAATATGCATCTGGTTCGAGGCCAGACCATAATATGCATTTGGTTTGAGGCCGAATTATAATATGCATCCGGTTCGAGGTCAGACCATAATTATGCAACTGGTTTGAGACTGGTGCATATTATGGATCTGATTCAAATTCGAACCATATTATGCATCTGGTTTGAGGTCAGACCATATTATGCAACCGGTCCAAATCTGAACCATATTATGCATCCGGACCGAGATCGGACCATATTATGCATCTGGTCCAAATCCAGACCATATTATGCATCCTACCCGAGGCTGGACCATATTATGCATTCAGCCCAAGATAGAGCTAAATTTTGCATTAGGGCCTTTGCCACGGTTTTACAAGTCACCGACATCTTTTTGACCAGTTTCGACAAAAAATTAAATTTTGTCCTTTTTTGCCAATCTTTTGGGAAAAATTAAGGTCATTCGCCATGCCATCACACATGCAGTTCGATTGGTTTCGTTGGGGTTTTGAAATAGTTTCACCATTTTTTTATAAGTACCTTTTGGGTCCTACCTCTTATGCATAACCACTGCTCCTCATATATTTTTTATAATGCACCTCATTTGAACTACATTTACAAGGTCAACTCCATTTTTTTTTTATCTTTCCTTAGACTCTACCCTAAAAAATATGATAATTTCTATCATTAATGATATTTCTCCATGCAATATTGATCTCATAGTTTTCATATTAGCATCCTTTGTGAAATGTATGATAAAATTTACAAGTTTCATTTGAGAAAGTATTACAAACATGTTTGCCCAATGGGTGAATAAGTCTAATCGTATAGATAAAATGGGTGCTACTTGTAGATGAAATTTTATGGGTATACGCTTATAGGTATTCAAAACCCTTGTCTAATGTTACCCCTCATGCATGATAATTTATATAAAGTAAAAATTCTAAAAAGGTGATGCTTGATAAGTTGTTTTTGTCATTCTTGATAGATACTCATGAGTTATTTAGTTATTGTCAACACTACCATATTTAAAAAAGATAAAATTTAAGTGTAGTCCATGGGAGGATACTACAGTTATATCTCAAGTATCAAATATTACCAATAATAATATGATGACAATATATTATGAAGCATAGGATAAAGACATCAATTTTGAAAAAGATACAACCAATTGAATGATTCTAGACTAGCAAACGTATCAATTTTTTAATAGACCTTTTATTTTCTAAAGTTAATGGTGCTCTATGTTGGATATTTGCATAGAAGAGCTATTGGTTTAGACACTATAAATTGGAAAGGTTTTGTATCAATTAATGCTTTTATATTAATGGCAATTTTTAAATTTGATTACCTCTAAAAAGATGTAATATTCAACAAGACAAACATAGTTGAGACAGGAGAAGAACCAATATGTTTATCTCAATATCATTATAAATTATAATATGACAATTTGAAAAGAAGAATTTGCACATAATAAGATCTACCAAGGTTTATTTTAATCATAAAATAATAAATACAATTGTGTGGTAGGGCAGCCTGAGTCTAAATATTTTAGAATTTGGATATTCCTATTTTTGAAGCTCATATTCTAGAATAAGATCACTAATTGGGCATATTTAATTTATTCTAAACTAATTATACAATTGTGTAGCATATTCATAATAAATTTATTTTTAACTACCTATCATCTAATATTTGTTCTTTTAAAATTAATTTCAAGAAAGGATAATTTGGGGATCAAGAGGAAAATTGAACAATGATTACAAATTTCCTTATGCTATATAGAAGAGTAAAGGATATTTTTTCCATGATAACTTCTTGAGGTATATATTTTTAAAATCCTTATCTAGGAAACCAACATTATATTGATGAGTTCTACCAAAACTTATTCCAAAATAATTAATATAGAAATAAATAACTCAGAAGAAAACAACAACTCATAATAAATCGTGCACATAGAACACACGAGATTTACCCTTGTTCACCCAATATGGGCTACTCCAAAAAACAAGAGCCACATCTCCTTTGATATTATTATTCACTCATTTTCCCATAATGGGACATTACAATCAATATAAAGGAAACTCTTCTAACCCTAAACCATAATGTGGTATTAGAATACCGTGGGAAAAATACCATGGGCTAAAATCACCCATATCCATTAATCACAATAATTCCACCAACACCTTTGAAAATAGATCTAATAATATATTCAGAAAAAGGGGGCCCAAAAATTTGACACATCCAACATTCTCCCACTTGTTGAATACTTTGCATAAAGTTTGTAATCAATGTTAGTTCCAACATCCAATCTTGCTAGACCCATTTCAACTGTACAAAACATGAACTTTTTTGTGCTAACTGCCTTGGTTAAAGCATCTCCAAAATTTTCTTTGGCATCATAGCTAGGTTTTTAACCATAGAGGTATGTATTTATTGCTAGGGTTTTAGTTCATTGAAGAGGATCTAGGGTTTCTAGGAGTTATAGAAAACCTATTCCAAAGTGGGAGTTTTACATAGAAGGAGCTTGAAGTAAAATGATGTCAAATAATTCAAGGATAGAGATAGAGAAATTTGATGGAAATTTTTTTGAGCTATGGAAATTAAAGATGGAGGATTTTATCATGGAAAAAGATCAGTGGTCTATTATTTCTGAACAAAAACCTACTATTACATCCGATGAAGATTCAAAAAAGTTGAATCAGAAAGAAAGGAGTCTAATTCGATTGTGCCTTGTAGATTCAATATTAATAAATGTTTCTAGAGAATCTACTACAAATAATCTCTAGGAGAAGTTACGGGATCTATATCAGTCTAAGTCCCTGGTAAAAAAATTATTCCTCCAGAAGAAATTGTATAATCTGAGGATGAATGAAGGGGATTCACTAGCAGATCATATTAATGCATTCAATATAGTGGTAAGTCAACTTACATTTGTTGAAATTAAGTTGAGTGAGGAAGATAAATGTATTACTTTGCTAGGCTCTTTAATATATTTATGGGATAACCTGGTTGTAGCAATTGGTAGTACAACTTCATCTAAATTTAAGTTTGAAGATATTGTCATATCTCTATTATCAGAGGATATAAGGAGAAAAGCCATGGAAGGCACATAAAGGGATGACCTAACAGTGAGAGGGCATGCCAAGGAAAAATATAAAATGAGATCTGGTGATAGATCTAAGTCGAGAGGGATATCCAAGTCTCTAGGAAGGTTTGAGATAAAATTTTGGAATTGTGGTAATCTTGGACATGTAAAGAAGGATTATAGAACAAAGAATGTTGATTCTATAAAGAGATCTGATGAATCCACTTCCACAGAGATAAATAAATCCACTAACGAAGGAGAGGATGTATATTTAGCATCTTACTCCACACGTTCATATAGTAAAGATTGGTTGATCGATACTAGTGCCTCTTTTCATATGACTCCTCATAGGGGGTGGTTCAATGAATATGAAAAATATGAGGGAGGGGAGGTACTTTTGGGAGATGATTCACCACTTAAAATCATTGGTCATGGAAGAGTGAAAATACTATTGCAGGATGGTAGGGTTAAAACCCTCCCAGGTGTGATGCATATTCTTGGTCTTGCTAGAAATTTAATTTTTATAAACAAAATGGTTGATGTAGTAGTGAACATCAGTTTTAGTAAGGATTCATGCAAAACGGTTCATGGATCTATGGTGTTAGAAAGAGGAGTTTGGATTGGAACCCTATATAAGCTATTGGGAAGTACTATAACAAATGAGTGCAATAGCTCAACTATTCTTGAGGATGAATCAAATAAAATTTTAATGCTTGCGTCTAACTGAAAATCCTCAAATTTGGCCTCTAAGGCCTTCAAAATTCACCTACAAGTAAAACTAGTTTTACAAAATTAAACAATTACAATTTTTTTGGGGGGTGATGCAAGATCACTCTTACACCACTGGATGCTCCTGCATCAGTTGCTAGTGGTTATACTAACATGTTATTGTCATTTTATTCTACTATCTCATTATTTTTTTTGTCATTATATATCATATTGATGTTGACCAATACCTATAAGATTTAGGTAACAAATCTAAAATAATATAGTTGGAAAATATTTTTATACTTAAATATTATAGAATGGTCAATCAAATTTGTTGAAGTTCACCTCCATAAAAATATCTAGGCATAAAAAATAAAACTATAAGTTTTCTAACATCTAATTATTTTTAATATAGGAAATTAGGATTTTGAGGTATTTGGGATAAGTGATGGAATATGACGAGTTCCAACCCTTAAACCAAGGTTACAATCATAGGAGTTAACCTTAACATTATCTCATTCAGTTTTGGAGAAAAATAGGTGGAATAAAAAGTTTTACATTACAAGATAAGGTTTGATTCTCATAGGTAAACCTTCTCACTTAGTACAATAGTTTATGAATAAGTAGTGGGGAGCTATGAATTTAACCAAAATAATTTGAAATTTAATAAAATTATATGAACTTAAATGGTAAAAATGGTGAGCTTTCATTGTGGAAAGCTAAGTTCAAATCAAAGAGTATTAATCATAAAAAATCTACATATGAGACTTATAAATATTTAATGTGTCCTCTTATTATTATTATTTTATTTTTAAAAATATTTCAGAGTAGGTGCTTGTTTTAAAATTAATGTGTAGAGTCATCATGGAGTATGTGACAATATGATTCATTATAATACAAAATGTAAAATAATTTTAACCTCATGTTAATAAAATTCTTAAAAACCCTAGGTATGGTTCCTAATATCTAAATTTTTATTCACTAACTTTGTCTATGTCTAAAATTTATAGAGGGAATATTATGTAGTGGTTCATTCTTATGTTTAGTAGATTCTAAAGATGGTAGTAGAAGTGGATGATGAGGCAAAGAACATTATTTAACACATGGAGCTAAATTTTATAATGGGTCAAAACATTTCAAAGGGTGATTGTGGTGTTTGGAGTGCGTAAACCATTTTATTTCAAGGAACTATGGTTGATGGCTTTAGAAACACATCCATGATGAGTTTGCACTCCAACACCCAATAATGGCATAGCAAATACTACTTAGTCTATTTTTAAAATAAGAAATCAATATTATGTTTTTGGGACATAGATGCCTTGTAAATGCATTGTAAAATAATATTTTTAGGTTACGAAAATTTGAATAGCAACTTATTTTATTATAGGAAAATATAGAAGTGGAGGTGTAGTTAGAACTTCAAAAAGGGTATTTATTGGTACCTACTCAGAGCATTATTTTATACAAATTAACCATGTGGTATAAATGGAGGTTCTTCTTACTGGAGTAAAGCTCCTATATTTGCTTAATGTTTTAAATATTGTAGCAGAAGGGGACTCCCAAAACATCATTAACTACTTAATTGGTAATGTAGAACTAAGTTGTATGGTGGAAAAAATCTTAAGTGATAGCAATTCCTTACTATAGTCCTTCCAAGAGGTGAAAATTATGCACACATTAAGATAAGGAAACTAAGTTGTTGACTTCATGGCCAACCAAGGACTTAATAACAACTCAAAAAATCTTTGGATAAAATTGTTTCCTCCTCACATGATCTACACTTTAGGTCATGATGGTCATTCTAACTCTGGTAATGTGGAAATTCTCTAGGTTGTGATCTATCATGGATATGTTTCCTCCAAGGAATATTTTTATTTGCTTAAGCAATGTTCATAGTTCTAATTATGGGGAATCAAAATGGAACACTATCAATGCTTTTATGACCAAGGCTAAATTTTAGTTGTATAAGTTTACTCGAACTTACTATGGATGGTATGTCTTACTGTGGATGAATATCTAGGGGGTATCCAACCTATTGGTAGGAATAAGAGTGTCAATCCCCAGATGGGAGCCAATTTTAGTATACCTTATACCATATGGGATGCATGTTAAGGAGGATCTCCTATTTTAGTATACCTTATACCATAAGAATCATCCTCTTTGGAATACTCAGGTGTTGAAGATCTCCTGGGAAGTGTTGAAGGTCTAGGTGAAGATTAAGAAGAAGAAGAAAGACTTGCAGGTTTATGACAACCTCTATAGATCTTAGTTAGCCATTGTACTATGTTGTTTTGTTTGTCATATTTTATTACTGACCTCTTTCAATGGTTTTTCATGTGGTTCTTTGATCTGATCTCTTTATCCGTCTATTCATTTTTGGCCTTGGGTATTTGTCCATGCTGGTAGTTTTGTTATACTATGTAAAAGGGTTGGGGCCCTTCCAAAAACCCTTGTTTTCACCATTAATAAAAAAAAAATGAAGAATTTTTTAAATTTGTTTTAAAACTCAAATCCCTTCAAATTAAAAATTAAAAGATAAAAATTGTATTAAATAATAAAATATAATAAAATTTATTATTTAGAAGAAATGATAGCTCTACTATCACATGAAAAAAAACATTAAAAAAAATCTAAATATAATTAGTGTTTTGATACTTTATAAGTCAAGAAGTTTTTAAAAATATTTATGAAAATACTTCAATGAAATGTTCACCGTATAACTTAGGTTATTTATATTTTAGTAGGGAAACTCATTTTTTGGAATTATCTCTATCATTGTGATAATATGATTTCACATTTGCTACTCACTATCTTGAAATGCATTTTGTATAACAAAGTTTTTTTTTGAAAATGAATTTGAAATAATTATATTAAAAAAAGATTATTTACAAGTTGGGATGAGACTCCTACCAACCTTAGGCATCAAGAGAACCTGTGTCCTTCTAACTTTCTAATAATATTACATAAATTTAAAACCCAATATCCTAAGAACTAACCACTTTTGGCCACAATGTTAAAAGGATATCTGCATTAGAGCAAAAACTCCTAAATCATATATCTATAATGGTTTTCCAAATTACCCAAACACTAGATTTAATAACCAACTTATCAAATCCTTTTATCCTTAATTTCTATTCCATTGTTTTATTGAACCCCTACCTCCTTCTTGGTACCCGTCTCAGCTAGGAAATTTACCACTTTATTCAAAGCTCTACCCACATAAATCAAAATCACATCATTTAATTCCCTACACAATTTTTTAATTTTGGTGATAAGAATCCTCAACCTCCACATCTCTAAAGGAAAATTTATCATGCAATCTAGAGCTCATACAAAGATTTGGTAATTTGATTATATAATTATCCTCCTATAACCTTGTCTTACCACCCATATAGAAGTAAATTTGAGTAGTGTTCTTAACACTAATTATGAGCAATAAAAATGGAACAATCCTTATGCTTTTATGACCAAGGATAAATTTTAGTTGTATAAGTTTACTTGAATTTACTATGGAAGGTAGGTCTTACTGTGGATGTCTCTCTAGGGGGTATCTAATATTTTGGTAAGAAGAAGAGTGTTAATACCTAGATGCAAACCAATTATGTAGAGAGGGATGCCCAAAATTTGTACTCTGTAATAGATAGGGAGCCCATGTTAAGGAGGACCTCCAATTTTAGCATACATTCTACAATAAGAATCATCCTCTTTGGGATACTCAGGTGTTGAAGGATTCATGGGAGATGCTTAAGGCCCAAGTTTAACTTAAAATGAATAAGGAAAACTTGCAGGTCAATTATAGCCTCTTAAAATCTTAGTTAGCCATTCTACTTTGTTGTTTTGTTTGTTATTATTTTATTACTAGCCTATTGCATGGGTTTTTCATGTTCCTTGATTTGATCTCTTTGTCTAGTTATTCCTTTTTAGCCTTGGGTGTTTGTCCTTGATGGTAGTTTCATTAGCCTATGTAAAAAGGTTGGGTCCCTTCCAAAAACTCTTATTTTCACCATTAATGTAAAAAAAAATTGAAGATTTTTTTAACTAGTTTTTAATTTGTTTTAAAACTCAAACTCTTTCAAACTTAAAATTAAAAGAAAAAACAAGTATATTAAATTAAAAAATATAATAAAAGTCATCATTTACAAGGAATGGTATATCTATTATCACATATACAAAAACATAAAAAAATATAAATATAGTTAATTTTTTGATACTTTATAATTCAAGAAATTTTTACAAATATTTATGTAAATGATTCAAATAAATTTTCACCATATACCTTCGGTTGTTATTTATATTTTAGGGGAGAAACTCATTATTTGGAATTATCTCTACATTGTCGTAATTTGATTGCACATTTGCTACTCACTATCTTGGAATGCATATTTTTTTATTGTTAAAAAATAGTTTTGAAAGGGACCCTAAAAATTTTACAAAGCCAAAAGAGAAGAGGTGATCCTGTTAGGATCACCTATAGACAGTAACCCAATTGGACCAAAAAACAAAATCCCAAAGAACATCTTTAGGGGAAAGCAACACTACTACCAAATTAGGAAATTGAAATAGAGAAATGATGATCCCAGAGAGACAACAAAAAGAGCAACCACCAAACAATAATAACTCAGCCACAGACAAACTAGAAGAGACATCCTCCACAACTTTTATGCTCTTCTTGGTGCTGGAACTGATGGCTTTCACCATTTTAAGAGTCTTATAGAGAATGGTCCAAGTGGTGTTAAGTTCCATTGATGAGTTCTCCAAAATGTCCACCAGGATTATAGTTGGGTGAGTGCTAGATTTTATGTGGGCTTCATCCTTCATTTGGGATTGAATCTTGGTAGATTCTCCTTCAATATTAGGAATTTTGAACTTAACTAGGGAGTCATCTGAAGATTCTTTGTCACTTCTAGTAGAAATTCTTCTTTTACTTGTATATGATTTAACTCTAGTTGAACGATGCCTAGGCTCAATTTTGATCGAAAAAGGGGTGGAACTGAGGACCACTTTATCTTTAGCTGTGACTATGTTGATAGAGGTATTCTTTGTCTCTTCATTACTAACCATGATTTTTTAAAGACTATCACTAGGGCCAATATCAGAAGGATCATGGAGGATACCCATAGCCATAATCATGGTCTTCTTAGTATCTTTCTATAGAATATGCTTATACAACGTGAGATGAAGATCCTGATGCTTTGGGTGCGTTGATGAATCCTCCCTAATTCTCTCCACCAAAAATTCCATTGATCGCACCAAGTAGTCAGATACATTAATGTCCTTTATATCCCTTAAATAATTTATAAAATCTAAGTAAAAGCTTCTAAGGGGGACATTGACCTCAACCACAGTAAATTACTACATTATCGATACTAGGATCCTATCCCACAAAGTGGAAAGCCTAGTTCTAATGATCCATTCCTTTTCCTTTGCTAGTCTCTTACTAAAAAATGAAGTTCAACAACTAGGGAATGCCTATCCTGGCAGATGATGTTCCTATTATTGGGAAGCTTTGTCACTTCTACAAGAAAGTGATTATTCACCTTGAAGGTAAGCCCATCGACATAAACCCACTTATTATTCCATGATTTGGAAAACACCATCGATAACTTAGGGTCTACACCATTGAAATTCTAAATAAAGGGTATAAAACCATGCCTGTCTAGGATTACATTGACATTGACCTTCAGTTGCAGAATTTTAGATTCAAGTAATGCCATTATAATTTGGTGAGAATTCATAGAGAAACTCAAGATGTTGTTGCCTCCATGCAAGGTGGATTTAACCAAAATTATGAGAATAGGAAGGGCTAGAAAACCCTAGACATGCATGTTACCAATGGCAGGAATCACCTTGTTCTAACGTCAAAGATGAAGCCTTGAGTGGCTTTAAATGTGAGCCAAGATGATGGTGAGATTTTTCATCCAATTCTAGTGAAGCAACAATTGACACTGTGGCTGGCTAGAAACACAAGGATATCCACTTTGGCAAAGGTGACGACATTCATCTTTTTATAGATTCACCAATAGGTTCTAACGCAGGTTGATAGATGATTCTATAGAGAAAGGTTGACACACAAACCATTGAATGAGAATCATTATCAGTAAGTTTAAACACAAAGCAAGAATTCAACGTGCGACATTTGAAATTTGGGCTTGGTTGAAAAGGGAATACAATTCGATTGCACCTTTGGAAATGATCACCAAAGCAAAAGACCGCCTCCAAAGATATAATTGGTAAGACAAGGGTGCCACCACCATTCCAAGATATCATTTCTCACACTAGAAAACTGCATGAAATGATAGGAGCTAAGGCTATCCATTCTTTTGAGAAGTGGAATTAACCAATTGGGATAAAATAAATCAGACATACCCTCATGAATATGATAGAAATTACAGGTGGCATGGACGTTGGTCTGGTTCAAGCTGACTTTACAAACATCAATGATAGTCCATCGAGCTAAGTAAAAGTAGATGCAAACTCGATTGACACCGCTCATGACCAGGATAGTCGCGTTGGTTGGGTCAAAGTAGATGCAGACATAACTGACGTGGCTTTTGTTGACCTGGATCGAGCGAAAAAACATGGAAGATAAAATTAGCCACCTTGTTAGAATGCAATTGTTTAATTTTTAAAAAAATGATGGATGATAGAAAAGCACAACAAAATAGTAGTAATTAAATATAACTAAGAATTTATGCAATAGTAGACGATATGCGACCTCTTTCTACCGTTGATGGCTGTCAATCAATACCCGTCACCGTGTTTGCCTTCGCCTCACCATGATTGGGAAACCTGACGTTCGCCATGCATATAGAGGAGAGCGTCAAAGTGTTGAGGTTGGTGAATGAATACGACATCGTTCCCAAAGTCCCGAGAATTTTTATGAACGAGAACATGGGATGGCTCAGCAGGCTTCTGCATTGGCTTCCCTGGACGTATTTTCATGTGGGCGTCCAGATTTCTCTGCGCAGCAGCAATTCGCCGTGGTTGAAGAGAAGCTATATTTTGGCCCACTTCCACAATTTAGAGGTTTACCTCCACTTATTAGATGGCTTTCAAGGGAGTAACAGGTCTATCAGTAACTTTAACTTACTGATAGAAAGGCTTGGAATTTCTTCCGGCTGGTCTCGTGGAAGGCCCTCATGGAAAATGCACGCAGCCGCCCAGGTCTCCGGACGTAGAAGATAAGCTCGATGAACTCTAATAAGGTAATTAACTTTGGCTCTGAACATAATTCATACAAAGCATCTAACCTAATTTAGCACTTTCATTATCATTATAAAAAATTATATTATAAATTTAATAACAAATTTCTTGATGAGCTCTAATGAACATAAGCTCGATAGGTAATTAACTTTGGCCCTGAACATAATTCATACAAAGCATCTAACCTAATTTAGCACTTTGAATATTGCATTATCATTATAAAAAATTATATTATAAATTTAACAAAAGTTTCTTGACAAATTATGATTTTTTTTTTTTATATTTCATTTAAACGACAAAATCCATTAAATTATATATATATATATATATATATTCCTAAAGTGTTTTATTATTATATTGTAGTTTGTTTGTTGAAATATTGTGGTAATATAATATAAAAGGTTTTTTAAATTTTATATATTTAATTAAAATAATAAATAAAATATTAATTTTTTTTTACTACAATATAAAATTAAGTTTATAAATTATTAGGAGAAATTCACTAATAATTTTAATGTTATAACATTTGTATTCGTTCTTTTTAATATAAAATTATAAACTAATTTAATTTTAAAATAATATATTAATTATTTTTTATAGTTTTGAGTCTTTATTTTATATTTAACAATTATTAATATATATTTAAATTTGATTAAGTATTAATTTATAAATATTTCTTTCCTTTAAACCACAATTTAAACTACTCAAATATTTATATAAAAATAAATAATACTGTCATATTATAATATAATGAGAAGGCTATGTGGTGCTTTCAACTACAAGGGTCAAAGTACACCTGGAGCAACAAAAAGATCTGGCAACTAGCTTATGCAACTCCAACTCAACAGGTTCCTTATGTCTAAAGAGATTATCCACTTTTTAGGTGACGATAACCTTTATGCTTGACCGAAAATAGGCTCTGACCACAAACCCTTGGTCATGGACTGTTTTCGATAGAGGTACTCATTCAAAACCCCTTCCGAGTTTGACAAAATGTGGCTAAACCACCCAAACATAAAAAAGTGCATCAAAGAATGGTGACAACATGACCTAATGAGAAATCCATTATCAAAACTTTTTAGGAATCTCAAGTTTGTCAAGTTTAAACTCAAGGAGTGGAACAGAGATGTGTTTGGTAACCTATTCCGAGAAGAGAAACAAATAATGGAGGAGCTAGGCAGGGTTTAGAATCTCATTCAAGATGGGAACTTGAGGCCTAAAATTTTTCAAGAAGAGAAAGCTATCCTTGCAAATTTTCACAATAACCTAGTCAAGAAGCAAACTTTCTGAGGCAAAAATCTAGAGGGTTGTGGCTAAAATAAGGGGATAAGAACACAAATTTTTTTCACACCTCTACCCTAAGACAAAGAAGCATGAACAAAATTAAAGAAATAACCAGGGGATATGGGTCTAAAACAAATGACCTTCAAGAAATCAGAGAAGAAGTTGTGTCCGACTTCCAAGAAATGCTCAGTCCTAGTCCTCCTTACCTAGTGTCTAATAATATCCAAAAATATTTGCTTCAAAACATTCTCAACCTAGTGTCTAATAATTTCAATGACAAGCTTCTAAAAGGTTTCACTAACGAAGAAATTAAGGAAACCTTATTCTCAATGGAGCGAGACAAAGCTCCAGGGCCAGACGGGTTCCCCCTATGATTATTTTAGCATCTATGGGATATAGTAGGTAAAGAAATATCTATAGCAATGCAGTTATTCCAAATATCCAAGCAAGTACCAAAGGAGGCAAACTCAACTTTTGTAAGTCCATCTCTGACTATAGGTCAATAAGCTTGTGTAGTGTGATTTACAAACTCATAACTAAAGTCATGGTAAACAGGCTCAAAGATATTCTTCCCTCCATCATCAAACACTATCAAGGTAGTTCGGTTAAAGGTAGGTTCATCATGGATGGAGTCATAACAGTCCATGAACTGGCTCATTCGGTTGCCAAGAAAAAAAAGCCCAGTATGTTTCTCAAGCTTGACATGAATAAAGCATTTGACAGAGTTTCCTGGTAATTACTTCTTGAAGTCTTGGATAGGTTCGGTTTTCACAAATATTAGATAGACCTGGTCAAGGAATGCATTTCTACGACATGGTTTTCAATTATTATTAATGGCCCTCTGGATAGTTTCTTCCAAAGTTTTAAGGGCATCTGTTAGGGTGACCCCCTATCCCCCTTTTTTTCAAACGCATTAACTAAAAGCTAGCTAGGTGGAAGAGCACAATGCTAAGTTAGACTACTAAAACCACTCTCATGCACACCTATCTCCAAAGTATACCGGTATATTTTTTGTCCATATTCAAAGCTTTAATTTCAATTTACCACAATATTGAACAAAATCAACATAAATTTCTATGGGTTGGCAATGAAAACTGAAACAAATTTGTCCTTGTAGCCTGGGGTAGAGTGTGCTCCAAGAAAGACCATGGAGGCCTCGACTTTAGAAGGATTAGAAGAATGAATTTTGCTTTGATATCCAAGCAAGCTTGAAGAGTGGTAACCAATGAGAATTAGACCTAGATAGACATCATTAAGGCAAAGTACCTGCATCACTTACCCTTTTTGGGTGACCACCGCCCACCTTCTGGGTCTTATTTTTGGAATTCCCTAGTCTAGACCAGGGATATTATCAAACAAAGCCTTTGATGGCGGTTGGAAATTGGGACAATCATAAGGTTTTGGGAACACCCCTGGCTTCGAGACCAACCTCTTATCAATGATCCAAATTTGTCTGCCCTCAAACCTATTACTAACGCCATTCTTGGAGATAAAGTTGCTAACTTTATCACGTAGGGGCCTAACAGACGCCAACGAAAGAGCTTTACCATCAATCCTGATTATCCAGTTTGTCGAGGCTACTAGACATTTGAATAACCTTGTCCATGTTTACGTCATCCCTAACACCCAGTCCCTTGATACCCCTGTATAGAATTTGTTTGAAGCTGGAACCTACATTGTTAAGTCTACTTACTATAGCCAAGATCCTCCTACCATAAAGTGGGAAATTGTAAAGAATGTATGGGGGAAAATCATCGTTCACAAAGTTGCTTTATTTTCATTGCTAGCTTTCCAGAATAGAATTCTCACTATTGATAATCTCATGTCAAGAGGGCTCCTTATCCCCAATTGGTGTGTGCTATGCAAATTAAATTTAAAACCAATCACTCACATTTTCTTAGAGTGCCCATTCTCCTTGGCTGTGCTAAAATTGGTCTTCAAAAAATTTAGTGTATCTTCGGTCCACCCGCCTACTATCCACTAGCTTTTCCAATAGTTTCCTAGACCATTTAAAAACCAATAGCTTAGTTTTATGTGGCTCTTCTATCTCCACCATTACTTATGACAAATCTGGATAGAATGAAAATCAAGAATTTTCAAAGCTCACACTAATGATTCCCGTAGTACCACTCTAAAAAGCTTATCCTTAGTGGTTGAGAACACCTTTGTCATCTCTTCCCCTAAAGCTCCCCCTTGTCCTAGAGGTTACCCGCACCAACAAGTTCAATATTACTAATGTTTCTAGTTTACCTATTGTTGCTTTCAATAGGTCTTCAATCAAGTGGATTCCTCTACCCACTGGGTGGCTCAAACTAAACTTTGACGGGACAAAAAAAGGCAATTTTGGTGTCACTAGTGGGGGAGGCATCCTCAGAGACTGCCAAGGGTAAATTTTGCTAGTATTTATAGAAAAATTGGGGACACAAACGAATAACATAGTTGAAGCCAGAGCTCTATTCCAAAGCCTACTTCTCATTGACAACATGAGCATTGATCAACTAATTATCGAAGGGGACTCACTTCACATTATTAATTTCATTAGATGAAACTCCACTTTGCCTTGGTCATTGACAAATATTATTTAGGAATACAAAGCTCTCATCACCAGATACACATACATTATTATTCAACACCAATATCGAGAGAGGAACAGAGCGGCATATTGGCTAGAAAATAGGGGTGCTAGTGAAACCTCCATTTAGGTTTGGAGGAATTCCTTCCCCCAAAATCTTAGGATAGACACCTCCAATCCTAATGTTTGTACACTGTAATTACTCTATGGTGAACTCCAAGCTTTAGAATGAGCCTCAGGGTTGGATTTCCAAGGTTGTGGGCCCCTCAGCTAAGTACCTCCTCAATGCTTCCAATGCAGTAGATTCCATGTTCATGCCACATGTCATAATTTGCAAAATGTATAGTCTTTTGGCTAGAATAAAGAATATGACTCATCCATCCATAGACCAAGCCAACAACACCAAGACCTAATGATGGTCCTTAAAGCTGACTCATCAGGTGTGCACGGGCAGTTATCGTAGATTGGGGTTTTTCCATAAACCCCTCAATTCTAGAAAATGATGGCACTGTCCTATTATTGAAAATGGAAAGTATGATAATACCATGGAAGAACATAATAGTCTGACTCAGTAGATTCACCTTTCCATTGCTCGTGATCATGATAACCAAAACAAGATAAACAAATATCATCGTGGCATATCTCTCAATTGATACTTGGCCATTCATGTGTACATCCTTGATCACCTCAACATAGGTATTCTCAATCTAGTGTAGAAAGTATTCCACACCCAAGTAATCATCACCCTATGCACCCATGCCATTTTTGAGAGTAAGAACTCCAACACCCTTTCCTTGAATGGTCTAGCCCCATTCATGGTGTTTCAATCTATTAGTGGTAGGGCTCATATGACTTGGCATCCCATGCCCTCCATGATTTGGATCATTTATAAGCATAGGGATACTCTCATTGTTTCCCCTCCAGGCCACCCAATCATGGATGAACACCCCTCTCTCTAGGCCCTCATCAAGTTCATCTTACTCCTACATAAATTCCATCCTAACTTCGTCCCAATAATGCATTGGAAATAAATGATGAATAAGCACCCATGTGATTTATTTTAACATTAATTTAATTATAATGGTGTCATTTCCATCAGATGTATTAGATTCCCTCTACATGAAGCTTTGTACAGTGAGCCCTACCTTGCCAGCAATTACCATCCTTTACCTACAATGGCCATCATTGAACCTGACACCCTAAATCTTGAGCCTGATAATGAAATTAACCTTTGAAACCAAAAATTCCTTCCCTTCCTTAGAAAATTTAGGGGGTATGATGATGTGATCACCAAGGACTTTGCCAACACCTAGGTTAATGGCCAATTTTTGGTCAGAAGAATGAAGTTCACCATCTCTGCTGATCTTTTAGCGAAGATCAACGAGCTTCTCAATAAGGGGTTCAAGCTCCACAGAGATAATCACACCATTCAAGATGATTTGAAATACTTTGTGGATAGGGGAAATAAATTGGTGAGAAATGGCAAAGGCATCATATGTAAGAAATTTACAGAGCCATGGTGGAGGTATTTGATTCCAGTAATGCAATACATCACAATTGATAAAGTGGATGAACCATTTATAAGCTTTCATCTAGATTTATTCAGTGTTCTAAGAGATATTAAAGAGCTTAACATACCTGAATATCTCTGATGCTATGTGTAGGTATCCATAGAGAACTATCATAAAAGGAATTCTTCACACATAAAGCACCAAGGCTTGTTATTGGTCATCTATGACCATATGCTGTAGAAAATTACTACTAAGGTGGATTCTAACTCGTTTATGTGCATTGAGGTGGACCAATCAACAGTTGTTGTTGTGATGAACAACCATAGCTCCTGCAACCACAAAAGCACATAAAATGTTACGGGAAAAATAAATAGCCTTGACCAACTCACCACTAGAAACACTATTCCTAAGCTAGATCAATCCCTCACGGACATGAAAGTGATATCCACAGCGATACGTGATCCTTAAAATATTCTCATTAAAATGTTGGAGAACATTTTCTAGACCCAGTCAAAGGTCTTAACCAACCTCGAGAATGCAATCTAAGTCTCTAAGGCCATTACTGCCAGCAAATATGAGACATTTAAGGTCATCCTTCCCATTGAGAAGGATAGCGTAGATGGCCTCATTTTGGAGTAAGTTGATTGGTTCTTTATTTAAGTCTTTTTTGATCCACATGGTTTTGTATGGGATCTAGTCTGTAGTCTCTTTTCCCTTTGGTTGTTTCCTGGTCACTTTTATAGCACTATTCTGGTATTTTATTTTTTTTGACTATAAATATGGTATTTTTGTTTAGCTCTTGTGTCTCTGTTGGCTTCTTGGGTGTCTAAAACTTTTCTTTTTCTCTTTTTTAGTTTCTCAGTTCCATGTTGTACAAGGTTCAGGGACCCTTTCAAAACCCTTTCTACCAATAAAAAATGCTTCTCATAGTAGATTTTATAAGATTACAAACAATATATCAAGAAGCTTATAATGCATGAATCTAAATTTTATCATATTTTTTTTTTTGGAATTTACATGGTGGAATCGGTAGCCGCCACGAATCCGAGCAGGCTGTCCAGATTTTTTTGGCCGCCATAGTATTCTGCGTTGTCCGCCATAGAAGCCACCACATAGATCTTCACGCAGTCCGCCCCTATAACCACCATGCCACAATCATTTTAAACCTTTTACGTCGTTGAAAGCACTAGGAAAGGGACAAGTGTTCAATCCGATGAGGCCCAAGATTTGAAACTTGGACCTCCGCCCCCTTATGGGGTTTGGATGAACCAATTGGTCTACACCTCGGACCTAAATTTTGTCATATTTTAAATCTTATTTAGTTGTAATATTTATCCAATAGATTATTGAAAGATATAACATCTTAAATTTATAAAACATTATAAAATATCAACTTATTTATGATGGATGCACTATTTTAATTGAGATGCATGCATTTTATCTTATAAGGATATTTACATATGATTTTATATATATACTTCCATGTACCTAGTACTATTATTAATCTATATATTTAAATGAAAAATATTGATGCATATATCTTGGACAGGCTAGGTGTTACAATTGTTCCACATATATCATAATAAAAATTATAGTCTTTTTGTAAGGTTTACATGATATTTATTAACACATAAACATATATGTTATAGCTTGTTCTTTATATATGATAATAAAAAATATATTTTAAATCACATAAAACACTTACTCTAGAAGAGAATTTGAAATTAACTATTATATAGTACCAATAATGTTATCTACATAATTAAAAAAAAAAAAAATTATGTGTATGCTCCAACTATCCATATACATAGCATTTTCGTCCTATAAAGTTTGAATCATTATCATGGATATAGTAATAAAATCATATCAAGTTCCAAAATTATCCTTAGACATATACTCATGATGATATAAAAAAAAATATGGTGCACATAATGTAAACATACTCTTTAATATCTTTCTTGGTAATTTATCTTTGTTGATGCTAATATCTTCTAGCTTTGTGTTTCTATAGAAGTAAATTTTATACGTGTGTATTACCAAATTTTATATTACCCAACCATAACTAAGAAATAATTTACACTTTTTCTAAGTAGAATCCTTATTTTATTTTAAAGAAACCTTGATTGGTTATGAAAGCTAACTTTAACTCAGAAAAATACAAAATTGCATTAAGTAAAATAATACAATCTTATTGCAAATAATTAACTAATTGTAACCCTTTAAAAATATATATCAAGACATTATTGTATTATAAATTTTATAAGTCTATGTCATTAAGCTATACACACATATCTATATAATTAACTGCTTAAATTTGGATTTATGTAAAAGCTATTCAACCATAACTTTTTTATAAAAAGTATATCCTTGGTTATGGTAAGGCCAATTTTACAATGATAAATACTTAGCCTTAAAAGTCTATGAAATTTTGTATGTCAACAAATTTCTATGTTTTCAACACATATTCACTAGGGTAACATATAGATATACATCTCGCTACAACATTAAGTATATTTTGTGGATAAAACTCCATTACATTGAGATGAGAAATATTGGTCTAAATAAAAAATTAAAGGATAATATGACATTCATGCTTTATAGACATGATTACAATTTTGGGGGATTGGAAATTCAACTTGAGGATGGTTTATATAGGACCTAAACAATACTAAACTGTGAAAAAAATGATGGATGATAGAAAAGTACAACAAAATATTAGTAATTAAATATAACTAATAATTTATGCAATAGTTTAATTTGGAACACCAATCATTTTCCATAGCCATAAAATGTTTAGTTAGTAATAAATTTGTCATTTGTGGCCTTTATGTACTAGGGTGTTATCTCATATTTAATGTTATATCCTCACAAGAGAGTCTCTCACTATGATAGAACCTCATAAGAAACCATATGTCATATGAAAATATCTCCTCGTAATTTATGTTTACCTTAGCTCTATCTTATAAAGGGTTACCTATCTATTATGTGCAATACTCATACTCAATTCCATTCCATTATCTAACCTAGCCTAAAAAACATAAAGTTTACTTTGTACATATTTGAATCAATAAAAATCACAATTTTACATATTTTGTTAGATTATTATAATATTAAATAGTTTAAAAATTGATCTTTATCTCATCCTCAGGCTAATTATTTAACATTAAAATTCTAAGCATTCAAATTCTCTCCATCATCTCCTCAATCACCTCCAAAACTCCCACCAAACATGGATCAAGTGATGCAAAGATTGAAGATTAAACCTTCTAAGGGCAACCAACTTAAAGGGAATGTGAGTATTAGTAAGATGGATAGGAATAGAAATTGGCAACCTCCTCCTAAGGATTTTGGAAAATTCAATGCTGATGGAGCCTCTAGAGGGAATCTTGGAAAATCCAGTGTGGGAGGAATTGGTAGACTTTCAGATGGCTCCTTGGTTTTTACTTTTGCTGAGAATTTGGGTATTCTTTCCAATAACCTTCGTTGAGGGGTATGGTATCCTCAGAGGCCTTCAGGAGGCTACTAAGGTTGGATGGAAAAAGGTGTTAGTTGAGTCTGACTCTCAACTTAAGATTAATCTCTTGAAGAATCCTTCTAAGAATCATAAGGTGGATTGGAGAATAAAAAAAATTATTAAGAAGATTCATTTAATCCAGATGGGATTTTTGAAAGTTGATTACAATCATGTGGTCAGAGATCAAAACAAGAGTGTTGATGCTTTAGCTAATTGGGCTTTGGGAAAAGGTGATCTTACTTGTTATGGCCACCCTCCTCTATGGTGGGCTTCTCAAATTAGGAAAGTTCTTATTTCTATCATTTCTTTGTATGGCTCCAGTTTTGAAGGTACCTAGTTTCTTCTTGTTTTTTTTTTGCTTCTCTTTGGTTCATTCAGTTTTTTTTAGTTCCCTAGCTCATTCTATTCTTTATTTTGTTTCCTCTGTTGATTCTTGCATTAATAGTCTTCTAGTCTAGATAGGTCATTGTTTTGTTCATTTTTTATTTCTTTTTTTTTTGTTTGTTTAGTTTTTTAATGTGGGTGGGTTTTTTTTTTGTTTTTTTTTGTGTTCTTTGTGTTGTTTTTTTTTCTTGTGTTTTTGTTGTTTGGTTTTTTTTTTTTTTTTTATGTTTTTTGTTATTGTTCTTGTGTTTTTTTTTCGTTCTTGTTCTTGGGTTTCTCTTTGTTTGTGTTATTTCGTGTTTTTATGTGTGAGTGTTTTCTATGTTTTTTGTTTTTGTTTATTGTCTGTTGTTGGTTGTTTTTTATTTTTATTTTTATTTAATTTTTTAATTTTTTAGGTTTTGGTTGTGTTTATTTTTCATGTTTTTTTGGGTTATGTCTTTATAGTGTTCTATTGTTTTTGTCTTGTTTGTGTTTTGTTATGTGGTTCTTGTGTTTTTCTATGTGGTTTGTGTTGTGGTTTCTTTTATCTTATTGTGTGTGTTTGGTTGTGCTTTTTTTTTTTGACACGCTCAAGGAGAATTTTTTTATTTTATTTTTTTATTTTTGTTGTTATTTATTTATTATTAAATTGGTTTTGTGTGTTTGTTTGCTCCTTGAGTATGTCGAAGGTGGTAGGCCAGGTCCGAGTCCTGGGAATTTTTTGCGGAATGGGTACCCCTGCCTCCTTGGGTATTACCCGAAAGTGGCATCCTTTTGGGATGTTTTCCAAAAAAAAAAATCTCTATTTAAAAATAATAAAAAATTAATCCACTCAAAATAATATATTGGTGCCATGCATCCGCTGTGTAAATATTAATAAATAATTATTTGTGAAAAAATTGGTAAAATAGTTATGAAACTACCCACTCTTGAATATATTAAGAGAAGATGAAGTGTAAATGACACAATAAAAAAAATTAAGATGACATTAAATTTGAAAAGAGAAAAGAGATGAGAAGGATTTACAAGAGAGAAGAAGGTAGAGATATGATTTTATGTTTGAGTGCTAGAAACTATTGAACTAGAAATAACATACTATATTACAATAAAAATTTATATTCCATTCCAATCTATTCTATTGTGTGTAAGATGAATGCATTGTGGCTATGTATATTATAGAAATTCCAATTGATGTTCGTACAAGTTACAATATTATAGATATAGTCAGATATAGTTGTAGTCTGAAAAGGGGATGTTGTCCAAAGAGGAAATATGGATTACCATGTAAGAGATGGTTGTGTTAGTTGAGACTCCAAAGGACTAATATTGTATGGGGCCATGAACATGTGATTATAATTCATGTGTGATAGGATCCCTATTCAGTTCAATATGAAGTATAAGTCATCAAGCAAAGACTTGTCACGAAAGATGAATTAATAATATTGAAGGAGATTATCATGAAGAAATTCTCTCTTAATATTCTTTGTTATGATGATTTAAGGAATGCCAACTTGTGTAAAATACACCATTACCTCATAATATTGTCATTCAATAGAACGATACCTTGAAATAAAGTGTATATTCAAGAAAATTGTATTATTGTACAAGGAAACTTTACCATCTCATACGAATTTCATCTTGAGATGTTATTATCTCAATGTGTTTCTAATCGTCGTACTAATATTTTATTGTGATTTTATTCTACTATCTCATTATTTTTTTTGTCATTATAGATCATATTGATGTTGACCAATGCCTATAAGATTCTGGTAACAAATCTAAAATAATATAGTTGGAAAATATTTTTATACTTAAATATTATAGAATGGTCAACCAAATTTGTTGAATTTCACCTTCATAAAAATATCTATGCATAAAAAATAAAACTATAAGTTTTCTAACATCTAATTATTTTTAATACAGGAAATTATAATTTTGAGGTATTTGGGATAAATGATGGAATATGATGAGTTCCAACCCTTAAACCAAGGTTTCAATCATAGGAATTAACCTTAAAATTAGCTCATTGAGTTTTATAGAAAATAAGGTGGAATAAAGAGTTTTACATTAAAATATAAGGTTCGATTCTCATAGGTAAACCTTCTCATAGATAAATACTTTTAAGGTTATGTGGTGCTAATACTTCTCATAGTAGATGCTATGAGATTACAAACAATATATCAAGAATATTATAATGTATAAATCTAAATTTTATCATTTCGTTTTAAATCTTATTTAGTTGTAATATTTATCCAATAGATTATTGAAAGATATAACATATTTAATCTACAAAATATTATAGTAAAATATCAACTTATTTATGAGTGATGCACTATCTTAATTGAGATGAATGAACTTTATATTATAAGGATATCTACATATGATTTTATATATACACTTCCATGTACCTAGTAATATTATTGATCTATATATCTAAATGAAAAATATTGATGCATATGTCTTTGCTAGACTAAGTGTTATTGTTCCACATGTATCACAATCAAAATTATATAGTCTTGTTGTAAGGTGTACATGATATTTATTAACACATAGACATAAATGCTATAGCTTATCTTTATATATGATAATAAAAAATATATTTTAAATCATATAAAACACTTACTCTAGTAGAGAATTTGAAATAAATTGTTATACACTACCCATAATGTTATCTACATAATAAGAAAATAAAATATTATTTTATGTGTCTAATCCAACTATCCATATAAATAGCATTCTCATACTATAGGGTTTGACTCATTATCATGTATATAGTAATAAAATCATATCAAGTTGTAAAATTATCCTTAAACATATACTCATTATGATATTAACATGAAAAATATGGTACCCATAATATGAATGCAATCTTTAATATCTTTCTTGGTAACTTGTCTTTGTTGATGCTAATATCTTCTAGCTCTGTTTCTATCAAAAACAACTTTTATATATGTGTGTTGCCAACTTTTATATTACCCAATCATAACTAAGCAATAATGAACACTTTTTCTAAATAGAATCCTTATTTTATTTTAAAGAATCTTTTATTGCTTATGAAATCTAACTTTAACTAAAAAAAAATACATTAAGGAAAATAATATAATCTTATTGCAAACAATTCACTAATTATAACCCTTCAAAAATATATATTAAGACATTAGTGTATTATAAATTTTGTAAGTATATGTCATTAAGCTATATAGATGTTGTCAATTTGAGTTATTTTATGTTGTCATTGATGTCATATAAATCATTGATTTCATATGGATCACATCGAGTTTTGATGGGCAAATGATATTTTGGAAAGCATGGATAAAATCAGGATTTTTTGTGAAAATCAAGGTAGGCAAAATAAAAGGTTTTATTTAAAACCATGGATGGAAAATTTGAAATGGATTTTTCTTAAAACCCATGTTGGCATTTCGTTTTGTCAAAAAATGTGCCCCAGTGATGGAGATATTTAATTTTAAATATTTAGTTTAAATTTAAATTATTTAAATTAAAATTAAAGATAGTGCTGACGTCTAAAGAAAGAGGTAAAATCAATAATGCACTGATGTCATCGAAAATGAGGAGAAGCCTATCTAAAGGGGGATCCTAAGGTTCATTTTAAATTCATCCTTGCTCGTGTTAATTTTTGGCTAGCATCCGAAGAGAGATCATGCAAAAATCATTTTGAAAATGGAGACAATGAATAAATCCAAGGTTGGTCGAAAGCCCAAGACATTGTGGGTAGAGTGGTGCATTGGCAATTGGATTTTTGTTAAGGTGTGTGGCAGTGCCTTACATCAAGGTTCAAATCTCATTGATTGCATTCAAAGGCATTGGAAGGAAAGTGCTCGAACTGCTTTTGGTTTGCATGGAAGGGAGGAAAGACTTAAGGCACGTTGTGCCTTTTCCTTTCGAACGAACGGCTAGCTCATGTGGTAACCTTAGCCACGACTAAGGTGCTTGTAGTGTGTGCAAGTTGATGGTTCGAATCCCCTTGAGGAGGTAATTACGTTTTGCTTCTAATTAATTTTATTGATGCCCTAGGATAGGAGTTATAAGGTGGTTAAGGAATAATTAAAGTTTTAATTAAACTTTATTTTTATAAGGGTTGTGATTATTATTTCAGAGGAGATGAGTTGTTGATTTAAATTTGATATTCATGAAATTGAAAATTAAGATTTAGGAGAAATAAGGAGTTGTTATAAAATATTTTTGAGAGCCTTATTGATTATTATTTTTTATAAGGGTTTTTATTAAAAAGGACTTTGGTGGATGTGTTTATTAAGTTGGAGTAAAAAGGTGTAAATTGAGTTATGTATTCTTGTGATTATTATTTGAAGTCCACTAACCCTTATTGAGATTGTAAAGGAAAGTTGTGTTTAGTGTGGCAGATTTTGTGGATAACTTATTGGCATCAAAAGGTATGGGCACATTCTCCTATTGATTGTTTATGGTGGTTGATTTCTAAAATATCACTGGAGTGAGAAGGATTGATTGTGGTTTCTTTTTTGAAATTGGTTGGTTGAATGCTTCAATGTTTTCTGGTTTGAGAGTTGTGTTTAAACCTTGTTTTATAAGCATAGTCATTGAATCCCATTGGTTGTGAAAGAACTTGAAAATAACATGAGTATCATTGTTATGTGAGATTTGTGGTTGAGCATTATTAGAAACATTTGAGTTGGTTGATACATGCTTGGACTAGGGTTTTTGTGAGAAATATTAGTCCCTTGTGGTGATTTCTTGAGTTGATTTGAGTGAACCTAGTCAAGTGATTGTGTGAGGTGATTGGTCAAGTTCCATAAAACAAACTATTCCATAATTCTGATTTGATTTGAGATTGATTTGAGTTGAGTTGAGTTGATATTGATCTTACAACATATTGAGTCTCTAACAGTAGACACCAAAACAACACCAATATGATTATGTGACGACAAGCACTGATTGCATTAACACACACAACCCCTAGGGTAGCCCCCAGAGGTTAAAAAATGGTCCTAACCACTTCCAAAAGCAGTTTTGGAGGTCAGAGGTCAATTTGGCACATTTTTCGCACCTTGCTCTCTGCTCATCCCACCCCGAGATGAATACAAACTGGCATTCATCCCACCCAGGGATGAATATCAACATCATGTCTTTATTTTGGAAACTTCATGCAAGGAAACTCTAAATCATGGAATTATCTTTTCTCTCAAAATATGATAAACAACTCAAGTGGCGCCCTCGCATGCGTAGTTCAAACAAAGAGACCCTAGGTCTATAAATTGGTGAGTCTTCTCACCCAAAAAGAGAGATAGAGAGGATATTTTGGAGCAACAAAGTGCTGCTAAAATATATCCTCACCCTTTGTTTGTGCTTTCACATCCTTGATCTCTCTTTTGGAGGGAGGTTATCGGGTGATCATTAGAGGCACATTCTAAGACCCAAACCCAAAAATTTGGCCATAATATTCCACAAAATTTGTCAAAAACACCCCATAAGAAGTTTTGGACCCATCCCAAGTGGATTGGTGCTGAAAAAGAGTCCCAAACAGTGGGCATCCTGCCCCCGAGAGCTCCCCAAACTATCACATCCCTAATCGCCCCACCCTGGAGCGAATAGAAATACGTGATATATTTCTCTAATTTTTATTTCACATCTTATTCTAGGTTATTTAAATAGGCTGAATTTTAAATTTCACTTCATTTTGAGCATTTTTGGCCAGGTTTTTATCATTTCCCGCCTTTACTAACTTGTAGATGGCACCAAACAAATCTGGGTGATAGATGCCAAATTGGATAAATCTTACCTTTTGGGTCTTCCAAAAAAACCCCTAATTAGCTAACCCTAACTTTGTAGGTAATTTTGAGCTTTCTAGATAGGACATTGAAGAGGGTGCTTTTTGACAAGTTATTGCAGGTCAATTCGTCCCACCCCAAAGCGAATATTAATCTATGAGGAATTTCTAGACTTTTCTTTTTGTAGTTGCCTCCTCATAACATATTCATGCTTCTATTAAATTTTTAGGTTGATCTGATGTCATTTGGTTATCATTTTAATATTTTCATGCATACACTAACAGTAGGCTTTGGGAAATACATGTTTTATTCTGCCTACAGGTGCTATTGATATTTTTTGTTTCCTTGAACATAGGTTTCTGACATCAAAGGAGCATAAAAGAGTCAAAATTCATATACACAAGTGGCGGTGACATTTTGGTCCGCCCATATTACATGTGGGCATGCGGAAGAAGGATTCCTATCCATGGATGTGATCAAAAACATATTTAACGCTCCTATCCCCTAAAAATGAAGGAGACATATTGTAAAATGACTTTGAAAGCATATCAATAAATAGGACCTTATTCCATAATGCTTTTATCTTATGTTGATTCGCTCATGTTCTTTCATTTTATGCATTTTTAAATACATAGGCTTTTGGCGTTAAGTTTGGTTTTAGACGCATCGTACTTGGCATTTTTGATAGCGGACAAGAGCTCACACATTCACAAAATTTGATTTTTCATTAATATCTTCTGAAAATAAATACATACATCAAAATAAAACAGCCCGTAGGCTTTACAAAGGACCAAGCTCGGCTTGGTCTTCTCCCCTGCACTCTGTCTCCCCTGTTCTCTAATCTGCCACCCCGACTAATACATAAAACTAGGTTTTTATAGAGGCCCCGACCCTATGAAACACCTGTCACACATTAATCAGGACACCAACCCGATTTAATACAAATCTTGAGTTTTTATCGAGGCCTCGACCCTATCCCCATTAATGACTCACCTGTACGAATCCATTAACAAGACCTGCCAAAATTGGCTTCCCCCACCGAGTCATCAATTTTCCCTCCTTAATTGGCCAACTCCCTGATCTGCCATGAAAGCATGCATTTAATTGGTCCTTCACCTGCAACCGTCACTTTGTCAGAATGTTTATCTGCAACAGCTGTCTCTTTTCCGTGCGCGCGGCCTGTCCACATGTCCAAATTTTAAATTGTCTTCAATCGACCGTGAAATCGTGACATGTCACGATATCGCAACCAAACTAACGCCTTGCCTTTGTCTGCTGATAACATCATGAAATCATGACCAAAATACCCTCCAAACCTTAGCTGTAAAAACATCACGACATCATGACGTCGCGATATTGCGACAAAAACTCCCCTTTGTGCCTTAGCCACATTGCGACGTCGCGACATCGCGATGAAAACTCCCCCTCTTGCCTTAGCCACAGAAACATCGTGACATCGCGATATCGTGACGTCGTGATATCATGACAAAAACTCCCCCTCTTGCCTTAGCCATAGAAACGTCACGACATCACGACGTCGTGATATCGCGACGAAAACTCCCCCTCTTGCCTTAGCCATAGAAACGTCGTGACTTAACGACATCGCAATATCGCGACGTCGTGATATCGTCACGAAAACTCCCCTTCGCCTTGCTGTCGCCTTTGGGGTCATGATTTCGCGACATGTCACAAAATCGTGACATGTCACGATTTCACGACCCCCTTCCCCAACTTTTTCTTTGGTAATTAAAACAAAACACATAACACTTAGAAAGTTTTGGTTGATACGAGGTTGCTTTGTTGCCACCGGATGCTCCTGCATCAGACACCTGGGGTAAATGGAGAAGTGACCTTCACTTCTGTGTTGTTTGGTCCGCATCTTTTGTAACATCTCCAGACACTCATCTGCCTTTGCAGCCTGCTCAATTCTCGTCTCCTGGCAAAAAAATTTTTTGCCTTCTACAAGATAAATTCTGGCATTGCTGCACACCTTCTCATCCACTGCCTATAATGGCTTTAACTTGTGGCGCACTCCACCTTTCATCAAGGAGTACGTATTTGCACGACCATCATGCACTACACTCTGATCAAACTGCCATGGCATTCCTAACAGCAAATGGCAAGCATCCATGGAGAAAACATCACATAGGACCTCATCCTGGTACTTCCCAATATTGAACGTGACTAAGCATTGTTCATGGACCCATGCTCTGTGGTCCTTCCACAACCACGCAATCCGATATGGATGGGGGTGTCTCCTCCTCTCCAGCTGTAACTTAGCAACCATCTCCTTGGAGACTAAGTTATATGTACTCCCATTGTCTATAATAACATTACAAACTTTGCCTAAACTTTTGCACCGTGTGAGGAACAGGCTTCTCCTCTGCTCTGGTTTGTCTTCATCAATCAACATGGTCCTCCTCACGATCATTGCTTCTCCTTTCTTAGCTTCTTCAGAATGTTCTGATTTAGCATCTTCCTCTGCCACAGCAGCTCTAGGACCCACTTGTTTCTTGTTCACTGTCTCGGGGTGCTGGGGACACTCATATGCCCGATGCTCCTCTTCTCCATAGTGGAAACATGTTCCCCGAAACACTCCTCTTCCATACCCACATCCAGATCTACCTCTTCCCCTTGGGTAGCCATTGTTCTGAACTTGGGGTTTGGGTTCCCCATCTTCCTTCTAACCTCGGCTACTGCTAACCTCTTCTTTCTTCTCTTATTTTCCTTCATATTTTCTTCCACCAGTATTTCCTCCATGTCCTCTTCCTTTTTGCTTGCTCTCAAACCTTCTGTTCAGTTTTTCTTCAACTTTTAGAGCAAACTGGTAAGCATCTTCAATGGTGCTCACCCGAACTAAGCTCAACTCTTCCTAGATACTGGGTCTCAACCCATTAATATAATGGGCCACCTTCTCCTTGCTTGCTTCTAAATGGCCAGTTCTAATGGAGATTTTATAAAACTCCTCCGTATATTCTTGGACAATTTTATTCATCTGTCTCAAACCCTGCATTTTTCTCAGCAGATCCAACTCATAATCTACCAAAATAAATTGTCTTTTTAATTTTTTTACCATCCATTCCCATATTGTTATCCATTCTTTTCCTCTTCGGTTCCATTCCAGCTGTACTCCCTTCCACCATATGCTTGCATGACCTTTCATCATGGTCTTGGCAAATCTGACCCTCTCGGGATCTTCAACTTCTTCATACTCGAAGTATTCTTCTAGATCATTGATCCAGTCAATTAATTCCTCCGAATCCAGGTTCCCGAAATACATGGAAACTTCTATCTTTGACCTTTTCCCAATCTGGGATATGGCCTTGTACAGTCTAGCTTGTTCTAGATCTACAGCCTCCTCTTCTTCTTTAGACTGATTTTCTTCTTCATCTACTTTGTCTTCACTGTCTGCATCTCTTCTTGGTTTGTGTCCTCTGTGCAGTTCTTCTTGCAGGGCCTGAACTTGCCGCTGCAAAGCCCGAAAATCTTCTGCTGTCATCATGCCTCTCCCACCAATCGGGTTTCTTCTCGGAGGCATTTTTACTCACTTTCTCATGAGTCATTCCATAGATCCTAGTGTAACTGCCTCACGTCTGGTGATCTGTTACACACTCAGGAACTTCTGGCTCTGATACCACTGATAGCGTACAAGAGCTCACATGTTCATAAAATTTGACTTTTCATTAATATCTTCTAAAAATAAATACATACATCAAAATAAAACAGCCCACAGGCTTTACAAAGGACCAAGCTTGGCTTGGTCTTCCCCCGCACTCTATCTCCCCTATTCTCTAATCCGCCACCCCGACTAATACATAAAACTAGGTTTTTATAGAGGCCCCGACCCTCTGAAACACCTGTCACGCATTAATCGGGACACCAACCTGATTTAATACAAATCCTAAGTTTTTATCGAGGCCTCGACCCTCTCCCCATTAATGAATCACCTGTGTGAATCCATTAACAAGACCTGCCAAAATTGGCTTCCCCCATCGAGTCATCAATTTTCCCTCCTTAATTGGCCAACTCCCTGATTTGCCATGAAAGCACACATTTAATTGGTCCTTCACCTACAACCGTCACTTTGTTAGAATGTTTATCTACAACAACTGTCTCTTTTCCCATGTGCGTGGCCTGTCCACGTGTCCAAATTTTAAATTGTCTTCAACTAACCGTGAAATCGTGACATGTCACGATATCGCGACCAAACTGACGCCTTGCCTTCGTCTGCTGATAACATCGCAAAATCATGACCAAAATCCCCTCCAAACCTTAGCTACAAAAACGTCGCGACATCGTGACGTCGCGACGAAAACTCCCCTTTGTGCCTTAGCCACAAAAATGTCGTGACATCGCGACATCATGATATCGCGACGTCGCGATATCGCGACAAAAACTCCCCCTCTTGCCTTAGCCATAGAAACGTCGCGACATCGCGACGTCACGACATCGCGACGTCGGGATATTGCGACGTCGCGATATTGCAATGAAAACTCCCCCTCTTGCCTTAGCCGCAGAAACGTTGTGATATCGTGACATCGCGATATCGTGACGAAAAATCCCCCTCTTGCCTTAGCCGTAGAAACTTCGTGACATCGTGACGTCGTGACATCGCGACGTCACGATATCACGACAAAAACTCCCCTTTGCCTTGCTGCCACCTTTGGGGTCGCGAAATCGTGACATGTCACGATTTCGTGACATGTCACGATTTTGCGACCCCCTCCCCAACTTTTGCTTTGGTAATTAAAACAAAACACATAACACTTAGAAAAGTTTCGGTTGATGCGAGGTTACTCTGTTGCCGTCGGATGCTCCTGCATCAATTTTCCTTTTTGTTTCCGTATTCTTGTGCTTTCAGTGGTGATCACAGTGCATGGAGAAGTGATTGTGTGAGGTGATTGGACGAATTCCATAAAACAAACTATTCCATAATTTTTATTTGAGTTGAGATTGATTTGAGTTGAGTTGAGTTGATATTGATCTTAGAACATATTGAGTCTCTAACAATTCTCTTTATGCTTTTATGAGTTGACTTGAGTTGAGTTGAGATTGATTTGAGTTGAGTTGAGTTGATTTGAGATTGATATTAGAACATATTGAGTCTCTAACAATTCTCTTTATGCTTTTATGAGTTGATTTGAGTTGATTTGAGATTGATATTAGAACATATTGAGTCTCTAAAAATTCTCTTTATGCTTCTATGAGTTGATTTGAGTTGAGTTGAGTTGAGATCATTGTGGATCATTGTTGTCATCCATTAAAGAGTACATTGCCATTCATTGTTGAGTTCATCTTTGAGATTTGCCTTGATAGATTTGTGGATGATATTTGAGTTCTACTTGTGCATGATTGATTGAGCCTTTGAGAAGGCCTTTGAGGATAATTTTGGGATAGCTTTGAGGATAGTTTTGGGATAGCCTTTGTGGATAGTTTTGGGACAATTTTGTAGATAGTTTTGGGACAGCTTTGTGGATAGTTTTGGTACATCTTTATGGAAAGTTTTGGGATAACATTGTGGACAATTTTGGGACATATTGTTGGACATATTTGATCAAGTTATTGGTGAAATTTCTAGAGCAGATTTGGGCAAGTTATTGGCGAGCTTTCTAGAGCAGATTTGGACAAGTTCTTGGTGAGCCTGTTGGAGCATATTTGGACAAGTTCTTGGTGAGCTTGCTAGAAAAGATTTGGACAAGTTCTTGGTGAGCTTGTTGAAGCAGATTTGGGCAAGTTCTTGGTGAGCTTTCTATAGAAGATCTGTACAAGTTCTTGGTGAGCTTGTTGGAGCAAATTTGAGCAAGTTCTTGGTGAGCTTGCTAGAGAAGATTTGGACAAGTTATTGGTGAGATTGTTGGAGATATTTGAGCAAGTATTTGGTGAGATTGCTAGAGAATATTTGGACAAGTTCTATGTGATCTTGTTATTCAATTTTGGACAAGTTTTGTGTGAGATTTTTATTCAAATTTGAACAATTTTTGTGTGAACTTGTTATTGTCTAAATTTGAGTAGATCAAAGAAACCATTGTATTGGATAAGGATCCTTATTTATGTGTGAAATATTATAAGGAGATTATTTGGTGGATTATCCCACATTGGGGGAACCACGTTAAATATTGTGTCTCAATTATCTGTGGTGACTTGTTATCTTACTTACTACTACTATCTGAGTTATTAATACACACTGCTATATTTAGTTATTGCAATTAAGGACATTAATTGATATTTATTTGGAAATAAAGTAAAAAGTGGTCTTATACTGTTCACCCCCTTCTCAGTATAAGCTTGTGTTCTTCAATAGAGGTAATTATCTAAAAAAAATTATTAAGATCTACATAATTATCTACTTAAATTTGGATTTACTTAAAAGCTATTCAACCATAATGTTTTTTGTATAAAAAGTATATCCTTGGTTATTTTTCCTTCATAAATATTTTTCTTACCTTAAGGCCAATTTTACAATGAGAAATACGTAGTCTTAAAAATCTTTAAAATTTTTAATGTCAAATATTTTCTATGTTTTCAACATGTATTCACTAGGGCAGCATATAGATATGCATCTAGCTACTACATTGAGTATATTTTATAAATAAAACTCCATTACATTGAGATGAGAAATATTGGTCTAAATAAAATATTAAAGGATAAGATGACATTCATGCTTTATACACATGATTACAATTTAGGGGATTAGAAATTCAACTTGAAGATGATTTTTATAGGACCTACACAATACTAAATTGTGAAACAAATGGTGTATGATAGAAAAGTACAATAAAATATTAGTAATTATATATAATTAAGAATTTATACAATAGTTTAATCTGGAACACTAATAATTTTCCATAGCCATCAAGAAAAGACTTATCACCAAATAGGAATTAGCCATATTGAACGATATTGTCATGAGGAATTTATCTCTTAAGAGTCATTGCTATAAAGAATAAAGGAATTTCAACTTGTGTAAAATACACCATTGCCTCATAAGATTATCATTCAATTGAACGATGCTATAAAATTATTAGAATTTTCCAAAATAGACATGCAAAGCATTACACAAAATATGAAGAAAAGAGTAGAACTGATTGATTTATTCCATGGATCAACTTTGTATAAATAGCAAAGTTGATCATTGAGAGCCGTTGGATTACAACAACTCATCAAATCTGATCTAGACTATACTGAGAGTTCACCTGACTCATGGAGGAGTGGAAACTCAAGTATGTCTATCCTAGTAGAACTTAAGAGAATAATTACTTATTCTAACACCCCCCCTTAAGTGATACTAGGGGTGTATGATACAAATGAGTCCCGAAATAGGGCCTGATGAGGTACTCATGTACAATGATCTTATTTGATGAGATGGTAAAAACCACATGGGAAAAAACCATCTATCAAAAAAGAAAAAAAGAAGAGGCATGTCTTCGATTTGCGAAGATTGTCCTCATTGACAAAAAAAGTATGAGTCCCGACAATAGGGCCTGATGAGGTACTCATTTACAATATATAGATGGTGAAAAAACCTCTTGGGAAAAAACCATATGTCAGAAAAATAAAGATAGAGGCATGTCTTCGGATGGCGAAGATTGTCCTCATGAAAAAAGGAATGAGTCCCGACAACTTGGCCTGATGAGGTACTCATGTACAATTTATACTTTAGGAGAGATGATAAAAAAAACCACATGGGAAAAAACCATTCTCCAAAGAATACAACAATAAGAAGAAAGGAGAGGAGAAAGACTGATGTTTTAATGCAGCTGCTTTACCCCAAGTTTCTCTCGCAACTGAATGTAACGCGGAGAAGGAAATGACTTGGTGAAGATGTCTACAATTTGATTTTTAGTGGGAATATAGTCTAAGTATATTTCCCCTCTCTGAATATGCTATCGAATGAAGTGCATGTGAATCTCAATGTGCTTGGTGCGCTGATGCTCAACTGGATTGCGTGCAATATGAATTGTGCTCTGATTGTCACACCAAAGAGTAATAGGTTTGTCATGGGAAAAACCAAATTCTCTTAGTATCTGATGAAGCCAAAGAGCTTCTTGACTTGCCAAAACTGTCATCCTGTATTCTGCCTCTATAGATGATAAGGCCACTGCTTGTTGTTTTTTGCATAACCAAGCAATTGGTGAAGAACCAAGACAAAAGACATAGCCAGAAGTTGAACATCTATCTTCTACTGAACCTGCCCAATCATAATCCATGTAACCAATGATATCCATGGATTTTCCCTCATATAAGAGCCCAAAGTGAGGAGTTCCTTGCAAGTAGCGGAGGATTATTTTTGTTGCTTGCCAATGACTGAAATGAGGTTGATGTGAGAATCTGGATATCAAGCCAACAACATATGAGATATCTGGGTGAGTATGAGTAAGGTATAACAGACTCCCTACAAGTTGATGGTATAGAGTTGCATCACATAGAGGGGATGTGCAGGAAGTACTTAGAGTGACTCCAGACTAAAAAGGTGTAGGAGAAGGTTTGCAATCTGTCATCTTAAACCTTTGAAGAGGGTCTAGAGTGTATTTTTGTTGACACAATGAAATTCCTGCATCTGTTTGATTTATTTGAATCCCAAGGAAGTAATGAGCTAAACCCAGATCAACCATTTCAAATTTTTTAGAAAGGGAGTCCTTGATAGTTTGAATGTGAGTGATGTCACTACCAGTGAGTAGTAGGTCATCAACATAGAGAACAAGTATGGTGATTTTTTCTTTATCTCTCCAAATGTAGACTGTGGCATCAGACTCACAATGAGAAAAACCTGATGAAAGAAGGAAGGAGTCCATTTTTTTATACCAAGCTCTAGGAGCTTGTTTGAGGCCATAGAGAGACTTCCTTAGCCTACAAACAAGGGAGGAGTCTTGAGTGAAACCAGCAGGTTGTTCCATGAATATCTCTTCCTTTAAGTCCCCATGTAAGAAAGCACTTTTTACATCCATTTGAAAGACATGCCACTTTTGGGAAGCAGCTAGAGCAAGAACCAGTCTAACAGAATCCATTTTGGCAACTGGTGCAAAAGTTTTAGAATAATCAATCCCTTCAATTTGAGAGAAACCTTTGGCTACCAGGTGGGCTTTGTGTTTGTCAATTTCTCCATTAGGTCCATATTTCGTCTTGTAAATCCATTTACAATGAACTAATTTCCTCCCTTTAGGTAGGGGAACTAAATCCCAAGTTTTGTTTTTGATTAAGGAAGAGAATTCATTCTCCATGGCATCATCCCATTCTTTAATACCAGTTGCTTCTTTGAAGGATTGAGGATCTATGGAAATGGACTGACAGACAAGACCAATGCCTACGGAGTTGCCTAATCTGGATGATGGAAGATTTTTGATGTAAGGAGTAGCTTCTTTAACAATGGTGTGGGCCCATTTTGGCATAGTGGAAGGAGTAGTAGGAGTGGCTAGATTTTGAGTTGGAGTTATAGGTTCCTCATCTTGATCATTAATCTCTAAATTAATCTCTAAAACTGGTTCTTCATTATATTGAGGCTCTAACATTGGAGAAGGCTCAAGAGAACCAATGGTGGAAGAGGATGGTTGAGGATATTTATGAGGGAATGTTTCATCAAATTGGACGTTCCTATGAAAAATACCTCATGAGTTGTGGGATCAAGGAGCCTGTATGCTTTCATTTCCTCACAATAACCAACAAAGATGAGCTTTTTGCTTTTCTTATCTAGAGCCTTCCTTTTCTTCTTTGGGATATGCGCCCAAGTAGTACATCCAAAAATATTGAAGAAAGAGACATCAGGTTTTGAGCCAGTCCATGCTTCCTCGGGAGTCAAATGGCCAAGAGCTTTATGAGGTGTGCGGTTTTGAATATAGTTTGCATAGTTAATTGCTTCTGCCCAAAAAACTTTTGGAAGATCTCTTGAGTGGAGCATACAGTTTGCCATTTCTTTTAGAGTTTTATTTTTCCTCTCTGCAATGCCATTTTGTTGTGGATTATGGGAGACAAAATGTTGATGAATTATGCCATGACTTGATAAAAAAATTGAGAACTCATTACTGAAGTATTCCCCCCATTATCTGTATGAATTTGCTTGATTTTGCAAGAGGCCTGATTTTCAACTAAGGCTTTGAAGATTTTGAAGTGGGATAGAACATCACTTTTGTATTTTAGGAAGTATACCCAAGTTCTTCTGGAAAAATCATCAATGAAGGTTAAAGCATATTTTTCTCCTTTGAAAGAAGGCTCTGGGAAGACCATCAAGTCACTATGGATTAACTCTAGAGGGGATGAAGCTTTTAGAGAACCACTTGGGTGGAAAGGATCTTGATGTTGCTTTCCAAGAGCACATCCAGGACATACTCCATCAATAGAAGAGACTTGTGGTAACCCTGTTACCATATTATGGGTGTTCAATTCCTTTAGGTAGTTATAACTGAGATGTCCAAACCTTTCATGCCAAATTTTGCTTTCAAGATCTCCATGTGCAAAAAAATAGGAGGCCCCTTCTAAATTTTTGAATCCTTTGAAGTGAAATAGGTGAGTGTTGTGATCAATATCTCCTTTTTCTATGAGAGAGTTGGGATCTTGAAGGTCTCTTATCTCAACTCCTGATGGTGAGAAGAGAATTGTTTTGCCCTTTCCAGAAGTACAAATATGATAGACGGAGAGGAGATTTGTTGCAATGTTTGGAACATAGAGAACATTATTGATATAACCACCATCAATGGATATGTCACCTTTTCCTTTGACTGGAATAAAGGATGAGTCACCAACTTCTATGCTACATGTTGAACTTGAGGAGATTGAAGTAAAAGACTCATCTGAGGAAGTCATGTGATGAGTTGCTCCTGAATCTAGAACCCAGTATTTTGATGAAGTGTTTGTGGTCTTGCCTTGAACATTTAAGGCTTTTCCTATCTACTTCTTAGTGTCTATATTTTGATCCTTCATTGCTGCCTCTAGTTGTTGTAGTCTTTTCCAACATTTGTTCACAGAATGACCATTCTTTTTGCAGTGAGTACAAGTAATGGAACTCCTTTCTTTATTTTTGAATTTTTCTTTAGTAGAGGTGGATGCTACTAAGGCTTTTGAGGAAGAGGAAGAGATCTCATACTTTGCAAGTTTGGTTTCTTCTCTAGTTAGCCTATCACAAAATTCTTCTAAGGAGGGCATTTTAAAACTTGCACCAAGAGCATCTTTTGTAGATAAAAAAGTAGTTGCAAAAATTTGAAATACACCATTTAATTTAGAAAGAATTAGATAGATGCATTCTTCTTCTATTTTATTCTTGCCACTACCTTTGTATTGAGTGAGGACTTCTTTAAATTTGGTGAGAAAGTCAACAATATTGTTGAAGTCTTCAGGAGATAATGTTGTTAATTCTGCCTCTAGCTGCATTGACCTTATTTGATCTACTTTTCCAAATAAGTTCTTTAGTTTCTCCCAACTTTCATAAGGAGTTTTACAATCCGTAATGTGAAACCATAAGCTTTCATTTACATTAGTGCTTATAATACCCATTGTTTCATACATCTTCCCTTTATGAACAAATATTTCATATTCTTTTTCAAATTCAGGTTGCTTCTCTTCTAGCAGGTGTGTGAGCCCTTTTTGAGAAATGAGATTTAATATTTTGGGTTTCCATGTATGATAGTTATGAGGGGTGAGAGGATCAATTATATTCATTGTATTCATTTTGCCAAAGAAATTTGAAGTGAACCAATAATTCCCCCCTTAACTTCAAGTATATTATCTTAGAGAATACAATGTAGCTTTAAAGAAGGAAACAAAAGCCTGAGAGAAATACCAATCTCCTCAATTTACCCACCCTGACGAGAGGGAAACTATAAGTAAATGAGGAGGTTTGATATATCTGAATTAGGCTAATGAAGCAATAATATTAGGCCAGGCCTTTATACTTATTCTTCTCAATACCCGCCCTTACGAGAGGGAAACTATAAGTAATGAGAGGAATGGTACGTGGAACTTAGGATTTTGATGCAAAGATAATCCACCAAACCAATATATTGTATTTCTCAATAACCCACCCTTACGTGAGGGAAACTATAAGTTTTTGAGAAGTGCAATACTTGGAATTTAGGTGATATTGGAAGTGCTCTAAAGAAAATAATTGAATCCTTTATTTTAAGATGTATTGAATTAAAAAAGAAATATTTAAAAAATAATTGAAATGAAATGAATTTTATGACCAAGTGGCTAAAAAATGCCACATATTAGTTTATCATCCAAATATATTTCCTTTAGTTGATATAAGTATGAAATTTTTCTTAAAAAATAGAATAAAGCAAGAGGTGGCAAATAGAATTGCCACTAAAAAAAATATAGAAGAGAGATTAAAGAAGATAGACACACAACCCCCCCTTGAAAAGTCAATACTAAATGGTGCAATAATTAGCACCTTTAACCCCCCTCCAAAAAAGACCTTTGTATTTACTATAGTTACAATTGACTCTTTTTCACTTTTTGAAGATAGCCTTTGTAAAAAGATAAAGGCTTAGTGAAAAAAAGTCAGAAATTTTCTTAAGATAAATACAAAGCTTTAGAGTTTTTTTTATAAGGCTACACCTTCGAAATTGAAGGGACTATAAAAAACTCATTAGAAAAAAGCCTAATCGAAGGAGAGGAGGAAAATAGATATGATAATGCTTTTGCATTAATGACATAGAAGGCGCCTTGCATTCAGATCAAAATAGAAATACGTGGTCAGCTCCTATCCCAAAGGACAAGGACAGAGTTGCACCATGAATAGGAATTAAGACACTCCTAAAAAAAGCTTCTTCGGTGCTTAACGATGATGAGACCTCTGCATAAAATAAAGTTACAATAAAGAAGCCAAATTTTGATTCTTAAATACCTCTCTACCAAACGAAATGGGTCCCCCTGCAATGAAACAAATGTTAATTAAAAGTAATCTTTATTTCACTGGTGTACACCATGAAACAGACAGTGAAGCTTGGAATGGATTGTTCACTTCAATGGGTTTCCTTTGTGTTGCGCAGTCACAGACCCAACATTTTACCTTCGAAAAACCTGCAGATGAAATTGTTAACAGAAGAGGCGTAAGCGAAGTCTCCTCGAAATGTATTCTTCTTTTTGCTTTGTTTGTGCTACGCAGTCAAAAAAAACGTAGGTGGGTGCCTTCAAACAAGGTTGTTCCTCCTTCGTTGAGTAGTCGTAGACCCAACGTCTTGATTTCAGAAATCGTTTAAACCTGCAGATGAGATAGATAATAGAAGAGGCATAATAGGGAAAAAAGATATGTCGATTACCTAGTAAGAATGCTTAATGAAATATTATCAAAAAGTATTAAAGAAAATAATCGAAGTGACGCATCGCCTGTTGAGAACTAAGTAGAGATCAGAAAAAAATAACCAAGCTTCTTGAGCAGAAATAATGATTGGAATGCCAAAGGAAGAGGGCCCGAATTAGATAAATAGAAGCTTTTTGATAGCCGTTATCAACAGCGCCAATCAGGAAGAGGAGAGATCGGTGCTAACTAGAGATATATCCGGTAGAAGTGGGCTCCTTTGAAGAACGTCGATGAGCAACTAAAGAGGACGTCAGATTTTACAGTGCATGAGATCAAACATTTTAAAAAATGTTACGCAGTGCAACCGAAGATGATGTTCCTAACAACAGTGATAGATATAATGATTTGCACCAAGAGTTTGCTTTGGAGAGCATGCAGCTCAAATCTCCAATGGTGGAGATATCGAACAGGAGTTGATTGGCATGAAGAGAGGCATCATGAGGGGCGATGATGGCACCCAATTTTGGGTGCTCATTGCATGATTTGCGAACCTCAATAGGGCTTCTCCGAGAGCAACGATAAGGCAATGAAGAGGAGCTTTTTCCTGCAAAGGAAAACACTAAAGATAGGATAAATTAACCTATATTTTCAAGCTATAAAAAAAATGTTTATATTTGCTTGAAAAAAATGGTGTTCCTTTATTTTAAGGAAAAAACGAAAAAATAAATTAGAGGATAATAAATATGACTAATTTCATACAAGTGAGCTAGTCAAAGAGTTACCCAAAAGAACAGATCTATGAAAAAATGGGCAATATTTCTGAATAAAAAATTTACACTAAAAAACAATGAATCTTCCCTTCCCCTTTTTTCTTGAGAAGAAGACAAATATTATTCAGAATAACCCATTTATATATATCTCATGTTAGAAGGATCCTAAAATTCCACCCTCCTTAAAAAGAGCTTTGTCCTCAAAGATCAAAGTGAGGAGCTTTTTATTTTGTTTTCCAAGAAGAATTTTTGCAAGTTCTTATACTATTTTAATGTCACTTTTTCGAAGGCAGGGATATCTTGGAGGTCAGAGTGTTAATGGGGGGTTTCCAAGAATAATAGTAGAATATTCCTTAGGAGAATAATGATGATGATGGGAGGACAAACCTTGGGATCCCTAAAAAACTTTAGAATGATGCATCAAAAGTTGTGGTAATGCTTCCAAATACTTTTGTGGTTCCCTGGTAGAGCCAATGGAGAAGGAGTGTATAGTCACTCTATGTTGGTTTCGAATAGATTTAGTGATGTGGTAAGAATTCACTATTGGTGAGGAAGGTATGTGTAGGTATTGTAGAGTGCATGTATGACCAGTGTTGATTACTTTAGGTATGTCTACCTCATCCTTGCTTGGTTCATCAATAACTTCCAGTATATCAACCCTATTATTGTGATTGGCAGGATCAGGTATTTCTTGCTCATTGTCCTTGTTTTCCATATCTTCCTTCTCTTTATTATATTCTGTGGCTTCCTCATATTCTTTACCTTACTCATCGTTGCCATATTTAGCACTATATTCATGTGTATCCATCACTATGTCTATCTCAATCACATTTTCATCGTTGTGAGAACTAAAAGGAATAGTTGCATCTGAAATATATAGTGCAAGTGTAATAAATTGATGATTACAAACAAATTTATCATCATAATGATAGCAGAGATCTCTTGCTTGTCGTTCTTTCATTTATTCAAAATTGATATGTTTAATTGGTAGGGTTGGGTTAAGTTTGGGGGTTGTGTAAGTGCTTTGTGCCTTTCCATTATGCATAGGTTTGGGGGTAATGTAAGTGGTTTGAGATTTCCCCATAGGTGGTTTCCCTAATTGATGTTGTGCATTGATTTTATCTTCGACTAATTTGGCCAATCCAATAGTCTGCATCATGGTACTAGGGTTGAAAATTTGTACCTCTAGCCACATCTCTTACTTTAATCCACTAATGAAACAATATATGAAATTTTTTCATCCAAACCTGTGTATTGTTTGGTGATATGCTTAAATCAAATTTCATACTCATGCACTTAAGTGTTTTGAAGAAGGTCCCAAGTGTTTTTATGAAGGTCCTTGAGCAAATCCCTTATGGTTGGGTCCCACATGGCTATGATACCAAATGGTAGAACCTTGAAGATTCTAGCACAATTTTAATAAATAAATAATTAAAATATCATCTAAATTAAAAGAATAACTTTTATAAAGAATCATTGTTTCACTAGTAGAAAGGTCCCTCCAATGCATTCAATAAATAATTATATATTCTTCTTCATGGAAGATTTGTGTGAATGATCAACCTAATGTATATATATATCCTAAATCTACGTTGGTGAAGAGACATGATGGTTCACGTTATGAAGAGACGTGATGGTTCACGTTATGAGTTAATAATATAATTATTAAATGTTTAATAATGCTAACTAATAATGTTAGGATTAAGGATCCTAACACTAGTGTCTTGACCATAGGATATCTATGTGTAGCACCCCTACATACCCTTGACATAATCCTAGCAATGGATTGGCTATAGACTCATAGAGTTGTGAATTATGTTCAAGAAAGGTGGGTTGAATATTTATAAAATGGTAAGGAAATATTAAGAGTCCACAAAAAATAAGGGGTATTTCAACCATAGATTATTTTTGCAATGCAATTGAATAATACCATTAGAAAAGGAGGAATGATCTATGTGGTTAAGCTTAACAAAATTGAAGAGGAAAAGAAGGAAGAAGTGTTTGGGACACACCCAGTGCTACAAGAATTTAGGGATGTGTTTCCCAAGGACTTACCTAGGCTACCACCTAAGTGGGAATTCAATTTAACTATTCAGTTAAAACTTGGAGTGAAACCTATTTATAGGTCTTCTTATAGAATGAAATCCATTTAAATACAGAAGTTGAAGGTACAATTGTAAGGATTATTGGAAAAGATATTGATAAAACCTAGTGTGTCACCTTGGGGTGCATCCATGTTGTTTGTTAAAAAGGAGTATGGTTCTTTATGATTGTGCATAGATTATAATATGCTTAATAAGTAACCCATCAAAATTAGATATCCCTTATCTAGGATTGAAGATATTTTTGATCAACTAAAAGATACCACCATATTATCCAAGATTGATTTGAAATATAGATATCACCAATTAAGAAACTATGAATAAGATACCTATATTATGGGCTTCTAAACTAGGTATGGACACTATGAATTTATCATCTTACCATTTGGGTTGATAAATTCTCAAATTGCATTCATGAATCTAATGAACAATGTGTTTAGAAAACACCTGGACTAGATCATCCTTATAGTCTTGGATGATATTTTGATTAATTATTAGAATAGAAAGGAGTATGATAGACATCTTAGAATCATGCTATAACTTCTAAGGAGGAATCAACTATACATGAATTTCTCTAATAGTAACTTCTATATGTCAAAAGTATAATATCTAGGGCATATAATACCATTAGAGGGAATTGTAGTAGATTCAAAAAATGTAGAGGCTATCATGAATTGGCAAACTTCCACAAATGTTACTTAAGTTCAAAGCTTCATGGGTATGAATGGATATTATAGATGTTATGTGAAAGACTATTCCAATATAGCTTATGCCATAACCAACCTCAATATGAAAAGAAAAGAATTCAAGTGGTCAATTAAGTTTGAGGCTACTTTTGAGTTGCTTAAGCATAAGCTTCCCATGATACCCATATTAAAGATCCATGATCCTTAGGGTAACTTATCTGTGTGTACAAATGTATCTTTGAAAGGATTGGGGGGAGTTCTCTCACAAGACGAGGTAGTCATAGCATATGGATTGAGGAAACTCAAGAAACATAAGGTTAATTATGCTACACATGATATAGAGCTAGTGGAAATTGTGCACACTCTTAATATCTAGTAGCCTTACCTAGTGGGAAGATCCTTTGAGTTGATAACTAACTATAAATTATTGAACCTGTTCAATGCAAGGTAGAGAATATGGATCGTGTTCCTTGTCAAGTATGATTTTAGGATTGAATACATAAAGGGAAAAATAAATAAGGTTGCTAATACCCTGAGTAGGAGGATGTATATTACTACTTTAACTTAAATCCATGTGGATCTGATGGATCAGGTCAGAGAGATGCAATATTAGGATAAGTATTGTAGCCCAATTTAAGTCAAAATGGAGGGAAACCTTGAGGAAGATAAGGATTTTGACATCAAGTATGGCCTTTTGTATTTCAAGGATAGGGTAGTTATACCAAAAATAGATAATCTAAGGAGAATGATCATACGAGAGGCACATAAATCTCCTTACTCTTCTCACCGAGGGAGAGTAAAAATAAGGGAAAATATGAAGAAGACATTTTATTGGTTAGGAATGAAGAGACAAATCACTAATTTTATTTTCCAATACCTTTAATTCTAGAAATTAAAGGCCAAGCATAGGCATCCAGTGGGGTTTTTTATCCACATGATATACCCATACAAAAGTGGTAGGTTATATCAATGGATTTCATTATAGGTTTACCAAAAACTAGGTATCAACATGACACAATCCTTATTGTGGTTGACAGATTGAGTAAGGTTGCATATTTTATACTAGGGAATACCAAGGATGATGCACTAATTGTGGCTAACAACTTTTCTAAGGAAATAGTTAGGTTGCATGGATTCTCTAAAATGATTATTTTACATAAGGATTACAGGTTTACATCCAAGTTTTGGCAAGCTTTACACAATGTCATAGGCATAAAACTAAACATTAGTTATGCATACCATACAAATATTTATGGGCAAATAGAAAGGGTGAATGAGGTCTTGGAGTACATGCTTCACATGTATTGCATGGATCAAAAGTCTTGGTGGAAAAACTACTTACACTTGATAGAATTAGCTTACAATAATGACCATAATTCATCCTTGGGAATGACCCCATTTGAAGCATTGTATGGTAGGAGATGTAGGACACCTTTTTATTAGGAAAATCCTAAGGACCGGGTTGTTCTTGGGCTAGACATGGTCATGGATATTTAGGAATAAATTAAGATAATCAAACAAAGGCTTAAGAAAGTCATTGATTATCATAAAAGCTATGCTAATTTTAAAATATCATCAAGAGAATTCTCTAGAGGAGACCGAGTTTTCCTAAGGGTCAAACCCATGAAAAGTGTCATAAAGTCTACAAAACTAGATCCTCTTTTTATTGGTCCATTTGAGATCACAAAAAATATTAGTCCTATGGCGTATAGACTTACCTTGCCACCTAATCTGTCAAAAATCTATGATACTTCCCATGTATCCCTGTTTAGGAAATATATTGCTAATCTTGATCATGTGTGGTATTTTTCTAAATTGTAGATGTCAAACCTTAAGGCCATTGAGGTGCATCTAGTGAATATCCTAAAGTTTCATTCCAAGGCAATGAGGAAGGGCACTCTAGAGCAATGTAAGCTCCAATGGGACCAATACTCAAAAAGGAGTGTCACTTGGGAAAGTGGATGTTATGAAGAAACAATTCCATTTTATATTTGAATGAAACTAAAACTATGATGCAAATAAACATAGAGGAATTTGTTTAGTTCCATGGGGGTAGGAGGTAATACGTTCCTTGGTAGGCCCTTTTTAAATAATAATGTGTGTGTGCAATTTATTATTTTTGAGTGACTAACATAGTTTATGTCATGGATATGCAAGTAGTTGTAGTAAATTATTATACCATGTAGATATGGTATTTTATTTCTCCTTTATTAACATGGTTGGTAAGGATAAATCATGGCATTAAGTTTTATTCATGGTTATGATGCTACTAATTCGTTGTGATTCCATAGGGTTAATCATGATTGTAGGTGGATAATGTCAAACTAGCACATTTACAACAACATTGATAATGCATTTAATATGATCAATGATAGATATGAATAATAGAATTTTCTTATATTAATTTTAAAATGAGTTAAATAAAATTTATATTAGTAAACTAAAAAATTGATATTTATGTAGACACCAAAATCTAGGCATTTACAATTCATCACATAATTTTACATGATAAAATATATGCCTAGGTCTAAAATTAGGTATATTAATTCATGTAAACTTCACCCACATTGCAGTGCACAATCCTGCATAATAATATATGCCTAAGTCTAAACTTAGGCATAAAAATCCTGCACATTATCCTATTTTCCAGATTTTAATAAATCTAGAAAATCCCCCTAGGATACCCTACCTACCCACTAGACATGTGTCTTAGCCACCTCACTACCCCATATTGCCACATATCATACACCCTTGTCCCATTTTTCCCTTCACATGGGACAACCCTTACACCTCACTCCACTTGCACCCACATCACCCCAGTTAAGTGAGACACCCTGGGTGACTCACTCTAACTACCCCCCTTCATTTGGTAGCCCAGGATTGCCACTTGGCAGCCTTGGCTTGCCACCTCTAATTTTTCTCCAAAACCAAAAATGCCTATAAAATCAACACCATTCCATAAAGAAAATGAGGGTGGGAAAATACATCATCACATTGTCGAAATCATTGCAAGGAATCACCAACAATCACAGAGTTCGAGACATCGAGATCCCGGATCTGAGTTTCAATATTTTTTGTCTTCTCTACACAACCGTGTATCTGTGGTTACAAAGTCCCAACCATAGGCCCAATTTTTCTAAACCACACATCTATGGTTACACATTCAAAACCGTAGGCCCACGGTTTCTAAACCACACATCTGCGGTTACATAGTCACAATCGTAGGCCCGTGGTTCTACATAAACTACCAAACGTTTTTTGGCCATATATCACTTATAAAGACTTGGATTGAGATAAAATTTTGAGGGTAGGTTCCTGAAATCCCCAAGAACATATCCACCAATTTTAAATCCATTTGGAGCAGCATATATCAGTAAGTTATTCATTTGTTAGCAAGGAATTTCTAGTTTAATTTCTATGTTTCTTGCAAGCATTCCTTTCAAGGGTTTTCATTTACATTGATTTTAAATCATTTATATAGGTGATGCTAACCCTTTTTTGACTTCCATATGTGTAGGATACATGTATTTGAAGAGCTACTAAATCTAGGAGTGGTCCCTACATTGGGTACCAAAGCCCACTCTTTAATTGGATTGGAGAGAAAGAAGACCAAAGACACCACCAATAATCTAATTAGCCAAAGGGGTTTATTTATTTTTCTTTGTTATCATTGTATCATCTGAAAGTAAGAATTAACTTATTGTAATAATACCCCTATGCACTTGGGGAAAATCACTTGTAAATATGAGACTAAGGCTCCAATAAAATTCAATATAAAATTCATTTATTCTGCAATTGCTTTTTTTCATTATTTTACTTGCAAGGTGTTGTCTTCTATTTTGCATACAATTTATATTACCTTTATATAGTTAGTAAAAAGGAAATATTGATGAATTACTTTATGGAAAAATTTGGGTTAATTATAATGGGAAGCCAATACGTAACTAAGCTACCAATTTAATATGAATTTGGTCATTGCTTACTAAATTGATGCACATTGTGAGTTTGAATGAGAGGCCAACATAATATTAAGGTGAAAAATAAATTTGTACTTCAAACATTACCATTGGTTTGTTTAAGAAAAATGGTATGATTAATATTTATTCCATGTCTATGATGACTTCAATTAATGGGGCAAGATCATGAGTATTTGTATAGGTGGATAAGTCTCTTGTGACTTCCCAAATGAAGTAAATACTAAAAAATATTTTGAAGGATGGTTGTTTTTGGATTGTGAAATAAATGAGCTCATGTTAGTGGATTGAGCAAAAGGGTGGCTAGTCTTAATGGCTAGTATGCTTCCTTCATGCCAAATTGGATAAATAAGAGGATGAATATAAAAATTTTGACAAAGAGTGCTCATTTGAGAGATGGGTCACCTTGGGATAAGGAGAAAGAAAATTCTTTAAAAAAGGTACTTTTGATGTTTAGGTAGTAAAGGGAGAGAGGGAGGGCACATATGGGGTGAGAAGGGAGAATAGGTGCTTGGAGGAGAACATTAGTCAACCAACACTAAAAGATGTTGGTAAAACTTGATAATTGATTCTTGGGTTAAAGATATTATTTCATGTTTTGATTACCTCTTAAAAACCCTCTTGGATTTTTATAATTCTATCCATGTTAGATCACCATCTAGTAGTCAAGGGTAAATGTTGTAAGAACTACCTAACTCTTCCTAATTTAGTGTATTTTTGTTCTCTCTATAAACATAGTGCTCAACCATCTGTAGCACCTTGTTATAGTTGATGTAGCATCTATTTTATATTGGTTGTAGCACCTTGTTATAGTTGTTGTAACATCCATTTTATACTAGCTATAGCACCTTGTTATCATTGTTGTAACATATATTTTATATTGGTTATAGAAACTTGTCATAGTTGTTGTAAAATCCATTTTATATTTGTTGTAGCACCTTGTTATAGTTGTTGTAACATTTATTTTATATTGTTTGTAGTTCCTTGTTATTGTTGTTGTAACATTCATTTTTAAATTGGATGTAATGCCTTGTTATAGTTGTTATAACATCCATTTTATATTGGCTATAACACTTTTTTATAGTTGTTGTAACATTTATTTTATATTGTTTGTAGTGCCTTGTTATTGTTGTTGTAACATCCATTTTTAAATTGGATGTAATGCCTTGTTATAGTTGTTATAACATCCATTTTATATTGGCTATAACACTTTTTTATAGTTGTTGTAACATCCATTTTATATTGGCTATAGTTCCTTGTTATAGTTTCTATAGCATATATTTTATATTGGTTGTAGCACATTGTTATAGTTGTTGTAACATCCATTTTATATTGGTTGTAGCACCTTGTTATAGTTTTTGTAACATCCCTTTTATATTAGTTGTAGCACCTTGTTATCATTGTTGTAATATCCATTTTATATTAGTTGTAGCACCTTGTTACGGTTGTTGTAATATTCATTCTATATTGGCTATAACACCTTGTTATAAGTTGAAAACATCTATTTTATATTGGTTGTGATGCCTACGTTACACCCTATTGTAGCACCCTTGTTATAGTTTTTGTAATATCTATTTTGTATTGACTATGATGTCTAAGTTATTTTTACATTGGCTATGATACCTAAGTTCTTTTGTATTGGCTAAGATGTCTAAGTTAGTTTGCTATTAGCTGTAACATCTAAGTTATTTTACTATTGGCTATGATATCTATATTATTTTTCCATAGCATCTATTTTATATTGGCTATGACACCTACGTTAAAAATTACTATAATATTCGTTAAATCGTAGTTGGTGTAGATTAAGTTTGATTTAGCACACATCAAAGCATAGACTATTACCTTGCTTTAGTCATTATCTATATTGTAGCTTATAAGCCTATGACAATAAACCATTACTTGTGTGATTTGTAACCTTGTGTTAGCATTCTTTAATTCATAGTATATAAGACTTCCATAGTGCTCATAGAAAGACAATTATATGGTTCAAATCTATTGTAGTGCACATGCAAAACATAGTTTGTGTTTACCTAAAGGGGTGATAGTAATTTAAACCTAGGGTATCTAATAAATAATACCATGTAGCATCCACTTGTGTAGCATAGGGTAACCTCGAATGTCACATTATACATCGGGTGTGGGATAATTTCTTACTTTGAACAATTTAAGGACCTTGGAATGCCCCTACCTAGCTTAACTAAGTGTTGGTGGTCATGCATTAAATATTTTTTCTCCAACCCATGCTACTCAGGTGGAGGAGATTATATCCTTTTCATTTAACTATGTAACCCTCATAGGTCACTTAGGGTTAGTTTGATAGACCTGGGAGATGTTGGACGTCATCGTCCATTCTTCTAAACATAACATTGTATTGGAATGAGAGACCATGTGTAGTGTTCCAGTCCCTTTCCTAAGTAGAAAGTTCTTGGTATGATATATTTCCACATAATGTGTTATAAAATCCTCCCCTACCTTAGAAAAATAAATATTTGTGGTTTTGTTATGTTCTATGGGAGCTTAATTAAACTTGGGTATTGGATATCTTAATATAATATAGAGATACATGGCATTAACCTTTCTAATTTATTGTGAAATACTTAGTAGTATTCTAATGTAGTGTGGACTACTCGGATATTAACCTTTCTAATGCATTGTGAAATACTTAGATAATAGTATTATAATGTATTGTAAAATACTTAAATAAATGGGCTTTCTAATGTATTGTGAAATACTTAGATAAATGGAATTTCTAATGCATTGTGGAAATACTTAGAGTTTGGACTTTCTAATATATTGTGGAAATACTTAGACATTAGTATTTTTAATGTATTGTGAAAATACTTAGATAAATGGACTTTCTAATGTATTGTGGAAATACTTAGATATTATAATTTCTAATGTGTTGTGGAAATTCTTATATAAATGGATACTCTAATGTGTTAGATTTTGATGAATGAGCCATGAGATAACAATCACAAGATGCAGAATAACATGCAAGAAAGTAAATCTTCTAGATGATTAAAGTATGTTGAAATATAAAACATATAAAAGATTACAATGTAGCTATGGAGGAAGTGAGCACTCCATTAACAAAGCTACAAATCTACATCATATCCATCACCAGTAAATGGTGTGGAACACAATCCACTAACCTACACTATTGAAAAATATCTCTCAGATGTCCTATCTATATATCTATCTATCTAAGAGGCCATCCTTATATATGAAAAATAGGATGCTTACCCAACACTCTATCTAGCTATGAATAGGACACCTTGCACATGGACATTTGTACATTTATTACAATGTATATAGTTACTAGATAACTTGCACATGAAGTAATCTAAGTATGTATCTTGAAGGATACATTTACATAACCTGAATGATGGAATAGACATTATTTACAACACCCCCATGTATTACATTATTTGGGTATTGAAGACTTTAGTCTTCGATATGGATTTTCTTCATTTGTTTATGCTTGATCTTCATCATCTTATTCTTCTATATTATTTGTATTCAGGTTTAGGAGGTAATTTGTATCTTCATATGATGCAAAGTAGGATGCAACTAGGCCTTCTATTATCATTGGATAATCTTTGACATTTTCAGATTCATCTTCTATCCAACAACCTTTGAATTCCTCCTTGCAAGTATCTTCATTTGATTCTGATTGTTGATGAATAAGTAGGGCATGATGCAATTGTCCTCTCATATTTTTTATCCTTTTATACTTACCTTTTTGATGTACTAGTTCTTCATTTTCTTCAACGTGTTATTCTGCAAATGACTTAGAAGCATTTTGTAACATCACAATATCTTGTGGTACTTCCATTGAGTCTAGGATATAAGTATTTTCATGCATTGAACGTGATGATTTTATTACATATTTATTCATAATCAGGTATGTATTGATTCCATTCATATATCCAAAATTAATCACGTATTTGTTTTCTACTAGCTTGCTCACTAAGATGAGATTGAAAGTTAATCCAGGAACATACAAAACATTTTATAGTAGAAGATTTAGAAAGTATTTACTATGAGATACACATATGTATCCATGAATAATATATGTTTAGTTGTACGTAATCCTTAATCTATAACCTTTGGTAACCTCAAGATAGTCAAACCATTGTATATTTCCTATCATATGATTACTAGCTCCTAAATCAATAAACCACATGTGATTATGCTTTGTGAGTTGGTTCTTGTTGAAGCAAGTTTTGTAACTATTGTATGACATTCCTTTACCCATTGGAAAGGTTTATCTTTAAATAATTGAGAAAGAATGGCTCTTAGGTAGAATATAGTGCTTTTGTAAAATTATAGTTCAAATTTAGTTTTATTTTGTACAAGTTTTGTAAGAATCAAAAATCAACTTTTAAAACCTTATTACTCCTAATTGAACTAAGCACTATTTCAGTTTTGAAGAGGTTTTGATGTTGGAAATCTTTTGTACCCTTTTTATAAATTTGAGACAAGTAAAAATAAATTTATCCAATCTTAATAAAACCCCTTAATAGCCTCTTTTATATCCATTGGATTATTTCTAATTTAAAAATAAAATAAATTTGGAGTAACCCTTATGATTCCCAAGTTTGAAAAATTAGAGAAATGATAATAATATTTACAATATAGTTTAATCCAAGTTAATTTCCTTATTCCCCCTAAGTAAGATTACAAATATTAAAATAATAAGATAAGTCACCCCTTTAGCTTTCAAAACCCTAAGTTTTAATCTTAGTTTATAATCCTTATAACTCCAACTTATGAAAGCAATAATTAATGGGATTTATACCTTACCTTATACGCAATATCTCCTTTATGTTTAGTGCTTTCGATGACTGAATATAACAACGTCTAAAATGTACCTTGAGCACTCAATTAATGGATGTTCGATGGAATTCTAGAAATAAATATTGTATGTAGAATCTGAATTGTTGACCTTTCAAAAATGGGAAGATTTTAATGCTCCTTTCCCTTTGTCTTCCACACTACAGTTCAATTTTTTTTGCTACTTGTCTCACACCTTGACTATGCTACGTTCCTCCTTCGAACGTCTTGATTATGCTTTACTCTTGCATGCTAGTCTTGGACTAAAAAATTCCTTTTAAGCAGTATTGATCATAGGCATTGTGACAAGTGTTATATATGTTGCAAGTGAGAGCTCCCTTATTTATGTAACACTTCAGAATATTTGTCCAACACTTCTTGAAAATGTATAGGCCCTTGTGTTAATCTGGTGAATATTTCCAAGTGGCATGTCTTTGCTTGTAACTCCTTCATAGAAGCCTCTAAAACATTGAGAGAAATTATGACTAGAATACCAAATGTCATTTATGCATGGAGACCATTCTTGTAATACCTTCAAATATGGATATTATAACTCCATAATGTTATTGCTTTGCAACATTGCTTGGTTAGCAAGCAAGCTTTCTTTTCCATAGGTGGATGGGTGATGCGCTACAGATCTTGGATGACAGTTCAACACTTTCTTTGGTGAGTGGACTTCTCCAAGATTGAGACCATGAATGTAACACCTTTATCCATTTATTTTATGCCTCCAAATGCATTATTTTCCTATTATTTTTTTGATTTCCATTTTGAGATTTATTTGCACTTGCTTGTCTACGTAAATGTGGCTCATGGATGATCTAAAATGAGCTTTGATTCTACAGGTAGGTACATCCAAGATGATCCCATGAATAGATTCTTCTATCTTGGGATGAAGAGTATAGACGTTCATCCTTTGTTGAATTTTCTTTTCCCTATAGAAAAACATACCCTAATATGATACTTTCAAATCTGCACTTATGCTATCAAAAACTAGATTAGAGTAGTGCAAGATAATGTATTATATTTTGTATAATAAGGCTTTTTAATATACCTTCTTTTTCAGTCTATTTTCAAAATTTTAAATTTTGATTTTGTGGCTGATCTCTTGCAATACAATAGTTTGAGGTTGTCTTTAATAGTAGACACACCTTTTCATTTTTAATTGGTAACTTTTGATAACAAGTTCAAGTTTCAATAACAATAGATAGAATTTATTTTAATTGATGCAAATTTTCTGAATTTTTTTCTTTTGCTTTTAATTGTAATGCTTTTGATTTTGAGACTCACCAAGTCTCACTTTCATAAGATTCTATCTCTATTTTTTGTTAGTTATGTTCTTCTCAAAATCTAGAGGATTCTAACCCTTTTTGGTGGCTTCTATTGGCCACACCAAGTTGCAGATTTTTATGCTTCAATAGTGTATTTAGACACTTTATACAAATCATACTTTGTGCCTTTCAAGAAACACAAAACTAATTTTCTTTTTGAGAGTGGTATAATAGTATAAGATCTTTGCTTTCAATGCACTAATATTACACCTTATCACTCCAATCAACTTTGAAATAAATGCACTAATAATCTACTGCAACTAATCAAGAATAACTTAAAATGAATCTTTAGGAGTTATTCTACAATTTCACTACAATCAATGTTGTAGGACTTTGTCTTCTTTTTTCAATAATAGATAATAGGTAGTTGATAGAAACTAATCTGGAATCTAATAAAATCCTAATAAATATTCAATTGAATCCTTAAAAATAAATTGTTTCTCTTTTCACTTTTAGAAGACTTAAATCTAATTTTCTATTTGAAACTTTAATCCAATTTTAGGTGCTCTAATAAATCTAATAAGTAGCTCAATTTAATAAATCTTTTTGCACCATAAGTTGCATACCCTTTTTTGTAGATATTCTTCTATATTTTTAGAGGATGTAGACCTTGCTGTCTAGAAATACCAATTTTTTTCTTCCAGTAGGATGTCCTACATAGCCCCTTCTTCACCAAATGATGGTCTTAAAATTTATTTTACGAGCCTAGGATTTTATGGATTGTTCTATATTTGGAGAAGTCTATGTCTCTAGGATGGTGCATCCTTCCTGTGATAGGTAATATTAAAATATCCAAGATTTGGTGAGCTTCTTTTGTCTTCAAGTCCTCTTACCGAGTTTTAACTTCAAGTAGGATCTTCTTCTAGGGTTTGACACTCCTTTCTAAACTTCTTCTTCTCAGATTTGGTACTCCTTGCCAATTTCTCCTCTTGGGCTTGATTTTGGATGGAAACAATTGTACCAAGTCCTTCACTATTAGGAACTTTACCTAGGTAGTGTATTTCTCCAATGAGTTATTAAAGAAATCTCTTGATATTTAGTAAGGCTCTCCTAGCCTTTCTTGGATGCTCGATAAGAACTTATTAAGGAATTTGATCTAGAACTTCTTATGGTTTTCCTTTAGACCTTTTTTTCAACCTTCTACTTTTGGAGGTGTTGGTGGTGAGATCTTCTCTTGGATATTCTAATTTTTCTACCTCTAGTTTCGAGTAGGACTCTCCTAGTTCTTCTTCTTATTCTAATATTGGAAGTTCTTCAATGAGATCTTATCCTAATATATTCTCTTTTGCTTCAATATTAAACTAATTCTGAAGAAGATGCTCTTTCTAACTTTCTTGTATGAAGTCTCCCAAATCACTAAATATTTGGTTTCTACAACAAGAATATTAATACTAACATATTTTATCTGCTTCTAAATCAGATATTCTTCTAGAATTCTTCTTCAAGATAAAGGTTTTTGTGATATATTTTGATGTTAAGGCTTCTGTGGCATTTTTCAGTACCAAGGCTCCTATGGCATTTTTAATATAAAGGCTTTTGTGGACTTTTTCAGTATCAAGGATACTATGACCTTTTTCAATATCAAGGCTTCTATGGATTTTTTAGTATAATACTTTTATGGCTTCTCTTGCAAGGCTTATATGGTCTTTTTGTATCAAAGCTCTTGTGTCCTATTCTTCAAGTGTAGATTTTTGCAATCCAATAATGGATATATTCAATCTCCTATATTCACCATGATACTTCACTAGAAGTATTCTTCTCTCGCATGATGAAATAACCTCTACACTATGAGGGCACACTGACCTTTGGGAAATGAATTTGGAGTCTCCAATCCTCTGAGGATTAATTTACTACAACAAAAGAAATGTTAGGCACCAATTAGCAAATTCTATATGACCTGTATGATCTTCACTAGATGATTTGTCAATCTAGTGGGTTGAAATGTTGAGTCCTAGTGTTCATGAGTTTTCATAACAACTTTATGGAAAAAATATAGACAAAAATAATCTTAGTATTTTTTAAAAATAATATTCCTTTCAGTCCTATATTTTTGACTCTCCCAAAATCTACGACCTAGATACTCATATTTTTTTCCAGTGGCTAGTGCAATGGTATGTTAGTTTTACAAAACTCTCAAGTAAACAAACAATGGTAGTTTCCATATTGACTTGCATAGACTAGATCTATCATGGATCTAATACCACTATTAGCTTTTTATTAATTAACCATGAGAGATAACAATCATAAGATGCATAATAACATGCAAGAATGTAAATTTTCTAGATGACTGAAGTATACTAAAATATAAAACATATAAAAGATTACAATATAGCTATGGAGGAAGTGAGCACTCCATTAACAAAGCTACAGATCTAAATCATATCCATCACCAGTAAATGGTGTGGAACATAATCCACTAACCTATGCTATAGAATAATATCTCCTGGATGTCCTATCTATCTATCTAAGAGGCCATCCTTATATATGCAAAATTGGATGCTTGCCCAAAACTCAATCTAGTTGTGCATAGGACAAATTTTATATGTACAACTTGCACATGGACACTTGTCCATTTATTACAATACATGTAGTCACTAGATAAATTGCACATAAAGTAATCTAGGTATGTATCTTGGAGGATACATTTACATAACCCAAATGATGGAATAGACATTATTTCCAACTTAGAGGTATGTATTATGAAAATACTTAGATAAATGAACTTTCTAATGTATTGTGGAAATACTTAGAGATTAGACTTCCTAATATATTGTAAAAATACTTAAATAAATGGACTCTCTAATGTATTGTGGAAATACTTAGAGATTAGACTCTCTAATGCATTGTGGAAATACTTAGATAAATATACTCTCTAATGTATTGTAAAAATACTTAGAGTTTAGACATTCTAATGTATTGTAAAAATACTTAGAGATTAGACTTTCTAATGTATTGTGGAAATACTTCAATAAATGGACTTTCTAATATATTGTGGAAATACTTAGAGTTTAGACTTTCTAATGTATTGTAAAAATACTTAGAGATTAGAATTTCTAATGTATCATGGAAGTACTTAGAGATTAGTATTTCTAATTTATTGTGGAAATACTTAGATAAATGGACTTTCTAATGTATTGTAGAAATACTTAGATATTAGACCTTCTAATGTATTATAGAAATACATGGATAAATGGACACTCTAATGTATTATGGAAGTTCTTAGTGTTTATACTTTCTAATGTATTGTGGAAATACTTAGATAAATGGACTTTCTAATGTATTGTGGAAATACTTAGATATTAGACTCTCTATTGTATTGTGGAAATACTTAGATATAATGAACTTTATGTATTGTGGAAATACTTAGGCTTTCTAATGTATTGTAAAAATACTTAGATAAATGTACTTTCTAATGTATTATGGAAATACTTAGAGATTAGACTTTCTAATGTATTGTAAAAATACTTAGAGATTAGGCTTTCTAGTTTATTATGGAAATACTTAGATAAATGGACTTTCTAATGTATTATATAAATACTTAGAGAGATGGTAGTGAATAGAAGTTTTTAATGTAACATAAGGGACTTGAGAGACAATATAGATATCATATCTCAACCTTGGAGAAATAGGAGATTTTTTTTCATCTCCTTGGCAAGTACACATGAGACTCATTAGAAGGGATTATGGGGTTCCCTCTAACGAGAGGTTGTATGTGTAGCTTTGTGGTTGATGCTTGATCACATTAAACTCCTAAAGGAATATGTTCCTTGAGTTTATTACGATATAGGGATTATGGGGTCCTTATGTACCCTTAAGTGGTAATAATAAAATGAAAAAAGGAACCAAGAAGGGTTCGTCTATTGATTGTATTACAAAATTTTATCTTCAATAAAAAGGATCAAGGATATTTAAGGCTGGGTTTTTACCCTTAGGGGTATCCTAGGATAAATGATGCATTATGATATTGTATGATATATATCTATATTTGGATTGTTTTCATACTAGAGATTGACATTTACAAACATGTCATTTGTAATAGAGTTGGAATTTTACTGCGCTTTCATGGCCCATGCTTTAATTAATTGTGTAAAGAGTAACACCTACTAACTTGTTTTTAGATTTGAAGTACGAATATGGTGAGATATATAGCTTAGGCTAGTTCATCATGGAGATGAGACATATAGCTAAGGTAGCTTACCTTTGAGATGAGATCTATAGCTTCAACTAGCTCATTATGGATATGAGAAAGATAGCTAAGCTAGCTCATATTTGAGATGATATGGATAGCTTATGCTATCTCATCGTGGAGATGAGATAGATAGCTAAGGTAGATCATAGTTGAGATTAGATGGATAGCTTAGGCTAGACCATCATGGAGATGAAATAGATAGCTAGGCTAACCCATCACAAAGATGAGATGGATAACTTAGGCTAGCTTATTGTTGAGATGGGATAGATAGCTAAGCTAACTGATCATTGATATGAGATAGATAGATTAGGCTAGCTCATCATGGAGATAATACAGATAGCTAAGCTAGCTCATTGTTGGGATGATATAGATATCACTAACTAGCTCATCGATAAGATGAGATATATAGTATAAGCTAGCTCATCATGAAGAAGAGAGGGATAGATTGACTCATTAAACTCTAGAAATTATGTATAAAGATATACATACATACATACATATATGTTAGAATAAGTGAATATTCTCTTAAGTTCCACTAGGATACACACTTGAGTTTCCACTCCTCCATATGTCAAGAGAAATCTTAGTGGTGTCTTCATCAGGTCTGATGAATTTTTATAATCCAACGACTCTCAATGATCAACTTTGCTATTTATACAAAGTTGATCCTTGAAATAAATCAATCAGTTCCATTCTTCTCTTCATCTTTTGTGTAATGCTTTGCATATCTATTATTGTGAAATTCTAACATGGTACCAGAGCAGGATAGATTTTGCTAGCATTCTCTCTTGGAGGTTCTAGGAGCTGGTTCTTTTATCTTTTTGTTGGTCCTTTTTTTTTACAAGCCTTCATAATATTATATATAGTTTTTTTCAGCTATATTTTTTTTTCAAAATTATATGTATGTGGCCTTTTTCTGATTTTATTTACCTCCTCATTTAAATAAGGGAAGACTCTTTGTCTTCTGAGTAATTTTTTCAGATATATTGCTATTTCTCTTTTCATAGATTTTTTCTAAAATACATAAGATATAATTCCTTTTCTATGTCTTTTTTAGAAATTCTATGATACTCATACATTAATTTTCCATTATTTACCTTAGAAAAAGAACTTATTTTTCACATATATCGTGATATACATGTTAACTCCTTTTCAAGTTTTTTTTGCAAGTAATATTCAGCCTCTTCTTTGGTTGTCTAAGAGTGTTCTCAGATAAGGTGCCTTCTTTCATTACCTTGACACCCAAATTTGGGTGCCATAAGGCAGCACATGGTGCCTCTCGCAACTCTATATTTTGGTAGAGTCCCTCTTCAAAATTTGGGGCTAATAAAAATTTTGTCTCCCTTCATCCGATTATATTTTCTTTTGGTGCCCACCTATCTTCCACCAAACTCTCTTTCGGCGGTCTCCCTCTTTTAATGTTGGAGCTAACAATTTTTTTCTCTCCCTTCGTCCGATTTCTTTCAGTTGCCTTTATTTTTTCAAATAAGGATTTTTTAGAATATTTTGATTATATTTTGGTACCCTTATTTTGAATTAGATTTTATCAGTGTCAAAATCCTTAAACAACTCCAAGCATATATAATCCATTTAGAGTTCGACAAATGACTATAGTTGGGTCCCTTTAAAATATCATCTGATCAAGCTTGTTTCTCATCTCTTCTTCCTTTCGAATGTTATAGTGGTTTCCTTAGGCAATATTTTTTTAAATAGCATTATTCTTTGTCCTCTCTATTTTTCATACATGTTTTTCAATAGATACTTGCTTTATCATAGGATCCCATTAAAATGTGAACGAGATGCCTTCAAAGGACTTCACAACCCTTTATTTTAGGCTCTCTAACCTTATCTTGCAAGGAAATTTATTGAGGGGCATGATTCATCTTCAAAGAGCATGTACCGATTCTAATAAAAAAATGTATAGGCACATCAGGCTCTAAATTTTACATAGAGACTATTTTCTTAAAATAACTAACATTTTTTGTAGGCTTCTCTGACTCTCCAGCTTAAGTCTTCTGAGTAAAATTAGGTTATTTCATTTTATAAATTTCTTTTAGTTCCTTTAATATGTCTACGTAGATTGCATACTCCAAATCATAAAAGGAAAAATACTTGAACACTCGTTATCTTAAAAGCCTCATTTCTATTTTGGTGAAGACATCAACAAAGCACCACATCTTCGAGGAGGAGGATATTTCTAATTTTGGTTGCAGGCTCCACCTTTACTCGGAAGTAACCATCTCAATAGTCTCCACCCTATGCTACAAAATTGATGTTTCATCAGGCAGGTTCATCGTTCAGAATGCCCTCTCTCTCAAAGACGTATTAACTTTATAATTTTTTATATCCATAAAAATCTTGTTGTATTAGTTTTTTCAATCCTCCCATTTCGAAGGTCATTTCTTTTTCCTCATTTTCGCAAAGCCTTATTTTACAAGGCTCTCATCAAATAGTGAGTCAATATTGTAGCCTTTTAATAAAAATTTATTTGGGGGGTTAGTGCATTTATTTGCACATTTTATGTTCCTTAAGGGGGGTTAGTGCATTTATTGTAGCCTTTTCTATCAATTTTTTAAGAAACTTTTCTAGGTGTTATTGTTGAAATATTAGTAACTATATTTCATATGGAATACACTCTCTAATTGCAAAAACTTAAAACTCCTTTTATGTTTTTTTTTTTAAATATTAAATTTAAAGGAGAGCTATGTAACCTATAAGTGTTATAGTTGGAATTTTAAATTTCAAAGAAGATTCCATAATATTTGCTTCTTCAAATTCATATTTTTTAATTTTATTGTTAAACTTAACAAATATATATATTTTAAATTGTGTTTTTTGTTCTTAATATTTAATAAATATTAAAGAAGCAAAAAACTTTAATTAAAATTGTTTTTTGTGACCCTAATATTTAATAAATATTAAATAAGAACAAACCTTTAAATAAAAAAATATAATAATAATTGTTTTCCTCAAAATATATTTGCCTACGTTCCATGTATCATTATCACTAAAAACTTATAGTTTCCCTCATGTAAGGGCAGGTTTTTAGAGGCAATTAGTATAAAGGCCTAGCATATATTTTTTAATCAACCAATTTTTATATTCGATATATCTCTCGCTTATAGTTTCCCTCTAGTAAGGGCAAGTGTTGAGAATATCCAAATTAAAAATTTGGTTGATATCCTTGCATTTCAAGCCTACAACCCTTGAAATTATTCTCTATACTTACTGTTACCCTCAAGTAAGGGAGGGTATTGAGAGGAACTTAGAGAATTTGGCATCTCATAGGCAAAAAATATTCAAACCTAAAATACTTATAGTTTCCCTCTTGTTAGGGCGGGTATCTTGAGTTTTATATATTGAACAACTTCATTTTTCTCCCTAAAATCAATTCATTAATCCTAAAATTTGAAGTTCTAAGGGGGGATATATTGGTTAAAATTTTAACTTTTCTCTTGTGTTAAAATGACGACTTCAATTTAACCTCTCACCCCTTATAAATTTCACACTTGGAAACCTAAAATTTTAAATCTTATCTCTCAAAAAGGTCTTACTCATTTACTAGAAGAAAAGCAACCATAGTTTGAGAAAGAATATGAAATTTTTGTTCATAAAGGAAAGATGCACAAAACAATGGGTATTATTAGCTCTAATGTTCATGAAAGTTTATGGTTTCACATTACATATTACAAAAATCCTCATGAAATTTGGGAGAAACTAAAAACCTTATTTGGAAAAGTAGATCAGATGATATCAATTAAACTAGAAGTAGAACTAACTTTTTTGTCTCCTAAAGATTTTAGTAGTATTGTTGACTTCCTTACTAATTTCAAAGAAGTCCTCACTCAATACAAAGGTAGTGGGAATACTAATACTGAAGAAGAATGCATTTATCTAATCCTTTATAAGCTAAATGGTGTTTTTTTAATTTTTCTACCACCTTTATATCTATCAAAGATACTCTTGGTGCAACCTTTAAAATGCCTTCTTTAGAAGATTTTTGTGATAGTTTAACTAGGGAAGAAATAAAACTTGCTAGATATGAAATATCTTCTTCTTCCTCTTCCTCTAAATCCTTGGTAGCCTCCACCTCTTCTAAAGAAAAGTTCAAAAATAAGGAAAAGACCCCCATAACCTATACTCACTACAAAAAGAATGGTCACTCTGCAAACAAATGCTAAAAAAGATTACAACAACTAGAGGAAGCCATAAAGGATCAAAATATATACAATAAAAAGCAAATAGGAAAAGCCCTTAATGTTCAAGGAAAAACCTCCAATTCTTCATCTAATTTTTTGGTCCTGTATTCTGGAGCTACTAATCACATGACTTCTTCAGATAAGTATTTTTCCTCTATATCCTCTAGCTCTACTTGCAGCATAGAAGGGGGTGACTCTTCATTTATACCTGTCAAAGAAAAATGGGACATAACCATTGATGGTGGCTCTATAAATACTGTTCTCTATGTTCCAAACATTGCCACAAATCTCCTTTTCATCTATCAAATTTGTACTTATGGAAAGGAGAAAATTGTTCTCTTCTCTCCAACAGGAGTTTATATAAGAGACTTTCAAGATCCCCATTCTCTTATAGCCAAAGAAAATATTGATCATAACTCTCATCTATTTCACTTCAAAGGTTTCCAAAATCTAGAAGGATCCTCCTATTTTGTGGCTCATGGAGATCTTGAAAGCCAAATTTGGCATGAAAGGTTTGGTCATCTTAGTTACAACTACCTAAAGGATTTGATAACCCATGATATGGTAATAGGTTTACCCAAAGTCTCTTCTAGTGATGGATTTTGTCCTGGATTTGCTCTTGGAAAGCAACATCAAGATCCTTTCCACCCAAGTAGTTCTATAAAAGCCTCATCCCCTCTAGATTTGATCCATAGTGACTTAATGACCTTCCCAAAACCTTATTTCAAAGGAGCAAAGTATGCTCTAACCTTTATTGATGATTTTTCTAGAAGATCCTGGGTCTGCTTATTGAAATATAAAAGTGATGTTCTATCCCACTTTAAATTTTTTAAAGCCTTAGTTGAAAATCAAACATCTTGCAAAATCAAGAAAATTTGCACAGATAATGGGGGGAATACTACAGTAATGAGTTATCCATGTTTCTTTCAATTCATGGTATCATTCATAAATATTCTGTATCCCATAATCCTCAAAAAAATGGTATTGAAGAAAGGAAAAAATAGGCATTAAAAGGAATGGCAAATTGTATGCTCTATTCAAGAGATATTTCAAAAGTTTTTTGGGTAGAAGCTATTAATTGTGCCAATTATATTTAAAATTGCACACCTCATAAAGCTCTTGACCATTTAACTCCTGAAGAAGCATGGCCTGGCTCAAAACTAGATGTTTCCTATTTCAATATTTTTGGGTGTACTACTTGGGCTCACATCCCAAAGAAGAAAAGGAAGGCTCTTGATAAGAAAAGCAAAAATCTTATATTTATCAGTTATTATGAAGAATTGAAAGCTTACAGGCTTCTCGATACCTCAAATCATGTGGTCTTATTTTAGAGGAATATCTAATTTGATGAAACATTCTCTCAAAAAGATCCTCAAAAACCCTCTTCCTCCATTGAGCCTTCTCCTATAGTATAACCTCAATATTATGAAGAGCCAACTCTTAAAGTTAACTTGGTCATTGATAATCAAGATGAGGAACCTATAACTCCAACTCAATGTATTTCAACTCCTTCCACTCATTCCTCTATGCCAAAATGGGCCTGCACCATTGTTAAAGAAGCTACTCCTTACATCTAAAATATTCATTAAATAAGATCATCCAACCCCATAGGAATTGGTATTGTATGTCAGTCTATTTACTTTGATCCTAAATCCTTCAAAGAATCCTCATGTATTAAAAATGGGATGATGTCATAGTGTAGACACCAAAACAACACCAATCCGATTATGTGACTGCAAACACTGATCGCATTGACACACACAGCCCCAGGGCAGCCCCCAGAGGTTAAAAAGTGGTCCTAACCACTCTCACAATAGTTTTGGAAGGTCAGAGGTCAATTTGGCACCTTCAGGCACTCTGCTCCATACTCGTTCCACCCAGGGATGATTACAAACTGGTATTCATCCCACCCAGGGACGATTAGCAGTATTCGCTCCAGGGTGGGGCGAATAGCAGGTTTGACGGGCAAAAAGTCAAATCTTGACAAATGGCAGCTCAGATCCACCACTTAACTCTTCCTTCATTGCATGGGAGTGTGAGTGAGCATTTTTGAGCATTAGAGGCAGTTACAGGGGCAGTCATGGAGCCCCTAATCAGGGAGGAATCTTCTCCCCCCTGGGAAGGCATGATTGCCAAGTGGCGCCTCTGCATGCTCAATCACAAGAGACCTCCAGGTCTATAAATTGGTGAGTTTTCTCACCACAAAGATATACAGAGAAGGAGCATTTTGAGCAATGAAGTGCTACCATTTTACTTCCACACACACCTTTTGATTTGTGCCTTTCACATCCTTGATCTCTTTTGGAAGGGAGGTCATAGGGTGGTTATTGGAAGCGCAAATCTGGAACCAAAACCTGACATTTGGCCACAACATCCTACCAAATTTTCTGAAAACACCCCACAAGAGGTTTTGGACCCATCCCAAGTGGATTGGTGCCAAAATCAGGCCCCAAACGATGGGCGTCCTGCCCTCGGCGCCCCCACACTACTGTAGTTCTAATCGCCCCGCCTCGGAGTGATTAGAAATCTATGGTAGATTTCCTTTCTATTATTTTTGCATCTGATTCTATGCTACTTAGATAGGTTTTCATTTAAATTTCACATCGTTTTGAGCATTTTTTATCATGTTTCTATCATTTCCCGCCTTTACTAACATGCAGGTAGCATCATCAAATTCCTGGTGATAGAGGCCAAATTGGGAAAATATGACCTTCTGGGTCTTCCCAAAATACCCCCATTTAGCTAACCCCCAACTTTGTAGGTGATTTGGAGCTTCCCGGATGTGACATTTGGGACAGTGCTTTTTGACACTTTGTTGTAGGTCTATTCGTCCCACCCCAGAGCGAATACGAATCTGTGGTGAATTTTTTGACTATTCCATTTGTAGTGCCTTCTCGATGATGTTTTGATGCCCCTATCAAGTTTTTAGTTCATTTGGATCTATTTTAGTTATCATTTTATTTATATTTTGCATGTACTAATTGAAGGCGTGGGGATTGCATGTTTCATTTTATCTACAAGTGCTACTGACTATTTTCTATTTCCTTGAACATAGGGTCTTAACATTAGAGGAGCAGCAAGGAGTCAAGACTCATCAATGCAAGTGGCGGTGATATTTGGTCCGCCCACTTTACATGTGGGCACGCGGAAGAAGGAATGGCATCCATTGATGTGACAAGAACACATTTTAACGCTCCTAGCCCCTAAAAAGGGAGGAGGCGAATTGTAACCAAGTTCTGAAGCATATTAATAAAAAGGGTTGTCTTCCATATTGGCTTTCTATTTGGTTTTGATTCGTTTATGCCTCTCTCCTTTCATGCACTTTCAATTCATAGGATTTAGCGTTATCTTTTGTTTCGTTTGCATCGCATCTTGGCTTTTCCTTTTTGTTTTCGTATCCTCATGCTTTCAGTGGTGATCATGGTGGGACCTTGTCCTCTATTTTTAAGATCAGAAATCTGATCAAAACTTGATTGTTTTTGCTTGCAGGTACCAAGTTTTCAAACGCGGGACTGTTGTTCGTTCCAGTCTGTGACGAATACAGAGCTGGAATTCATCTTACCCAGGGACGAATGGGCATTCGTCCCACCCTGTGATGAATATAGTTCTGTTATTCATCCCACCCAGGGATGAATAGCTCTCTATGCAGTTTCAGGATAGAAACTCAGAACCAACAGATTTGGGCAGAGAAGAGGTAGGGGTCCTAAACACCTTATGTCATTTTTTGCTTTCTGTTTTCTATTTTTTGGTTATTTGCTTGCTTAGGGAAAGTTTTTTTACTGCATGTTTACTTTCTTTTATGCAAAATAAAAAGAACCCCACACATCACGTGGCAATTTAAACACCAAGGAGCTGGTCGTAAAACCCCAGCCCTTGATCAAGACCAACGGTGGATTTCATCACCACCTTGGCTTGAATTTTTGCATCCATAACCCCGATCGCTACTATTGCTAGACGTAAATCCTGATGAAAGCTGACCAAGTGTAGCTGGGGTGATTCCCAGTGCATGAGGATAAGTCTTCTATGGTAGGTGTCAAAAATAGGGTGATTCCCCTTTCGTACCGCCTACGTTCCACGTACCATCTGCTCTCACGTACCAATAGTTTCCCTCACGTAAGGGCGGGTATATAGAGAGGTTGGTATATCGGCCTGGCAATGGTATATCGAAGGGGCGACCATTTTTGGGAGTCATAAGAGCCATCATATTGCATTTAAACGTTCTTTACAAAAGCTTTCAAAACAAAAATCAAAACACACTAAACCAGATTTAGGGCACACTTTTAATCTTTAAACGAGATAATCATTGCTTTGTGTGTGTGATATTTTCTATTTAGTGTAGCATAAAAATCATAAAAAGAAATAAAAATCTATGCATCTTGTAGGAAAACACCACCATGGTGTACACCCGTAGCCAAGCCCAATCATGGGCAGGAGCTACGAAGAGTGTACAAGGGGGCACAAGTCACCTCCGCTATAGCCCCAAGGACTTGGTCATACCACCTTGGCGGCCCGACCCACAAGAGAGTCCACATCGTGCCATTTCAGAATGGGACTATAGAGGCACCCCTTCGAGGGGCACTCCCATCCAACATAGACCCTTTCAGGAGGAGTCCTTACACGTGGCACTCAATATAAATGGGAAGGCTCCCTTAGAAGCTCGGTATGAGTGGCCACCATGTGATGAAGTGCTAGAACAACATAGGGTCCATGAGGAGAGGCCACATGATTATGTCATCCCTCCTTTACCCCCCATCACTATTAGGAATAATAAGCCAAATCCAGAGCACAAGGCTCTTCAAATAGGGTGAGCCAACTCTGCCCGCCCCTTTCACATATACGAAAGGGAGCATGAGGAAGACCATTACATTCCTCAAGAGCAATACACAGCATGGGAGCAATGCGCCTCCGCACCTGCTATCTACCAGAATCACCTACTGAGGCCAGAGCCTCGAGTGAATGCCACCAACCTCGACAGAGGGAAGTGACCTATAGAGATCTCGGATCATCATGACCGAGATAAATGCGTAGGAGAGGCATCTAGGCCTCCTAGACTCAAGATGGTAGAACAAATCGACCTGGAAGTCGCCAGACATGCCGCCCACCAAGCGCAGATCACGCAGCTTGAGCAAGACCAACAACAGCTAGAGCATCTATATCACCTTAGCAAAGAGCGCATTCGATGCCAAACAGATGAGCTGCTCCATAACACTATGCCTGAGAGGGTTCCAACCCCTCGCACCCAAAGAGCAGAACCATATGAGAGGTGCAACCCCTTGGTACGAGACAGGTCTCCATGACCTTACCAAGTGCTACCTCCGAGACCTCCTAGACCTGAGCGGGAGGCCACTCCCAGGAACAATGATGGGCACCCCCCATGGGGACCCACCCATGGTTATAGGTCTCATCCAAAAACTCCTCAAGAAGCCTATGAGGAGTATGAGCAAGAAGAAGAGCGGGCCAAAATGCCCTACCAAGGTGGAGGGGCTGCTATCCGGCCACCCCTCCATAGGCCTCAAGTTTCCCACAACCCACAACGGGAGCAAACTAAGGAGGAAGAAATTAAATCTTTCGATGCATATAAAGCGTTGTTAGAGCGCTTGGAGTCTATGGAGACCAAGACTTCTGGGCCCCAAAAGCCCACTTTATGCCAACTCCGTAGTCATCCTGTGCATCCGTCAGTGCCGGCACCCCCTTACCCTGAACACTTTAAACTACCTCAGTTGGCAATATTTAGAGGGGAGGAAGATGCCCAAGAGCATGTGACTAGATTCCTGAGCCAATGCTTTGGCATTCAGGACAATGATGCTTTGTTGTTAAGAACATTCATCACCACGTTCATAGGCCCTGCCTCGGATTGGTTCACTCAATTGCCAAAGCACAACATTAGTAACTTAGATCAGCTAGTGGATGCGTTCCTCGAACGCTTCACCTTCAACACCAAGAAGAAGGCGTCACTAAGTGACCTAGCCAGCCTCAGGAAGTATGAGGAAGAAACCATGGCGGCCTATGGGAACCGGTGGAGGACTTTGCTTTCCAAGCTACCCTACCTCCCTCCTATGTCCGACCTCACCCAAATGTTCTCAAAGAGCTGTTTGAGATCGATCTCTATGCTATTGTAGCTACAGCAATATGCCACTTTAGAGGAAGCTCTGGCGCAAGCCAGAATCATTGAGGAGATCAAGATTCAGGATGGCGAGATAGCCAAGCCAAAGAAGAAAGAATGGTCTAAGAACACCAAAATAGGGACCATGCAACAGAAACCCGCTATGGTCAATCAGGTTGCTATAAACATCCCTAAGCCTACACAAGCAACACAGCCCCAAAAGGCTAACTATCAGGCAGTGCCTCTTAATAGTTATGACAGAGAAAATCAGAGGCAAGAACAAAATCAGTAGCGTCACCCTAGGCGACAATTCACACCTTACACAGAGTCCAGAGACTCCCTGTTTGACCGCTTGTCAATGGTAAACTTGATCAACCTGCCCGAGATTCAACCCATAGACCCCAATGCACCAAAACCTAAGGGCTACAGGGAAGACTTGTACTATAGGTTCCATAGACGGAAGGGACATGACCTTAATGCATGTTGGAAGTTTAAAGGCTTGGTGCAAGACCTAATAGATAACAAGACATTAGCGGTGGATAATCCCGTGGCACCAAGCAATCAACAAATGGAGGTCTTCAAAGACCCCTTGCCTACCCATGATGCATAGGCAAAGACCCTACAAGTCAATGAGGTCACACAGAACTGCCCCATGCAGGGGTATGTAGGGATGATCAGTATAGTGACTCGAAACAAGAGGTACCCGAGCACAGCTGCCCCCACGGTAGCTACAGGAGAGGTGCCAACAACGTCACAACCACAACAACACCTTGCACCACCTCCTCCGCCTAGACCAGTGGCCACAATTCGAACCAAACTCACCCAGAGTTTGAGGACCACATCGGCTAGGCTCTCCATCTACGAGCTCATACAACAATCAACGCCCCATCGGGAGGCTCTAATGGAGATACTAAAAGCCATCGAGTTGCAGCCCCATGAAGCAAACTCCTTCAACAACTTCATGGGACATGTCAAACGATGCACTGAGCCAGTCATCACCTTTCGAGAAGACGAATTGAAATCAGTGGCTGGTGACATGGCGGATCCACCCCTGCACGTCATCATGCGGGTCAACGGGATTCCATACAAAAGGGTATTGGTGGACACTGGCTCATCCAGTAATATCATTACAACAATGGCCTTGAAGCACCTCAAGTTGCCCGCATCTCACATAGTGGCCTCCACCTATACACTGCGAGCATTCAATGATGCAATATGCTCGACAAGTTGGCACAATTGTCCTACCCATCCAAGTGGGACAAAAGACTATACCTACATTGTGCCACATCTTGGAGGGTGAGATGGCCTATAACATCTTGTTGGGTCGGCCATGGATCAGGGACATGAAGTGTGTCCCTTCGATAGCTCATCAGTGCTTAAAGTATACATTCGAAGGGCAGGTGCATGTAGTCCCGATGGACTTGGAACCCTTCAAGTATTGCAATGCGGTGCAGCTGATGCCGCAATCGACCCTTCCATCAATGCATTTGGATTTTTAGTTGAATCCATCTAAACAGGGTCCGATTCCATAGGCATCCCCATTAACAAGTCCATCAAAACCCCAATCAGGTCCATCTTCATCATCTGGTCCTTCACCAACGATGCCACCTATGGTGGCCACACAGAAGGACAAAGGGAAGAAACCTCTGGAAGAGGCACCACCATCAGTCTCAACCATCTCTACTGAGGAGATGCCTAGCAGAATGGAAGTCGAGGCTCCTAGTTCACCCGACATGGAGTGGACTCAGGAAGAACTTTCGTTCCCTCCCCCTCAACCGCCAACAATCACCGTTGAAATGGCCAATACGGGCCTGGGGGAGTATCTGGTGTGGAATATTGTAGCAACACCCACACTTGAGTCCATGCAGGACATGGGGAGACCTCGCCTCCCCATCGGTACCATTGTTCCTCTAGGCTACCCGCCGAACCAGGCAAACTTTGTGTATGGGGGCCTTGATCATGGTATTGAACCATACATGCAAGAGGACGAAGATGAAGAGCCTTTTACTGAAGATGTCAACTATTTGTCCAACCCAGAATTTGCTTTGAGATACCTTGGCCAATGCAATTGGCATGGATATGGGTTAGGCAGATATGAGCAAGGAGTGCGTGTTCTTTGCCAACCAAGATACCAAATGCCATACGACAAGTCAAGAGTAGGGTTCAACCACCCCCTACCCTTGGACATCTTGGTAGAGAACATGCAAGGCCTAGGGATAGGCAACAAGGGGGGATTGGCATTAGATCCATATGCCAACCCTAACACGACATATACACTAGGGGATTATCTCCCATTATTGACAACCAACCTTGTTGACCTCAACAACCCTTTCCCTTCGCTCGAGAGAGGAGAAAGTTCGAGAACTCACCTACAAGAGAGGTATAGACAAGGTCAAGAAGGATCTTCAGAAGATGAGTCAGAATATGAGGTAGCACCATGGGACCCCTTCGAATCGGATAGCAATCACTCACAAGTGACCCCCATGGATGATTACCAAGAAAGCCTCTTGGCAATGTTCCCTTTGGATGCTCCAATCGAGCAAGTGCCACATCAAGAAAATCAGGTCCCCCCGTAGAGAGCGGAACAACCCCAATGGGGCCAGATCAATTTGCTCGAGCAAGATGAGCCTCTAATGTCGCAAATAGTTGTTGGAACCAACGAAGGCCTTTGGATCTCCGACAGTGATTATGAAGATGAAACTGAGATGGCATATCTCAATCACATGCGATAGATGCAGCAACAATACCCCTTGGATATTGATGACATGTTTGAACAACTAAACATAGTGCCAGGGCATGAGTGGCACATAAACCCAGCATAGTGGGACCAAGTGTTGAATCCACCACTTTGGGCATACGGAGAGCACCTTCCACCCAGAGACCCTATAGAGATATCAGTGTCGAGGGCAGACCCTGTCCTCCTATCCGCACATAGGGCCGATCCATTCATGCCAATACCTCCAGAGCCAGATCCGGAGCACAAAGATCATCCAGAATGTTCGAGTCATCACACCCATGGTAATGGAGACCAAAATCATTTCATCAACATGATCTCCATTGACTTAACCACCCCCATCCACAATCCGGCCGATCCAACATAGTCATTGTATCTAGACATAGATGCCATAGACTAGGATCACGTCAATTCACCACCATCCCCATCAGAGTACTGGCCTTTCGGTGAGATGCTTCATTTCACCCCAGGGCCAACTCAGGATATCTTCCATGCTGAAGAGGGACCCGAGGTTCCTAACGATGATCTAAACTCAGCAAATGATATCCACTTGATCCCAACTCCACACCAGTTGGAGGATGGATCCCACATGTCGGTCGAGGAGATGACTGACGTAGACATCGGCTCGGATCCAATGAATCCATAGATTATCAAGTTGGGGGTAAGTCTATCCCCCGAAGAGCAAGCCGACTACATTGCCCTTCTCAAAGAGAAGAAGGAGGTTTTTGCATGGTCCTACAAAGACATGTCGGGGCTAGATCCATAGCTAGTCACGCATAATCTAACGCTTGATCCGACAATCAAGCCAGTTAAGCAAAAACTATGTAAGATGCACCCAACAGTGGCCTTAATGGTCAAAGATGAATTACAAAAGTTGTTGGATGCACAGTTTGTCATCTACATGGATTACCCACCATGGTTGTCCAACATGGTGCCCATCAAAAATCTTGATGGGAGGATTCGCATATGCACTAATTTTTGAGATCTAAACAAAGCGAGTCCTAAGGATGATTTCCCCTTGTCGAGCATCGACGCATTGGTAGATGCTACAATGGGCCATGAAATGCTTTCCCTCATGGATGGTTTCTCGGGATACAATCAGATTCGTATCAATCCCGAGGACCAACTAAAAATGGCGTTCACAATGCCTTGGGGGACATTTTGCTATAAGGTCATGCCCTTTGGCCTTAAAAATGCTGGCGCCACCTACCAACGTGCCATGACGTACATCTTCCATGATCACATGCATAAAACTTTGGAAGATTACATGGATGATTTGTTGGCCAAATCTCTTTTGTGCCCAGATCATCTCGATGACTTAAGCAAGATCCTCGATCGCCTCATGGAACATAAAGTCAGACTGAATCCCAAGAAGTGCGTATTTGGCATCACATCTAGAAAACTCTTGGGTTTCATAGTCTCAAAATGAGGCATCGAGGTGGACCCAAACAAAGTCAAGGCAATCCTTGAAATGCTTCCCCCAACTACCATCAAGCAGCTCAGAAGCCTGTAGGGAAAGGTCACGTCAATCAAGTGCTTCATAGCACAGCTATCTGACAAGTGCCGACCCATGAATAAATTATTGCACAAGGGGGTCGCATTTCACTGGGATGACGAGTGCCAGTCAGCCTTTGATGACATTAAACAATACTTGGCTTCATCGCCAGTATTGGCACCACCTAGACCAGGAGTGTCATTCTACTTATACATCTCAGCTCATCGAGGTGGCACTGGGTGCCATGCTAGCCCAGAAAAATGAACTACACAAAGAATAGGCTACTTACTATCTTAGCCGCACCCGGTCGGTTATGAACTTAACTATGCATACGTCGAGAAGCTCTGACTTGCGAGTGGTGTTTGCTACCAAAAAGCTATGCCATTACATGCTGAGCAACAAGACGTATGTTGTGTCTAAGGAGAATCCATTGTGGTACATGATGAGTCATACTTATCATAGTAGCCACATGGAGAAATGGATCATGTTGTTGATGGAGTTTGACATAGAGTTTATTGGATAGAAATCCATCAAAGGTCAAGTCATAGCCGATCAACTAGCAGAGGCTCCTCTCGAAGACGATCAGCCTCTGATCATAGAACTACCCGATGATGGGGTCTTCCATGTCTCAGAATCGCTAGATTTTGATGAGCCTGAGTCACAGGCCGACATAACCCTATTTTTTGATGGTTCTAAATGTGAGCAAGGGGGTGGCATGAGAATTGTATTCTTCACACCGCAAGGGGCTCCAATGCCTCTATCATTTAAATTAGATTTCCCATGCACCAACAACAATGCAGAATACGAAGCCTTGCTCATAGGTCTTCAGACAACAATCACCATGAACATCAAATGATTAAACATCTTTGGTGATTCGTTGTTAATTGTCAACCAAGTCAAAGGGGTATTCCAATGTAAATGCCTAGTTCTATAGGCCTACAAAGCCCTTGTGGACAAATTCCTAGAAAATCTTGAATGGTACGACATCGAGGCACTCCCTCGGTCATCGAATCATTTTGTGGACACTATGGCCTCCTTGGGGTCACTAATCCTGCAAGACATTTTTGGTGATATGACAACCATTCAAGTCAAAACACTATCGCAATCAGTGATGGAGCGTGCAAGCTCTGACTTAACGCCAGGAATCCACTTGATCCAGATTGAACCATCCTCGAACAAGTTCTCTCGAATCCATGATTGTCTGAATCATGCCAATTGGGGGTCCTTGTTCTCCCCTACTCCCATTAATAGCAACACAACGCTATTCTTACAAGTTCTTTCCCGCTCAGCTTTTGCTAGGGATGAACTTCAAGAGGGATTGGCTATTCAGACCATCGAGGTTTCCGATCAGCAGGATTGGTATACACCCATAAGGGACTACCTCAAGTTAGGTAACCTCCCACTTGGATTGATGCATGCCGCAAAATGATCATTCAAATAGAAAGTGGCAAAGCATGTCTTGTTAGGAGACATTTTGTACCGTCATAGCTATGAAGGAATCCTCCTTCATTGCTTGGACCAGCAAGAGTCCACTTGGGTGATCACCCAAGCGCACGATGGTACATGCGGTGGCCACTTCAATGGTATGGCCATCGCAAAGCGCATTCTTCGCATGGGCTATTATTGGCCATATTTAGAGCGAGATTGTTGTGCATATGTAAGGAAGTGCGTGAAGTGTCAACACCATGCCAATTTGACACACGTACCTTCTCAGGCCTTGCAGCCGATCCAATCGGCTTGGCCATTTTTGTAGTGGGGCTTAGATCTAATCGGAAAGATCTCCCCTACATCGTCAGGCCATCACACGTTTATCATAACGGCCACAGAGTACTTCACCAAATGGGTGGAAGCAATTTCGCTTACCTCTACGACTGGAACCCGCATTTCAGAGTTCATTTTACATAATATCATATGTCATTTTGGTATTCCATCCAAGATAATCTCGGATAATGGGACGTCATTCAAGAACAAAGACGTGCATGCTTTGACCACAAAGTACAAAATTCAGCATAATTTTTTGACACCCTATTATCCGTAGGCAAATGGGCAAGCAGAGGCGTCAAACAAAATGCTAGTTGCCATCCTCAAAAAGATAGTCACAGACAGTCATAAGGATTGGCACATTCAGATCCCACTTGCCCTGTGGGCTTATCGCACTAGCATTCGAATGCCCACTAGGGCAACTCCATTTTCGCTCGTGTATGGCTCCGAGGTTGTCATGCCTCTCGAGTTGGAAATTCCTTCCCTACGCATATCAATGCAAGAGTTCATCGATGATGACACTGTGCGGTAGGCCTGGTTAGACCAGCTTACGTTGCTCGATGAATGATGCGTTAATGCTCTCGAGCATTTACGTATCTATCAAGAGTGACTTAAGAAAGCATACAACATGAAGGTTCACCTGAGGGACTTTCAGGTTGGTGACTTGGTCTTAAAAGAGAACCAACAAAATTCTAACTTGCCACCCCATCTAAGGGACAAGTTCATGACAAACCTAGTTAGGTCCTTATGTCATCGATAGTAAAATAGGACCTGGAACATACCGACTAGCCTCTCTTGATGGAATCAAGGAACTAGAACCCTTGAACATCAATCATTTGAGGCCATTCCATATTTAAAAGAGCCATAGCCCAAACCAAAAGCTCCAAGGATTCTCATATCGCTTGGTCAAACCAAAAACTCCAAGGATTCTCTCCACAATCACTTGGTCAACCCCAAAAAATCCCCAAAGGTGCCCATTACCCCTTTGGTCAAACCAAAAAGCTCCAAGGATTCCCACAATCACTTGGTCAACCCCAAAATGCCCCAAAGGTACCCATTACCCCTTTGGTCAAACCAAAAGCTCCAAGGGTTCCCACAATCGCTTGGTCAAAAATAAGAAAATTCAAAAACAATAAAATCATCAAAAATAACAAAAATTTGCATCTCATTTCCATGCATGCTCAAAATCATCACAACAATAAAGAGCTCTTTTTGCATCTCATCTTCATACTCACAAAAATAAATCCATCAAAAACACAAAAATAATAGCTGCATTAAGCATCACATCCATACATTACATATTTGTGGTCATACAGGTCAAAGGCACCATAGACTGTAATTATTCAGCAAATTCATCATTTTCCACATTTCTCCATTCTATAAATAATCCATCAAAAATAAACGCCATTCACATATTTTTCATATCATAGTCGGTTGTCTTCTAATGTATCAAGAGTTTTCATCATTCAGCTATCATTAGCTTTCTAGCCACATACTGTACAAATTTAGATAGATTTTACAAAGGTAGAGTTCTACTTGGATCACACCTTGTTACGTAGCATCCCAACACAAATTAAAACACATAAAATAATTCCCAAGTTGTGTGAACGAAGGATGAAATCGTAAAGTAATCCAGGTCACCATAAGCGAAACGGTTATCTTGCTCATCCCCCTATGCGAATGACCCCAAGAATGCTGAGAGTTGGCAAAAGGACAAGCATCTTCCCTACCCAATTCCCCAAGAATCCCAAGTTCTCAAAAAGTTGCAAAACATCAAAAATTTGCAAAAGTCAAAACTCCAAAAAATTTGACATCACAACCAAAGTGCATACATCAAAAAGCACATACAATAGTGATTCTCATCACTCAATATTCAAAATCCCTTGCTCAAAAGAAAAAACAAAAATAAACAGTGATTTTTATCACTACAAAAGAGCAAGTATCCCAATACAATTGAAGAAAAGAAGGGAGTCGAACTTGAATCCCTGGAACTCTCAGCATTCAGAAGGTCATGAAGTAAACCTTAGTACCGGTTTGGTGGATAGCCTATCGGTCACTGGTGGTAAACCTCCCGCATGACGATATATCTGTCACATTAACTTGTGTACAGATCAATGTTTGCATGTGGATGAGCTAGCTTATGGTATCCTAGATAGCACCATAGATTAATCTGACTAAATACAACAAAGGAGTTAGTGGAGCTAATTAGGTGATCCTCAGTACAGGTTTGGTTGACAGCCTATCTAGCATTGGCGGTATCCTGACAAATACCACATAAACGAACTCAATTGCACACACAGGGATGTGAAATAACTTGGTCAAAGACAAGTCCGATTCATACCTTGTCCAAAAGTCTTGTAAGATAAAAATATAGTACTGGCTAGTTAGTTAAAACATCTGAGTCTCAGAAAACCTTAACTACATTCTAAACCAACTGTGCAATCTTTCATCCTCGAATTGCCATCAAAAAATACAAAAATAGCATGTATACATAAAAAGTCATTTACCACAACAATCGCCTAGGACAAAAAGCCATAAGTTCTAAACAGTCTATGGTGCCACCACCAAAAATCACAAATTTAATTCATCCATTCCATTTGCATATCATAAAAATTAGAAACATTTGCATTCATCATAACATATGCATCCATCAACATAAATTAACATGCATACATACACATTCAACAATCATTGTGCATAACATCAAATCATGACACGTGTATAAACAAAATAAAGTCATCTGTATATATATCATCAAAAATGCCCGTAGGCTACAATAACCGGTCCTCTGACCCCACAAAAAGCAAAAACTCAAAAAACCCCAAGCCTAGGGCGTCGGCCACCATGATCACGCAGGATCGGTGCGACGAGAACTACCCCCCATGGTGTGGGTCCTATGGGACCTCTCAGGGCGGTTGCTGCTCGCCCCTACATCATGACCGCTAGCGCCCCCCTCATCCAATCACCTACGATGAGATGATGCTGACTGCTCAGTATCGCTACCCCTCGTCCAGCATGAAGACCCACCTCCAGAGGGCTCAGGTATCCGCCCCGAGGTGGATTATCTCTCCCTCCAAATCCATCCGATGCCAAAACCACTCTGCCTCCCATCGATGATACAAAGCTACTACATCATCGCACTATGCCAATGCCTTCTCCCTCTCTACCAGCTACATCCATAGAAGATCCCTCTCCCATGCAGCATCCGTGTCCCCATCCCATCGATACATAGCAAATGCGTTCTCCCACTCAACCAACTAAGTCCATAGGAGATCCCTCTCCTGTAGAGCCTCCCCCAGCTCCTCATATCACCTCCATAGTAGCCCCTCCAATCATGCTATCTCAGCATGATTCCTCACCTCCACACCCTCCAGGACTGCCTAGTGCATAGGGAAATCTGGGACTACAGGCTGCTCAGGCTCCCACTACTCGGAACGTCCTGCATATCCAGCTGATCCGAAACCCCAAAATCCACACCCACATCATCCACCTCCACCATATCCGCATCCTCCAATGGAGCTCCCCAATCATCTCCTGGTGCCTCTCCACCCTCCCCTGCTATTGCTACCTTTGCGCCTCCCAATGGTCCCTCTCCCCGCCATCATCGTAGTGTCCACCACTGGTCATACTCCATGGTAGTCCCGATATCATCCACATCTAGGACGTCAATCACTATATCTGAATCCTCACCCAATGATGCAATGATCAGCCAAACTAGAGTCCTCTCGTCCCCATGATGCCGATAGACCAAGGGCTCACCAGGAAACCCATGGTGCACCCCAAACTATCGTGTCACCCAACAATAAGGGAAGAACTCCTGCTTGGTCCCATGCTGCCCAATCAGCCATCCCCCCTATGAACCTGTCGAAGCCACTCTCCAGCCTCAAAGGCTAGACATCCCGATAGGGGCGCTAGAACACCTCCCTAGAGTAAGCCGAGCGAAGGCATCAACATAGTGCCCTACGACACCCACCCATCACTCTACCCTCGCTCCTAGACCGCCAGAGCCGCATAACCTATATCCCTATCCACCATCTCTTCCTGAGTAGTCCATGGCAACCCCATCGGCCTCTCCACCGCTATGTGCTACCAAGCCCAGCTCTACAACAGATAGCTACAGCCAATCCCCTTCCACCTTCGATAGTGGACCTCATACAACTCATCATAGAGCTGTGCCAGCAGTGTCTACCCCCACCTCATAATCAAGGGCTCATGCGTCGGACAGTCCACCAACCGAAAGACCACATCCAATAGGTTCCATGGGAACCTCGCACCCGAAGAGTCGGGTAGCAGCATGTTGGAAATGAGGCCCATCAGTACTGCGTGCCTCACTCCCAACATGCCCCTCTCTAGCCACCACCGTACAAGAATGCCACCAATCTGGCAGTCGCCCTCTGCCCTCTCCACTGGGCTATCCACACCCACCTCCTCCCCATGCCCAAAGCAGCATGTCAGCACTATTGTCCACTGATCTCGTGGCATCATCCTAATCGACAGTCCATCTATCAAAATCCATAGAATCCGATAAACATCCTCCAAGGTCACTATCATCTCCCCTATTGGGAGATGGAAGGTGTTGGTCCGAGGATCCCACAAGTTGATCAGGGCCATCAGATAGGCCCGATCCCCGACCACAGGCTCCAGTCGAGTCACCTGCTTGAGCCCAAGGGCATCAAGCCACTCCCAGTCAGCCAAAGTCAGTGCCTCCCATGCTTCTGAGAAAACCGTAGGCACACGGTACCGGCTCTTCACAATCTGCAAAAGAAAACAAGACAAAAACATTAAAAAACATGATAAACTGTACAACAAACATGAATATACAACAATGCATAAAACAATGTACAACTAAAAATAGACAAATAACGAGCGACAAAATTCACAAAAATTCAAAAAATAAACAATTTTTCAATCCCTAGGGTTTTTCACTCTAAGTCTAAACTGATAAATTAAAAACAAAAAATTCAAAACAATTTTTAGTCCTAGGGTTTTTAACTCTACGTCAACTGATAAATTAAAAAAAAAAAATAAAAAAATTCAAAAACACCATTTTTCAATCCTAGGGTTTTTAACTCTAGCGTCAACCGATAAATTAAAAACAAAATTTACAATAAACATAAACAAAAACAAAAACACATTTTCTCCTAGGGTTTTTAACTCTAAGTCTCAACTAATAAATTAAAACAAAAAAATTCAAAACCAATTTTTCAGTCCTAGGGTTTTTAACTCTACATCTACACTGATAAATTAAAAACAAAAAATCAAAATAATTTTTCAGTTCCTAAGGTTTTTAAATCTAAATGGTCAACTGATAAATTAAAAACAAAAATACAAAAAATTCAAAAGCAATTTTTCAGTCCCATGGGTTTTTAACTCAAAAAGTTAACTGATAAATTAATAAAAACAAAAACAACCACAAACAACTAGGGTTAAACTAAGTTTTAAGCTAAGTTTTGGTCTTTGTTAAACTAGGGTTAGGCCAAGTTTTTAAGCAAAGTTTTAAACGAAGTCTTTTTAAGTTAAGTTTTGATTTTTGTTAGACTAGGGTTTCTTTTAGTTTATCACAAATTCCAAATAAACATGGTTTCCACTAGGGTTTCAACCTAAGTTTTAATGAAGCCATACAAAACACAAAAAATCACACATAATCACACACATACAAAACAAAACAACTTCTTTTTAAGGTTTCATTTTTAATTTGAAAAACAACCTACAAAACAAACAAATAAATTACGGTTTTAAAACTGCAACACAAACAATAAAGAGGAAGAGCACTCACCGGTCTCGCATCGGCTCCACCACTTGATGACCCGGTTCATGCACTCATGATGTTTGGACAAATTTTAGCAGTGCTTCGCTTCACAGAATCGACCTCCTCCTCCTCAGAGCTCCAAATCGCCAAAAAAATAGAATGCAAATGAGCCCAAACCCTAGTTTTGGCCCTTAAATAGGCTTTTTAGGCCTGTAATCATTCCACCCTAGGATGAGCACTCTAGTTAGCACTCGTCCCACCCTGGGACGATTACTAAAATGGTATTCGTCCCACCCAGGGACGATTACAGAGCAAAAATTTCAAAAACAACAAAAAAATGCACCAAAATGCACAAAAACAAGCAATAAAATTGTCCAATAAGAGTGCTTTTGCACTTGACATTTCGGGCATGCAAAACAGATATCGGGGTCACAAATCCTCACTATCCTACTCCCTAAGAAGGCTACCATAGCCGGACCACTCCACGGGAGGACGGATTGCCGAGAATTTCATCCCAAAACGGCATCCCAAAAAGGGTCAAAATCCACCCAAAAATAGCAATAAAATTGCCGAACAAAGGCGCCTTTGCGCCCGACATTCACTGGCATCCAAAACAGATATTGGGGTCACAAATTGTCACTATCCTACTCCCTAAGAAGGCTACCATAGCCGGACCGCTCCACGGGAAGACGGATTTTTGATAATTTCAGCTCCAAAAAGCGTCACAAAAAGGGTTCACACCCACCAAAAATAGGTCTAAATGTCGAAAAACTGCACACACATTCAAAGATAAACATCTGAAGGCACCCTTACACAAGTCATCTTGGGTCAAGTGACTCATCACTTTTCTCATGTAGGTCATTCCCTCATCGATTCGTCGCTTGAGGGGGTAGTCACACTTAGTCACCAATCAACAAATACACACCCAATCAAGGAAATGGCATGCATTCAAAGAATCATTGACAAAGACAATCACGCTCCTGCTTGGGGCAGCAAACAAGCAATAATCACAAGCTGATCAAACACTTGGCATTCATGAATCATGAACTCAAGGTTCCCACAGACAAAAGGTTGCGCCCTTTGCCTATTCATGACTGATCAATGTCCAAGATCAAGTAACACCTCACCAAAAAAGGTTAACACTTGAATTGAGTTCCTTCGCTCGTCAGAAGCAAGGATTCAAGAATGCATGCCCTTTCCATACTTGGGGCATCAAAATTTGGTTAGGTTACTAAGAAACCCTAATCATTAGTGCTTTGGTTATCTATTTTTTCTCAACACTGTGCCACGCACAACGCATCCCAAAAAGGGGCATCTGTAGACACCAAAACAACACCAATCCGATTATGTGACTGCAAACACTGATCGCATTGACACACACAGCCCCTAGGGCAGCCCCCAGAGGTTAAAAAATGGTCCTAACCACTCACACAGTAGTTTTGGAAGGTCAGAGGTCAATTTGGCACCTTCAAGCACTCTGCTCCATACTCGTTCCACCCAGGGATGATTACAAACTGGTATTCGCCCCACCCAGGGACGATTAGCAATATTCGCTCCAGGGTGGGGCGAATAGCAGGTTTGATGGGAAAAAAGTCAAATCTTGACAAATGGCAGCTCAGATCCACCACTTAACTCTTCCTTCATTGCATGGGAGTGTGAGTGAGCATTTTTGAGCGTTAGAGGCAGTTACAGGGGCAGTCATGGAGCCCCTAATCAGGGAGGAATCTTCTCCCCCTGGGAAGGCATGATTGCCAAGTGGCGCCTCTGCATGCTCAATCACAAGAGACCTCCAGGTCTATAAATTGGTGAGTTTTCTCACCACAAAAGGGACAGAGAAGGAGCATTTTGAGAAATGAAGTGCTGCCATTTTACTTCCACACACACCTTTTGATTTGTGCCTTTCACATCCTTGATCTCTTTTGGAAGGGAGGTCATAGGGTGGTTATTGGAAGCGCAAATCCGGAACCAAAACCCGACATTTGGCCACAAAATCCTACCAAATTTTTTGACAACACCCCACAAGAGGTTTTGGACCCATCCCAAGTGGATTGGTGCCGAAATCGGGCCCCAAACGGTGGGCGTCCTGCCCTCGGGCGCCCCCCACACTGTTGTAGTTCTAATCGCCCCACCCCGGAGTGATTAGAAATCTATGGTAGATTTCCTTTCTATTATTTTTGCATCTGATTCTATGCTGCTTAGATAGGTTGTCATTCAAATTTCACATCGTTTTGAGCATTTTTGATCATGTTTCTATCATTTCCCGCCTTTACTAACATGCAGGTAGCATCATCAAATTCCCGGTGATAGAGGCCAAATTGGGAAAATCTGACCTTCTGGGTCTTCCCAAAATACCCCCATTTAGCTAACCCCCAACTTTGCAGGTGATTTGGAGCTTCCCGGATGTGACATTTGGGACAGTGCTTTTTGACGCTTTGTTGTAGGTCTATTCGTCCCACCCCAGAGCGAATACGAATCTGTGGTGAATTTTTTGACTGTTCTTTTTGTAGTGCCTTCCCGGTGATGTTTTGATGCCCCTGTCAAGTTTTTAGTTCATTTGGATCTATTTTAGTTATCGTTTTATTTATATTTTGCATGCACTAATTGAAGGCGTGGGGATTGCATGTTTCATTTTATCTACAGGTGCTACTGACTGTTTCCTATTTCCTTGAACGTAGGGTCTTAACATTAGAGGAGCAGCAAGGAGTCAAGACTCATCAACGCAAGTGGCGATGACGTTTGGTCCGCCCACTTTACATGTGGGCACGCGAAAGAAGGAATGGCATCCATTGATGTGACAAGAACACATTTTAACGCTCCTAGCCCCTAAAAAGGGAGGAGGCAAATTGTAACCGAGTTCTGAAGCATATTAATAAAAGGGTCTGTCTTCCATATTGGCTTTCTATTTGGTTTTGATTCGTTTATGCTTCTTTCCTTTCATGCACTTTCAATTCATAGGATTTAGCGTTATCTTTTGTTTCGTTTGCATCGCATCTTGGATTTTCCTTTTTGTTTTCGTATCCTCGTGCTTTCACATAGAAAATAATTTTTATTTCTTAATCAAAAACAAAACTTGGTATTTAGTTACCTTACCTAAAGGAAGGTAATTAGTTTGTTGTAAATGAATATTCAAAACAAAATATGGGCCTAATGGATAAATAGACAAACACAAAGCTCGTCTAGTAGCCAAAGGCTTTTCTCAAATTGAAGGCATTGATTATGTGAAAACCTTTGCTTTAGTTGCTAATATGGATTTTGGTAGATTGGTTCTTACTATGGATTCTTCCCATAAGTGGTTTGTCTATCAAATGGATGTAAAAAGTGCTTTCTTACATGGAGATTTAAAAGAAGAAATATTTATGGAACAACCCGCTGGTTTCACTCAAGAATCCTCTCTTTTTTGTAGGCTTAAAAGGTCTCTATATGGCCTCAAATAGCCCCTAGATATTGGAATGAAAATATGGACTCCTTCCTTCTTTCAGTAGGTTTTTCTCATTGTGAGTATGATAACACTATTTACATTTGGAGAAATGAAGGAAATATCACCATTCTTGTTCTATATGTTGATGATATTATTATAATTGGTAGTAACTTGACTCACATACAGACTATAAAAAACTTCCTCTATGAAAATTTTAAAATGGTTGATCTAGGTAAAGCTCGTTACTTCCTTGGGATATAAATAAGTCAAATAGATGTAGGTATTTCTTTGTGTCAACAAAGGTACACTCTAGATATTCTTCAAAGATTCAAAATGATATATTGTAAACCTTCTCCTACCTCCTTTTAATATGGGATTAATCTTAGTACTTCTTGCTCATCCCATCTATTTGATGCTACTCTATACCGTCAACTTGTAGGGAGTTTGCTATACCTTACTCATACTCACCCAGATATCTCATATGTTGTTGGCCTCATATATAGATTCTCTCATCAACTTCACTTCAGTCATTGGTAAACAACAAAAAATATCCTCTGTTACTTGCAGGGCACTACACACTTTGGGATATTCTACAAGGTAAAATCCATGGATATCATTTGCTACACAGATTCAGATTGGGCAGGTTTAGTAGAAGATATATGTTCAACCTCAGGCTATGTCTTTTGCCTTGGTTTTGCACCAATAGCCTGGTTATGCAAGAAAAAACAAGCAGTAGCCTTATCTTCCATAGAGGCATAATAGAAGGTAACAATTTTGGCTAGTCAAGAAGCTCTTTGGATTCATCAAATTTTGAGAGAATTTGGTTTCCCCCATGAAAAGCCTATTACTCTTTGGTGTGACAATCAGAGCACAATTCATATTGCATACAATCCAGTTGAGCATCAGTGCACCAAGCACATTGAAATACACATGCACTTCATAAGGCAACATATTCAGAGTGGGGACATATACTTGGAATATATTCCTACTAAGAAAAAAATTGCAGATATCTTCACCAAGTCATTTCCTTCTCCACGTTACCTTTAGTTGTGAGATACGATTGGAGTTATATAGCTACATTGATTTGTTTTATGAGGACAATCTTTGGAATATGAATACAAGCCTCTCTTCTTCTCATAGTTGGTTCTTCCCCACAGGGGTTTTTTCACCAACTATATAATGTAAATTAGTACCTAATAAGGACAATTTTTTGGGACTCATCTTTCTTTTTTATAAAAGAGGACAATCTTCGCCATACAAAGACAAGCCTCTCTTCTTCTCATAGTTGGTTTTTATCCATAGGGATTTTTTCACCAACTAATTATTGTACTAAGAGGACAATCTTCACCATACGAATATAAGCCTCTTAATTCCTTTTGACTAATCATTTTTCCCATTGGGGTTTTACCATATCTTCAAAAATGAGCCATTGTACATGAGTACCTCATTAGGCCTTATATTTGAGACTCATTTATACGATCTCCCATAGTATCACTTAAGGGGTGTGTTAGAATAAGTGAATATTCTCTTAAGTTCCACTAGGATACACACTTGAGTTTCCACTCCTCCATGTGTTAGGAGAACTCTCAGTGGTGTTTTCATCAAGTCTAATGAGTTGTTGTAATACAACGGCTCTCAATGATCAAATTTGTTATTTATAAAAAGTTGATCATTGAAATAAATCAATCAGTTACACTCTTCTATTCATATTTTGTTTAATGCTTTGCATATCTATTATTGTGAAATTCTAACAAAAAAAAAGATGAGTCCTAAAAACTTGGCCTGATTAGGTACTCATTTACATTACATAGTTGGTGAAAAAACCCCTTTGAGAAAAAACCAACTATGAGAAAAGGAGAGGCTTGTATTCGTATGGCAAATATTGTCTTCATAAAACTAATCAATGTAGCTTTATAACTCCAAGCTTATCTCACAACTAAAGGTAACGTGGAGAAGGAAATGACTTGATGAAGATATCTGCAATTTGTTTCTCATTTGGAATATATTCCAAGTATATATCCCCGCTCTGTATATGCTACCTTATGAAGTGCATGTGTATTTCAATGTGCTTGGTCATTTATGATCAATATGAGGAACCTATAACTCCAAATCAATATCTTTCAACTGCTTCCACTCCTTCCTTTATGAAAAAATGGGCCTGCGCCATTGTTAAAGAAGCTACTCCTTACATACAAAATCTTCCTTCAACTGAAGAACACAAGCTTATACTGAGAGGGGGGGTGAACAAGTATAAGACCTCTTTTTACTTTTTCATCATACTTCAAAATAGTAAAGCAATATACCCAAAGCAATATCAAAGCAATGCACAATATCATCCACAAAGTGACACCAATTTTAACGTGGTTCACCCAGAATGGCTGGGCTACATCCACAAAACTTTTCTCTAAAAGTTATCTCAAAGTTCTTTGGGAATCCTTCCCAATTACAATGTTTATGAGCCTCGGCCCAAAGGAGATACCTTCCCCCAATCAGAATTTATGAGCCTCTGCTCAAAGGAGATACCTTCCCCAATCTGAATTTATGAGCCTCTGCTCAAAGGAGATACCTTCCCCTCTGCTCTGGAAATGATCCCTCAGAAGATCAACTGCCTCTACCTCTTGCCAAGCACGTGGAACTCCTTTCCACCGAAGACCTCCTGTCCTCAATGCTTAGCCTAAGAGACCTCTGCCTTCTATGATCACATCCACAGTAGCTCAAGCAACCTGTACCAAACACAGTCGGTCGGTCTAGTACAAGTCTTCCTCTGTCTGTCAGATCTGTCCAACTCTTGAACAAATCAATCCTCTGCATACAAGCCTTCTCAAAGACTTGCCAACTGTCCTCAAGTTCTTCTCATAGAACCAATGCACCTCTGTCCTCATACAGCAGCACTCCACGTTCGTCTTTGCCCTTTGTGCTCTCTATGCCCTCTTCTCTCTTTGCGCAATCACAGCCGCACTTGGTCGAACTTCAACCTTTGCACTCTCTGTGCTATCACAGCGGCACTTAGAACAATTCACCATGACTCTTCGCTCACTCTACACACTTCGATCAAATTTTGCACTCTACTCTCGATGATCGAACTTCTCACTCTGCGCTCTATCTACGAACGTCGCAAAAACGATGCACACAACTCTTCAAAATAGCCTACCTTTTATAATAACACTTTCAAGATCAAAACCTTAATCTTAGTCGACTGTAACCCTGATCTTTAGTCGGTTGCACAACCCTAAACTTCGTCGGCTCACATTTAACTTTGTCGGCTTCAACTGCCTCTGTAACTCTTCTGTAGCTTTTGCCGTGAAACTACAACATGTCACGATATCGTGACACCTTTGCAACCGTACACTTTCTTTTGGCTTTTGTCATGATATCGCGACACTTCAGCCTTTGTCGACTTCAACTAAGCTCTTGTCGCGATATCGTGACACTTTTGTCTTTATCAGCATCAACTTTGCTTTTGTCGCGATATCGTGACACTTCTCCCTTCGTCGACCTCCTTTCTGCTTTTGTCATGAAATCGTGACACTTTCTCCAACCGTACGCTGCCATCTCAATCTATCATGAAATCGTGACACTTTCTGCATTCGTGTGCTTTCTTTTCTACCTATCATGAAATCGTGACACTTTCTGCATCCGTACGCTTTCTCTTCAACCTGTCACGAAATCGTGACACTTTCTGCATCCGTACGCTTTCTTTGCAACCCGTCATGAAATCGTGATGCTTTCAACTTTCGTATGCTTTCTTTGCAACCCATCACAAAATCATGACAGTTCTCATTTCAAACTCTTCCCTTTGCTGCATGTCACGAAATCGCGATAGTTCTCACTTCGAGTTCTGCAGCATGTCGCAAAATCGTGACAGTTCTCACTTCGACTTTTGTAGCATGTCGCGAAATCGTGACAGTTTATCTTGCTTCCACTTTGTCTTCTGACTTGTTTTCTCTCTCCTGCTTAAGTCACGAAAATGCGACATGTCGCGATATCGCGACACTTTTCCTCCTTAGCTCTTTTCTGTTCTTCGGGTCATGAAAACCCGACATGTCGCGATATCATGACACTTTTTCTATCGGACTCTCTCTCCTGCATTATGTCATGAAATCGTGACACTTTTTCTTCCGTACAACCTTCCTTGCAATATGTCACGAAATCGTGACACTTTTTCGTCCGTACAACCTTCTTTGCAATATGTCACGAAATCGCGACACTTTTCCTTCTTTGCCTTCCTGCACTTTTCGAGTCGCGAAAATGCGACATGTCACGAAATCGTGACACTTTTCCAACTTGTTCTCTTTCTTCGAACTTGTCACGAAATCGTGACACTTCTTCCTGCTTTCTCTTTTTCTTCCAACATGTCACGAAATCGCGACAGTTTTTCCACTTGCCTTTTTCTCTGTCAACATGGGGTTTGCAAAAGTCCTTTGAAACTGTCATGCCGTAACCTTCATCAAAACAAATTATTTGACATCAAATCAAATTCCTTCAAAAGCTTCTTGACATCAATGACAACTTATACACTTGAGCAAAGGCAATGTACCCAAAGTACCCAAAATTGCCAACAATCTCCCCCTTTGTCATTGATGGCAAACCTTTACTGAAAACACTTCTCAAGAGCCAAAACTGAAACCAACTGTGCTAACAACCGAGAAACCGAGCCCACAACTGAGAATCTTCCTTTGAAGTTTTGCTCCCCACGACTTGAAGCTTTCCTCTTCACTTGAAGCTCTCCCCCTTACTCATATCTCTCCCCCTTTGTCATCAATGGCAAAGGGTCACCTTTGGGGCTCGGGACTAAGAATGAGCCTCTTAGCTTAGTCCCTCCCCCACCTCCCGATGAGGTGATTAATTCTGGGGTGGGAGTAAAACTCCCATTAGGCACCGATCATCATCAGCGTCTATAACTTCCTTGTCGGGCCTTCTCTTGAACTCTTTGTCCATATTCCTATTCTTGTCACTGTTCTTGTTCTTGTTCTCATCCCTGTTCTTGTCCATGCCTTGATCCTTGGACCTGTAATCTAGAATTTCAGCTCTACACTATCTGATTATGTGACCTTCATTGTTGCACTTGAAACACTTGACGATGTTGTTTCTCTGAGGTAAACCTGATCTTTGAATCCACCAGTTCTGACCAAACCTGTTTTGACCAAACTTGTTTTGGCCAAACCTGTTCTGACCAAACCTATTCTGGCCAAACCTGTTCTGACCAAACCTATTCCTGTTATGTGCCTTGCAATAAACTGCCTTGTGCCCAAACTATTTACAAGAGTAGCAATACCCTTGAAAGAAACTAGCACTTCTGAAATTGTCATTTACCTTCTTCATTTGAGCCATGCAATGTGAAGCCATGTGACCAAACCTCGTGACACGCAAAACATCTGCCTTGAAATTTTCCTTTATTTGACCTCTTGGGTCCTGAAAACTTCTTCTTCTCATTCTGAATTCTATTTTCTATTTCTGCGCATCTATCATTCAAGGACTCATGATCTGAAATACTTTCCTCATCAGAACTCTCTTCCTTTTGGAGTCTCTTACTAGACTCTCCAACTTGTTCCTTGTGTGGCTTAACAAAACCAAGGCCTATTTTATCTGTTGTCTTTCTTTGACCTTTGATGAGTGACTTAACCTTTTTGGAGCTATCTTGAAACCTGTAAAGCTTATCCTTGTACTCTTTAGTTTCCTCTTTCAAAGAAGCCATTTTCTGTTCTAACTCACTATACTCAAGAACCTTAGACTCTAACTCATCCTTGAGTTCTTGTGTCTTAGCTATAGAGAAATCAAGATTTTCTATAAGATCATCTCTCTCCATACAACATTCATCTAACTTATCCTTGAGTCTAGCATTCTTCTTTCTTTCCTTTTTCAAAGCACTAAGAGCATTAATAAGTTCACTTTCAAGATCCTTTATTTGTTTGCTTTCTGAATCATCAAAGCCTTTTTCAGATTTCTTATCACTAGAGGTGCTACCTTTTTCAAAAACCATACAAGCATCTTCCTTATAGTTTTCTGAAGCATCCTCATACATACTAGAAACCAAATCATTATTTGTACAATCATCCTCAAGGTGACCAAAATTTCCACATCTAAGACATTTCATGATAATGAATCTATGTTTCGGTTCTTCCTCTTTTTCTGATATGAACAACATCTCATTTTCATCATCACTTGAAGAACTTTCACTATCACTACTAGAACACTTACTTGCTTTGTCTAGGTAGAAACTCTTCTTGTGCTTGTGAGAATACCTCTTTCCTTGATTGTTGTGCTCATCTTTGTTCTTCCTGTGATGCTTGTGCTTTTCAGAATCCTTGCTCTTAGAATCCTGTTTATCTTCATCACTTTCATTCTTGGGAACAATACGGTCAGTAGCATAATGACCAAACTTTCCACAATTGAAACATCTTATATTTTTCATGCTTTTGTGCTTTCTAGAGAACTTGCCTTTCTTGTCGTAATATGCCTCTTCATCACTAGAAGACTCATCACTCTCTTGAAGTTGTTTACCCTTGGATTTCTTGGTAGCCTTGAAAGTTGCCTCTTTCTTGACATCAACCTTCACTTGAGTTCTCAACTCAAATGCTGCAAGTATACTATGGAGCTCATCCTTTTTCAACTTATCCAAATCTTTAGCTTCCTCAATAGCAGAAATATTTTCACTAAATCTATTAGGAAGAGATCTTAAAATCTTATCACAAACATCATTTTCAGCAAGCTCAAGACCTAAGTCTTTCATGGAGTTAACAACCTCATCCATACGAAGCATGTAGTCACTAATATTTTCATCATCATTCATCTGGAGTTGTTCAAACATACCTTTGAAGTGTCTCAACTTGGCCTTTCTCGACATTTGTATCACCTGTATGAACCACCTTCAAGTGTTTCCACATTTCACTAGTTGTCTTGCAGTGAATCACTTTGGTGAGATCTACTTTTTGTAAGCCTTTCGGGATTGCATTCATTGCTTTTGAATTGCTGTGATGTAGGAGCCTTTCTTCTTTAGTATTAGGACCATGTTCAGGAATAGTGTACTCATCTTCAATCACTTCCCATACCTCATTACCAAGTGCCATTAGATGAACCTTCATCCTTGCACTCCAAAGACCAAAATCTGACCCATCAAGAATAGGTGTTGCATTGCTACTTGAATGATCCATTGTGTTCTTTACTAGCTTTTCCTTCAAGTTGTTAAACTTTTCGAAGGCACCCACTCTGATACCAATTGAAGAACACAAGCTTATACTGAGAGGGGGGTGAACAGTATAAGACCTCTTTTTACTTTTTCATCATACTTCAAAATAGTAAAGCAATATACCCAAAGCAATATCAAAGCAATGCACAATATCATCCACAAAGTGACACCAATTTTAACGTGGTTCACCCAGAATGGCTGGGCTACGTCCACAAAACTTTTCTCTAAAAGTTATCTCAAAGTTCTTTGGGAATCCTTCCCAATTACAATGTTTATGAGCCTCGGCCCAAAGGAGATACCTTCCCCCAATCAGAATTTATGAGCCTCTGCTCAAAGGAGATACCTTCCCCAATCTGAATTTATGAGCCTCTGCTCAAAGGAGATACCTTCCCCTCTACTCTGGAAATGATCCCTCGGAAGATCAACTGCCTCTACCTCTTGCCAGCACGTGGAACTCCTTTCCATCGAAGACCTCCTATCCTCAATGCTTAGCCTAAGAGACCTCTGCCTTCTATGATCACGTCCACAGTAGCTCAACAACCTGTACCAAACATAGTCAGTCGGTCTAGTACAAGTCTTCCTCTGTCTATCAGATCTATCCAACTCTTGAACAAATCAATCCTCTGCATACAAGCCTTCTCAAAGACTTGCCAACTGTCCTCAGGTTCTTCTCATAGAACCAATGCACCTCTGTCCTCATACAGTAGCACTCCGCGTTCGTCTTTGCCCTTTGTGCTCTCTACGCCCTCTGCTCTCTTTGCGCAATCACAGCCGCACTTGGTCGAACTTCAACCTTTGCACTCTCTACGCTATCACAGTGGCACTTAGAACAATTCACCATGACTCTTCGCTCACTCTGCACACTTCGATCGAATTTTGCACTCTGCTCTCGACGATCGAACTTCTCACTCTATGCTCTATCTACGAACATCACAAAAATGATGCACACAACTCTTCAAAATAACCTGCCTTTTATAATAACACTTTCAAGATCAAAACCTTAATCTTAGTCGGCTGTAACCCTGATCTTTAGTCGGCTGCACAACCCTAAACTTCGTCGGCTCACATTTAACTTTGTCGGCTTCAACTGCCTCTGTAACTCTTCTGTAGATTTTGCCATGAAACTACAACATGTCGCGATATCGTGACACCTTTGCAACCGTACACTTTCTTTTGGCTTTTGTCATGATATCGTGACACTTCAGCCTTTGTCGACTTCAACTAAGCTCTTGTCATGATATCGTGACACTTCTGTCTTTATCAGCATCAACTTTGCTTTTGTCGCGATATCGCGACACTTCTCCCTTCGTCGACCTCCTTTCTGCTTCTGTCACGAAATCGTGACACTTTCTCCAACCGTACGCTGCCATCTCAATCTATCATGAAATCGTGACACTTTCTGCATCCGTGTGCTTTCTTTTTGCCTATCATGAAATCGTGACACTTTCTGCATCCGTACGCTTTCTCTTCAACCTATCGTGAAATCGTGACACTTTCTGCATCCGTACGCTTTCTTTGCAACCCATCATGAAATCATGACGCTTTTAGCTTTCGTATGCTTTCTTTGCAACCCGTCGCGAAATCATGACAGTTCTCATTTCAAACTCTTCCCTTTGCTGCATGTCACGAAATCGCGACAGTTCTCACTTCGAGTTCTGCGCATGTCACGAAATCGTGACAGTTCTCACTTCGACTTTTGCAGCATGTCACGAAATCGTGACAGTTTATCTTGCTTCCACTTTGTCTTCTGACTTGTTTTCTCTCTCCTACTTAAGTCACGAAAATGTGACATGTCGCGATATCGCGACACTTTTCCTCCTTAGCTCTTTTATGTTCTTCGGGTCGCGAAAACCCGACATGTCGCGATATCGTGACACTTTTTCTATCGGACTCTCTCTCCTGCATTATGTCACAAAATCGTGACACTTTTTCTTTCGTACAACCTTCCTTGCAATATGTCACGAAATCGTGACACTTTTTCGTCCGTACAACCTTCTTTGCAATATGTCGCGAAATCGCGACACTTTTCCTTCTTTGCCTTCCTACACTTTTCGAGTCGCGAAAATGCGACATGTCACGAAATCGTGACACTTTTCCAACTTGTTCTCTTTCTTCGAACTTGTCGCGAAATCATGACACTTCTTCCTGCTTTCTCTTTTTCTTCCAACATGTCACGAAATCGCGATAGTTTTTCACTTGCCTTTTTCTCTGTCAACATGGGGTTTGCAAAAGTCCTTTGAAACTGTCATGTCGTAACCTTCATCAAAACAAATTATTTGACATCAAATCAAATTCCTTCAAAAGCTTCTTGACATCAATGACAACTTATACACTTGAGCAAAGGCAATGTACCCAAAGTACCCAAAATTGCCAACATCAACAAGATCATCTAACCCCATAGGCATTGGTCTTGTATGTTAGTCTATTTCCTCTGATCCTAAATCCTTCAAATAAGCCCCAGGTATTAAAAAATGGGATAATGCCATGGAAAATGATTTTTATTTCTTAATCAAAAACAAAACTTGGGATTTAGTTCCCTTGCCTAAAGGAAGGAAATTAGTTTGTTGTAAATGGATCTTCAAAACAAAATATGGGCCTAATGGAGAAATAGACAAACACAAAGCTCATCTAGTAGCCAAAGGTTTTTCTCAAATTGAAGGTATTGATTATGCAAAAACCTTTTCTCTAGTTGCTAAGATGGATTCTATAATATTGGTTCTTGCTCTGGATACTTCCCATATGTGGTATGTCTATCAAATGGATTTAAAAATTGCTTTCTTACATATATATTTAAAAGAAGAAATATTCATGGAACAACCTACTAGTTTCACTCAAGACTCCTCTCTTGTTTGTAGGCTTAAAAACTCTCTCTATAGCCCCAAACAAGCCCCTAGAGCTTGGTATGAAAATATGGACTCCTTCCTTCTTTCAGTAGGTTTTTCTCATTGTGAGTCTGATAACACAGTTTACATTTGGAGAAATGAAGGTAATATCACCATTCTTGTTCTATATATTGATGACATTCTTCTAACTGGTAGTAACTTGACTCACATACAGACTATAAAATACTTCCTCTCTAAAAAATTTGAAATGGCTGATCTAGGTAAATCTCATTACTTCCTTGGGATCCAAATAAGTCAAACAAATGTAGGTATTTCTTTGTGTCAACAAAGGTACACTCTAGATCTTCTTCAAAGATTCAAAATCACATATTTTAAACCTTATCCTACCCCATTTCAATTTGGCATTAATATTAATACTTCTTACTCATCCCCTCTATTTGATGCTACTCTATATCGTTAGCTTGTAGGGAGTCTACTATACCTTACTCATACTCACCTAGATATATTATATGTTGTTGGGATCATATCCAGATTCTCTCATCAACATCACTTCAGTCATTGGCAAGCAGCAAAAAGAATCCTCCGTTACTTGCAAGGCACTACACACTTTGGGCTCTTCTACAAGGGAAAATCCATGGATATCATTGGCTACATAGATTCAAATTGGGAAGGTTTAGTAGAAGATAGATGTTCAACATCAGGCTATGTATTTTGCCTTGGTTCTTCACCAATAGCCTGGTTATGCAAGAAACAACAGGCAGTAGTCTTATCTTCTATAGATACGGAATACAAGGCAACTGTTTTGGCTAGTTAGGAAGCTCTTTGGCTTCGTCAAATTTTGAGAGAATTTGGTTTCACTCTTTGGTGTGAAAATCAAAACACAATTCATATTTCATGCAATCCAGTTGAGCATCAGTGCACCAAGAACATTGAAATACACATGCACTTCATAAGGAAACATATTCAGAGTGGGGACATATACTTGGAATATATTCCAACTGAGAAACAAATTGCAGATATCTTCACCAAGTAATTTCCTTCTCCACGTCACCTTCAGTTGTGAAATAAGCTTGGAGTTATTCAACTGCATTGATTTGTTTTATGAGGACAATCTTTCCCATATGAAGACAAGCCTCTCTTCTTCTCATAGTTGGTGTTTCCCCATAGGGGTTTTTTCACCAACTATATAATGTAAATGAGTACCTAATCAGGCCAATTTTTTGGGACTCATATTTCTTTTTTATAAAAGAGGACAATCTTCACCATACAAAGACAAGCCTCTCTTCTTATCATATTTGGTTTTTCTCCATAGGGGTTTTTTGACCAACTAATTATTGTATTAAGAGGACAATATTTACCATACGAAGACAAGCCTCTTAATTCCTTTTGACTGATGGTTTTTCCCATTGGGGTTTTACCATATCTTCAAAAATGACTCATTGTACATAAGTACCTCATTAGGCCTTGTCTTCAGGACTCATTTATACGATCTCCCCTAGTATCACTTAAGGGGGGTGTTAGAATAAGTGAATATTCTCTTAAGTTCCACTAGGATACACACTTGATTTTCCATTCCTTCATGTGTTAGGAGAACTCTTAGTGGTGTCTTCATCAGGTCTAATGAGTTGTTGTAATCCAACAGCTCTCAATGATAAAAATTGTTATTTATACAAAGATGATCATTGAAATAAATCAATCAGTTCCACTCTTCTCTTTATATTTTGTGTAATGATTTGCATATCTATTATTGTGAAATTCTAACAAAAAAAAGATGAGTCCTAAAAACTTGGCCTGATTAGGTACTCATTTACATTACATAGTTGGTGAAAAAACCCCTTTGAGAAAAAACCAACTATGAGAAAAGGAGAGGCTTGTATTCGTATGGCAAAGATTGTCCTCATAAAACTAATCAATGTAGCTTTATAACTGCAAGCTTATATCACAACTGAAGGTAACGTGGAGAAGGAAATGAATTGGTGAAGATATCTGCAATTTGTTTCTCATTTGGAATATATTCCAAGTATATATCCTCGCTCTGTATATGTTATCTTATGAAGTGCATGTGTATTTCAATGTTCTTGGTCATTTATAATCAATATGAGGAACATGTAACTCCAACTCAATATCTTTCAACTGCTTCCACTCCTTCCTCTATGACAAAATGGGCCTACACCATTGTTAAAGAAGTTACTCCTTACATGCAAAATCTTCCTTCAACAAGATCATCTAACCCCATAGGCATTGGTCTTGTATGTTAGTCTATTTCCTCTGATCCTAAATCCTTCAAATAAGCCTCAGGTATTAAAAAATGGGATGATGCCATGGAAAATGATTTTTATTTCTTAATCAAAAACAAAACTTGGGATTTAGTTCCTTTGCCTAAAGGAAGGAAATTAGTTTGTTGTAAATGGATCTTCAAAATAAAATGTGGGCCTAATGGAGAAATAGACAAACACAAAGCTCATATAGTACCTTAAGGTTTTTTTCAAATTGAAGGTATTGATTATGCAAAAACCTTTGCTCCGGTTGCTAATATGGATTCTGTAAGATTGGTTCTTGCTCTTGATGCTTTCCATAAGTGGTATGTCTATCAAATGGATGTAAAAATTGCTTTCTTACATAGATATTTAAAAGAAGAAATATTCATGGAACAACCTGCTGATTTCACTCAAGACTCCTCTCTTGTTTGTAGGCTTAAAAAATCTCTTTATGGCCTCAAACAAGCCCCTAGAGCTTGGTATGAAAATATGGACTCCTTCCTTCTTTTAGTAGGTTTTTCTCATTGTGAGTCTGATAACACAGTTTACATTTGGAGAAATGAAGGTAATATCACCATTCTTGTTCTATATATTGATGATCTTCTTCTAACTGGTAGTAACTTGACTCACATACAAACTATAAAAGACTCCCTCTCTAAAAAATTTGAAATGGCTGATCTAGGTAAAGCTCATTACTTCCTTGGGATCCAAATAAGTCAAACAGATACAGTTATTTCTTTGTGTCAATAAATGTACACTCTAGATCTTCTTCAAAGATTCAAAATCACATATTTTAAACCTTATCCCACCCCCTTTCAATATGGCATTAATATTAGTACTTCTTGCTCATCCCCTCTATTTTATGCTACTCTATATCGTTATCTTGTAGGGAGTCTACTATACCTTACTCATACTCACCCATATATATTATATGTTGTTGGCCTCATATCCAAATTATCTCATCAACCTCACTTCAGTCATTGGCAAGCAGCAAAAGGAATCCTCCGTTACTTGCAAGGCACTACACACTTTGGGCTCTTCTACAAGGGAAAATCCATGGATATCATTGGCTACACAGGTTCAGATTGGGCAGGTTTAGTAGAATATAGATGTTCAACATCAGGCTATGTATTTTGCCTTGGTTCTTCACCAATAGCTTGGTTATGCAAGAAACAACAAGCGATAGTCCTATCTTCTATAGAGGCAGAATACATGGAAACAGTTTTGGCTAGTCAGGAAGCTCTTTGGCTTCGTCAAATTTTGAGAGAATTTGGGTTCACCCATGAAAATCCTATTACTCTTTGGTGTGACAATCAAAGCACAATTCATATTGCATGCAATCCATTTGAGCATCAGCGCATAAAGCACATTCAAATACACATGCACTTCATAAGGCAACATATTCAGAGTGGGGACATATATTTGGAATATATTCCAACTAAGAAAAAAATTACAGATATCTTCATCAAGTCATTTCCTTCTCCAAGTTACCTTCAATTGTGATATAAGCTTGGAGTTATACAACTGCATTGATTGGTTTTATGAGAACAATCTTTGCCATACGAAGACAAACCTCTCTTCTTATCATAGTTGGTTTTTTTCCGCAGGGGTTTTTTGCCCAACTATGTAATGTAAATGAGTACCTAATCAAGCCAAGTTGTCGGGACTCATCTTTTTTTTTGTATAAGAGAACAATATTCGCCATACAAAGATAAGCCTCTCTTCTTCTAATAGTTGGTTTTTACCCATAGGGGTTTTTTCACCAACTGTATATTGTATATAAGTACCTAATTAGGCCAAGTTTTGGGGACTCATCTTTCTTTTTTTTATAAATAGGACAATCTTCACCATACGAAGACAAGCCTCTCTTCTTCTCATAGTTGGTTTTTTCCCATGGGGTTTTTTTCACCAACTATATAATATAAATGAGTACCTAATTAGGCCAAGTTGTCAGGACTCATCTTTATTTTTTATAAAAGATGACAATATTCACCATACAAAGACAAGCCTCTCTTCTTCTCATAGTTGGTTTTTCCCCATGGGGGTTTTTTCACCAAACAAATTGCATATATCTTCACCAAGCCATTTCCTTCTCTACGTTACCTTTAGTTACAATATAATATTGGAGTTATAGAGCTGCATTGATTGATTTTATGAGGACAATCTTCGCCATATGAAGACAAGCCTCTCTTCTTCTCATAGTTGGTTTTTCCCCACAAGGTTTTTTTTCACCAACTATGTAATGTAAATGAGTACCTAATCAGGCCAAGTTATCGAGACTCATCCTCTTTTTTTTAAAAGAGGATAATCTTCATCATACGAAGACAAGCCTCTATTATTCTAATAGTTGGTATTTTACCACAAGGGTTTTTTCACCAAATATATATTGTATATGAGTACCTAATCAGGCCAAGTTACCAAGATTCATATTTCTTTTTTGTATAAAGAGGAAAATCTTCGACATACTAAGACAAGCCTCTCTTCTTATTATAGTTGGTTTTTCCCCACAGAGATTTTTTCACCAACTATATAATATAATCTAGCATTAATATTAGTACTTCTTGCTCATCCTATCTATGTGATGCAACTCTATACTGTCAGCTTGTAGGGAGTCTGCTATACCTTACTCATACTCACCCAGATATCTCATATGCTATTGGCCTCATATCCATATTCTCTCATCAACCTCACTTCAGTCATTGGCAAGCAACAAAAATAATCCTTCATTACTTGCAAGGCACTACACACTTTGGGCTCTTCTACAAGGGAAAATCCATGGATATCATTGGCTACATAGATTCAGATTAGACAGGTTCAATCAGGTCAAGTTGTCAGGACTCATCTTTATTTTTTGAAAAAGAGGACAATTTTTTCCATACGAAGGAAAGCCTTTCTTATTCTCATTAGTTGTCATATTATAATCTAGAAAGTATGTATAAATATATATATATATGTGTTTGTGTGTGTGTATAAACCTCTTTTGATAAATAGGTATAGCTAGACTAGGTGATAAAGAGTATGAAAATCTAATAAGGTTTATATCTTACATGGAGTAAGGGTAACTATTAATACTCAATTTATGGTTAGCCATGTGGGAGACTTATTTAGTTAAGTAGTCAATGATACAATTCAAGGAGGAATTGAGACCTAACTTAAAATTTCTTCCTTTTATGTGACTAGGGAAATGGCACCAAGAATGAGGAGAGGAAGGTCTACCCCACCTATTAGATATACACGATAGAGTAATATTGAGACTATGGTCTGAGATGAAGGTTTGGGTAATTCTAATAGAGAGATGACCTCACTACAATAATCACACTGATTCGATAACAAATGGAACAACATAGATAACTATTGGAAACCGTGGTGAACCGAGATTCACATGTTAGGAAATCAGAGGTTAGGCATACAAATTATCCCATGGATGGGACATGAGATTCCAAAGCTCTTCTAGAGGTAGAAGTGATTAAATATTTAAAGAATGTATGCACCTCCAAGTTTAATGGAGAAGGAGGTGATGCAACTGAGGCCTAGTTGAGGGAGTTACAATTTTTCTTCACTATGATAAATTACACTACTAGAACCCATACATAATGGGCCACCTGGAACCCTATAGGGAGTTGGGCTATATTGGTGGGAAAAATTTCAATAAGAATGAGGAATTGAGGTAATTGAATTGAAGTGGTAAGACTTTTTAATAGCCTTCAAGGAAATATTCCTAACAAAACACTTTTATGCAAATAAATTTGAGGAATTTACTAACCTCCAACAAGGGAATAAAATGGTTATGGCTTACTATCAAAAATTTGTTAAGTTGTTGAAGTGAATATGCATGAACCTAAAACCCTACAAAGTTCCTACGACTTGGTAACTAAAGTTGAAGCTCATCTAAATTCCTATTTTGATTATCCAGATATGTTTGAGCAAGATCGATGAGTTCTTAGGAAAATAAATAGTGTGGGATTTGTGAAATGGGAAAGAGAGAAAAACCAAAAAATAAAATCTCTCTTAGGCCTAAAAATAGGAATGCTAGGAAGCAAGGAAATTTTAAGAGAAATTGAAAGCACGAGATTTCGGGCAAAGGAAACACTAATTGCAATATAACCAAAACCAAATGCGCTTAAGTCCTAGAAACGTAAAGTGCATGAAATGGAAAAGAAACGCATTGGAAGAGACACAAGCAAATGGAGAAAACACAGCCCTTTCATTAATATCCCTTGATCTCTGTTACAATGACGTCTCCTCCCTTTTCGGGGGCTAGGAGCGTTAAAAGAATTTGATTACAATCACTCAATGTTCCTCTTTTCGCATGCCCACGATTGCAATGGGCGGGCCAAGATGATGGCGCCGCTGATGTCGATGAGTTCTTAACCTCTGCTGCTTCTCCTGCGAACAAAGAAACAACCAAGATGTCAGTAGCACCTGCTACAAATGAAAGGTGTTTGTTCTTTAAAATTAATGAAATATGCATGCAAACATTTATCTAAAACAGTAAACAAAATGATTCTAAACAGCCTGAAAACTTGCCAGAAGACAGAAAATGTTACCAACAGGCCATTGCCACTGAGACAATCGGCCAATCTGCTTTCAACTGGAAATCGTCCCTGGGTAGGATGATTTCTGACTGTAAATCGTCCCTGGGTGGGATGATTTCTTCTGTGTTAGTGGAAATCGTCCCTGGGTAGGACGATTTTTGACTGTAAATCGTCCCTGGGTGGGACGATTTCTTCTGTGTTGGGGAAGCCAAACTGACACGCTCTAATGTCGACTCTCGAGGTCTCCAAAACACCTACAGAAAGGGTGGTTATGTAATTGAGGCCATTTTGGGACGACCCAGATGGTCGGATTCTCCCAATTTGGCCTCTACCCTCGAGAATTTGATATCGCCTCCTGCAAGTTAGTGAAACTACAAAACGACACAAAACATACTAGAATATGATCAAAGGTTACGAAATTGCAGCTATGAATTCACCAAACAGGAAACACAATATGCAGCATGAGAAAATAAACTAGAATGCTTTTGAAATAAAACTTAAGAAAAGTGTGGGGGTGCCCAAGTGGGCCTCCCACCGTTGGCACTTGATTCCGGCGCCAATCCACTAGGGATGGGCCCAAAACCTCTTAGGATTGGGGGGGTCGGCTAATTGGTTGGTTCAGGTGTCCATGTGTTGGATTTAGGTCCGATTCAAGCTTCCAAAAGCCACCCAACAACCTCCCTTGCAAAAGAGATTTGTGGATGTGAGAAGGTGAACCAAAAGGGATGCAAGTGGGTCTTCAACTCGACAGCACTTCGTTGCTTGAAAACACCTTCAACCTGTATGTCTTGGGTGAGAGAAGTCTCACCTTTTATAGACCCAAGGGGTCTCTTTTGGGAGGGAAGCACAAATGCCATGTGTTGGTCATAGGCGCCATGTGGCAGTCTTGTCTTCCCATGAGGGAGGGGAGTCCTCCATTGACTTGGGCTTTCATAATCGCCCTTGTGACGGTCCTCAAACGGCCTATTTGTCCACTCACACACGCATGCGAGGCAGGAGTCATCAACTGACTGTTCTGGGCTGCCACTTGGCCTCATTTGTCTTTTTGCCCGTTAAACTTGGAAATCGTCTCACCCAGGGATGATTTCAAAAATCGTCCCTGGGTGAGACGATTTTAAGTTAGCAATCGTCCCTGGGTGAGACGATTTCAGAAATCATCCCTGGGTGAGACGATTTCAATTTAGCAATCGTCCCTGGGTGAGACGATTACTAGGCAAAGTGTCTAAGTGTGCCAAATTGCATCTTGACCTCACAAAATTGCTATGAAAGTGGTTAAGACCACTGTTTGACCTCTGAGGGCTGCCCTGGGGGCTGTGTTTGTCAAAGTGATCAGTGTTTGCAGTCACATAATCAGATTGGTGTTGTTTTTGTGTCTACAAAAACATCTAAATCAGGAACAAAAACTTCAATAGCAACAACAACAATAATAACAAACCTCAATCCTAAATATAGCCCAAATCAACACTAGTAGAGAGGATAGGAAGTTAGAATAAGGAAACATGCCCAGGCCCTAAGGGAATATGTTACAATTTTAGAGACCCATATTTCTCTAATCATTACCCACATAAAGCAAAAACAAGCTGCAAGGAGAAGAAACCTACTCATAAAATCTATTCAAAAATAGGTACCCAGAACTTGGAAGGTAAAGCCACTTGTTTGATCCTAAAGGGTAATATATTTTACGCAGAGGTAAATATTTCGATAGATAGTGGAGCTAATGATAACTTTATATCATCTAGTTTAGTCAAGGATATACCATAAAGTCTAGGACTATTGGTACAAGGGTGGAAGATCAAGTATGATTTTGGATAAACCTACTATGTGGACTAGTGTTACCCTAAGATCGAATTACCCTACCTAGTGGCTTGATCATAGTATGCAACATCCCTATATGTATTTTACATAATCCTAGGGATGGATTTGCTATAGGCTCATAGAGTCATGATATATTGTCAAGAAAGGTGTATTGAATATTTAGATAATGGTAAGAAAATATTGAGAGTCCATAATGAACAAGGGTAATTCAATCTTAGATTCTTTCGGCAATGCAACTAAATAAGACCATTAGAAAAGAAAGAATGGTCTATGTGGTTAAGCTTAGTTAAATCAAAGAGGAAAAGAAGGAAATAGTATTTGGAATACACCCAATGCTACAAGAATTTAAGGATGTATTTCCCAAGGACTTACCTAGGCTACTCCTTGAGCAAAAATTCAATTTCACTATTGAGATGAAACCTGGAATACAATCTATTCATAGGTCTCCTTATAGAATAAATCCTATTTAAATGCAAGAGTTGAAGGTACAACTATAGGGATTGTTGGAAAAGTAATTGATCAAACCTAATGTGTTACCCTAGGGTGCACCCATGTTGTTTGTTAAAAATAATCATAGTTCTTTGCAATTGTGCATAGATTATAAGATGCTTAACAAGGCAATCATCAAAAATATATATCCCCTACCTATGATTGAAGATATGTTTTATCAATATAAGGATGCCACCATATACTCCAAGATTAATGTGAAATCTAGATATCACCAACTAAGAATCCATAAATAATATACCCACAAGATGAATTTTGAAACTAGGTATTGATACTATGAATTTACTATCTTGCCATTTGTATTAAAAATGATCAAACCACATTTATGAACCTTATGAATAGTTTGTTTAGAAAGCATCTGAACCAGTTCATCATTATATTTTTAGATGATATTTTGATTTACTCACATAATAGAAAGGACCACAATAGACATCTCAAAATTATGCTAGAACTACTAAGGAGAAATTAACTATAGAAGAATTTGGCTAAGAGCAACTTCTATGTGTTATAAGTACAATATCTAGGGCACATAATATCGATAGAGGAGATTTTAGTAGATCCAAAAAATGTAGAGGCTATCCTGAATTCATCAACACCTACAAATACGATTGAAGTGTGAAGCTTCATGACTATGAATGGCTATTATAGATGTTACTTAAATTTAACTATGCTCTTAAGGTGATTTTTAGTAATCTATCAATGGAATGGGAGATCCTATCAATAGAACTTCTTAAAAATAAAATCATCATTGGGACTAATAGAATGTATCACTCACTTTATTACATCTCCAAACACTTAAATGCATGAATAGATTATATTTTAAATAAACCAATCTACATAGGGGTGAATTATATTCATTATATCCTCTAGTAGTCTAATGTTGTTGTCTCAGATAAGGATTTTAAAAATATATACCTCAATAAGTTATCATTAACAAAACATCCTTTAATCTTCTATATAGCATAAGGAAATTTGTAATCCTTGTTCAATTTTCCTCTTGATCCCCAAATTATCCTTTCTTGAAATGAATTTTAAAATATTAAATACTAGATGATAGGTAGTTTATAATAAATTTATTATGAAGATGCTACACAATTGGCTAATAAGTCTAGGATAAATGAAATATGACCAATTGATGATCTTATTCTAGAAGATGAGCTTCAAAAATAGGAATATCCATGTTCTAAAATAGGAATAACGATAAGGGTATATCCACAAAATTTTATCTACAATTAGCATTCATTTTATCTACAATATTAGACTTATTCACCCATTGGGTCAACATGTTTGTAATACTTTCTCAAATGACACTTGCAAATTTTATCATAAATTTCACAAAGGATGCTAACATGAAAAATATGAGATCAAGATTGCATGGATAAATATAATTAATGATAGAAATTATCATATTTTTTAGGGTAGAGTCTAAGGAAAGATAAAAAACAAATTGTTGAGTTGACCTTGTAAATGTAGTTCAAATGAGGTGGATTATAAAAAATATATAAGGAGGGATAAGGTGCTTTGTGAAAATATTTTTATTTACAATAATACCCTAAACATAGCACTTCTATAACCTTTGTAATAATTAAAAAAAGTTTAAATTAAAAATATAAACCATCGGTTACATTTTAAATAGTTTAGGGAAAAAAATTGAAATAGAAATAGCGAGAATTAGGGAGAGAAAATAGGAAAGAGGGAAGATAGGAAAGGTAGTAGAATAAAATTTGAATTCTCCCACTTTCCTTCATTGTCTGCCATCCACTATCCTGCCATCCACCTTAGTTCTGTCATCCACCTTGGTGCTACCGTCCACCTAAAGGTGGGTTAAATACTAACATTCTCCCCCTTAAAGTTGAGAGGACTGACAAGACAGTCTCTCAACTTTATATATTGAGATTTAGCCATGCCTTTGGTGAAGATGTCCGCCATATTTTCCAAAGTGCTACAATGTTTAAGCTCAACTACCTGGTGCTCCACCATGTCTCGAATGAAGTCATACTTCATATCAAAATGTTTTGATCTACTATGGTGGATAGGATTATATGCCAATTGAAAGGCACTCATGTTATCACAGTATAATCTGGTGGGACCACTTTGTCATTCTCCAATATCTTAAAGGACTTTTCTCAACCATAGAGCTTGAGTACTAGCATATGTGATTGCTATATACTTAGCCTCAGTAGATGACAATGCTACAACAGTCTACTTTTTGGAACTCCATGTAATTATTCCTGACCCTAGACTAAAATAGTTCCCTAATGTATATTTTCTATCATCTATATTGATTTTCCAATCACTATCACTAAAGCCAACTAACTTGATAGAATTACATTTATGGTAATGGATTCCAAAATCCAATGTACCCTTTACATATCTAAGAATTCTTTTAGTTTCTTGAAAATGCAGCTTGGATGGATCAACCATGATCCTTGAAACAAGAGAAACAACATACTGAATATCAGGTCTTGTGTTGGTTAGAAACATCAAACTCCCAACCATGCTTCTGTAAGTGGTCATGTCAACCTTTGGTGCTCCATCATCTTTGCTCAATTGGATCCCATGGCCCGTTAGAGTTGCAACTGATTTACAATTATCCATGGAAAATTTCTTGATCATAAGTTGAGAATATTTGTGTTGACATATGAATATCCCTCTATCTGTTTGATGAACTTACATGCCTAGGAAGTAATGCATTAAGCCTAGATTTTTCATCTAATTTTTTTTCATCATGGAATGCTTGAACTCCATATTCATCTTATCATTACTACCCATAAATATGAGATCATCCACATATAAAAAAACTATGATAATGTTTGTACTTTGCTTTAGGTGGTAGAGAGTAGGTTTAATTTTGCTCTGAGTGAATCCATACTCCTTGAAATAGCCATAAATACAAGAGTACCATGCTCTTGGTGCTTTCTTGAGGCCATAAAGTGTTTTTTTCAATTTATAAACAAGGTTCTTCTTACCTTGTTCTTGAAAGCCTTGAGGTTGTTGAACATAAAACTCCTCGGTTAAGTACCCATTGAGAAAGGTACTTTTTACATCCATGTGCTGAATTTTCCACCCTTTGTGGGTAGACAAAGAAAGAACTGATCTGATTGTTTCCTGTCTAGCTACAGGAGCAAAGGTCTCCTCATAATCAATGTCATACTTTTGAGTGAAGCCTTTTGCTACAAGTCATGCCTTGTGTCTTTCAATGCTCCCATTAGCATTGAATTTGGTAATGTAGACCCATTTACATCCAACACAATTTTTTACTTTTGGAAGCTTCACTAGCTCCCAAGTATCATACTTTTTTATAGAGGAGATTTCCTCTTCCATGGCTTGCTACCATACATTATGAGTGCAATATTTCTCATAGCTAGATGGCTCTATATGTGCACTAGACATTAAAGCATAATTTACTACATCTCCCTTAGGCTCTTGGGAGTCATCATCCCCATACATATGCAGATTTTCAAGTTTTTACAAAACTACATTCATTTCACTAGCTTGACTCCTAGTGTATCTTTTTTGGAAATTTTTATCCAAAATTTGAAAATATGGATGATGTTGTAGTGTTATTCTACCTCTTTATGGAGAACATATATCCATAGGTGAATAACTTACTGATCTTTGTGGATAAGGACTTGGAATAGATGTTGATGCACTCGAAGTAGTACTCATGCTTGGAATTAGAGGGGGTGTAAATTTTTTATTCTTGGTATGCACCTACTGTACTTGAGAAGATCTTGCATCCTGGAATTCATCATCAACAAAAACTTTTTTATGATCCCATTCTCCCCCTTCATCAAAAATCACATCCCTTGAAAGTACAATTTTATGCATTTTTGGATTGTAGAGCCTATATGTTTTGGTAGAATCACAATATCCTACAAAAATACATGCTTGACTCTTTGGGTTAAGCTTCTTTATTTTTTCATCAGGAATGTGTGTGTATGCTAAAGAACCAAAAACTTTGAAATGTTTTGCATTTGGCTTCTTGCTATTCCACCCCTCATAAGGAGTGATCCCACCCAAACTAGAAGTAGGACTCCTATTCAAAATGTAAACACTTGTTCTAACAAAATCAACCTAATACATGTTACTCAGATGCTTAGATTGAAGCATCGATCTGGCCATTTCAATTATGGTGTGGTTCTTTCTTTCTACCACACCATTATGTAATAGAGTATAGGTAGTGGTGAATTTCCTCTTTATCCCACATTCTTTACAATATTTTAGAAATACCTTTGAAGAGTACTCTCCTCCTTGATCTGTCCTTAGACATTTTACATGGAACTTACTTTGTTTCTCTAAATTATTGTTGAAATCTATGAAGCCATTAAAGGCTTCATATTTGGTTTTCAAGAAATAGATCCAACATATTCTAGAGAAATCATTTATAAAATTGAGAAAATAAGAATTGTTACCCATACTTTTTGTCTGCATTGGACCACAAATGTATAAATACACCAATTTAAGTGGATAGTTGGCCCTCCATGCTTGTACTTTTGGAAACTTGGACCTGGAGTGCTTTCCCAAAGCACATCCTTCACATACCTCCTTGTGTTCATCAATCTTAGGATGTCCAGTCACCATAGCTTGAGAAGTTAATAATTTTAAGCTAGCAGAACTCAAGTGACCATATATCAAGTGCCAAAGCACACTTGTATTTACTATAGCAATATTTGCAAGTTGAGCTCCCCTTGATTCGCCAAACTTAAGGGGAAATAACCTATTTTTGGTCATAAGTACTTGTGTGATGACTCTATTACAATTGTTCTTGTCAAAAATTACACATTTACCTTTATCAAAAATAAGTTTGTAATTTTCTCCATCATTTGTCCAACACTAAGCAGATTATGTTGGATTTTAGGGGTGTAGTAGATGTCATTCACCTTTTTAATGCCTTCTTTAATTGGAACCTCCATGGCTCCAATGCCTTCAACTTGCAAATATTTATCATCTCCCAACTTGATTCAGGATTTATAGGTGGAATCCATTGTAGCAAAGAGTTCTTCTTTGCCACTCATATGGTTGGAAAAACTGATGTCTAAAATCCAAGTTTCATTAAAATTTTGATTCGATTTCCCATAAGAAAGAAACATATTAGATGTTCCATATTATTCACCATAATTGCCATATTGACTGCTGCCTCCTTGAGAATACTTGGACCAATAGTCTCGAGCAAAGTGACCTGGCTTACCACAATTGAAACAAGGTTTTTTGGATTTGTCACCTTCTCTTTCTTGATTCCCATTTCACCCTTGATTTCCACCTTTGTTTTGATTATTATATTTTCTTTGATTTCCATATCTACTGGGATTTCCTCCTCTTGAGCTACTTTTGCCTCTTCCTCTTCTTTGTCCTCTACCTTGGCCTCTTCCTTGTCCTCATCCTGCACCCTCATTGGATGTGAAGGCTTTATCATCGCATCCATAACTTGTTGTAGGAGATCCCTGTAATCTCTCTTCATGTGATATTAATGAATCGATTAATGCATCAAAAGATAGTGTGGAAATGTCCTTTGATTATTCGATGATGATAGCTATGTGATTCCATTTTTGAAGAAGTGTTCTCAAAAATTTCTTCACAATTGCTTCTGGTTTGACTTCTTCGCCAAGTGTTACCATCTTGTTGACAACTACTTTGACTCTTACGCAGTAGTCACCAAATTTCTCATTTTCATTCATTTTGAGATTCTCAAAATATCATTTCAAGGTTTGAAGCCTTACTTGCTTCACCTGATCGCTTCCTTGGAAATATTCTTTCAAGGCTTTCCATGCATCTTGGGCAGTTAAAAAAGAGGTAATTCTAGGAAAAATACTTGTATTCAATGCTGCTTAGAGATGATAGAGAGTAGAGGAGTTGCTCTTTTGTGCTTTTTTATTTTTTTCTTATCTGCTGCATTCAATATAGTCCAATATATAGGTTCTGTGTAACCTTCTTCTACTATGTCCCATAGTATCTTGCCTATGAGTAAGGTCCTCATTTTGATGGACCAATACTCATAATCATACCCATTAAATTTTGGAATGGGTAGATTAGAATTGGATGCCATAGATATTGGAAATAAACTAAAAACACACTTTAATTTCTTAATTACAATCAAAGCACTCTGGTTTTCAAAAGAAAAAGTTATAGATTTAAAGTAAATCTAACTTGATCTACTCTCTCACTTATGGCATGTTCTACTTGCTGAGGTTCTTTGATTACTGGATTCACAAATTTGTCAACAATCAAATCTTTGTCGTCACTGATAAGAATAATTTATGGTGAATTTGGCTCCAAAATTTTAATTGAGTCACTGCTACTAAGATGAGGATTTTTTGGCTCCTGTGGTACAACTCCTACAAATTTTGACTTCTCAAATCTATTGCCAAAGGAATTATCTTCTGAATCTATTTCATATCCTGAATCTGGATGTCTTTGATGGGCTATTACACCATTTTGTAATTGACTGAATATAGTATACAGGTCATACCTTCAAACTTTTTCATCAAAGGATTCGGGTTTTTCTCTTAATAAAAGAGAACAAAGGGCATGGTAGCATCCAGTAGATCGTATCATGAGTGTATACAAAAATATTTCCCGTAGATGTAAAAAATATCCCCCCTTAAAGCCTCTTAGGCTATTACAAAAAATGTTTTCACCCTTCAAGCCTCTTAGGCTATTACATAATTTTTTCACTTTTAAAGTCTCTCAGACTTGTACAATAATTTCCTCTTAGGAAATGGCGGAAAAATTTGCAAAATTTTTTTATATTGCAAAAATAATTTTTTTTATTAATAATATTAACTAATAATAAAACTAAATATTAACCCAGGTGTTGTAGGTGAGTTGGAGAGGAGAGGGCAATCCTCCAAGGGAGGTCCCAAGTTCAAATATCCACCCTACCAAAAAGCTGAATTGGGTACCCAAAATCCAATTGATAATGTTGGTGTAGGCAGGGTCGGGTGCGACCCCGGGTGACTTTGATGGTGTAGAACCCCCTTTTCATGGTCTCTTAGACCAAGGCAGCCCCACAAGGGGTTTTTCGCTAAAAATAAAAATAATAATAAAACTAAATATTAATAAAAAAATATTAACAAATATTTTTTTAATTAATATTTTAATTAAATTAGTAAAAAAAAATTATCTATCTTTGGAGAGTTTCGAACCTATGTCAATCCCTCACTAAGCTCTTAGCTTATGGCCACTGACCAGCCACACTAACTCACTATTGTGTGAGCTAAGGAAAGACACACTCCTTTGAACATTTAATCTTCACACACCCAAAAAAATAATTAAAAAAATTTCTTTTACCTTACTATGACTTAAACACATGACCGTGCGGAGGGCAAAGGCGTTGGTCTGGCTCCTTGAGCTAGTCGGGCTACAATGCCTAACATGAAAGGCAAATATTATACCTTATAATTGAGCACATTGCCTCCTTGCGACATGAATAAAAAAATGGAATATAATATCCCACATTCGCTAGGAGGAGGGCTTCAAAGATATTTAAAACTCTCAATACATATATGAAATCTTGATTACCTTTAGGCAATCACTTGTCTCCTTTTGTCAAGTACTCATACAATGGAAAAATTGCCATGTTGCCCCTTCGACACCCGTGTTGCCATGTCAGTCCTCCATTAATCGTCTACCACATGTCTGTTCACATCAGTCCTCTATCTGCCATGTGTCCGTCTATGTCAGTCCTCTGGCTAATATGTGTCAGTCCTCTATCTGCCACATATTTAGTGTCAGTCCAGTCAAGATAGCTCTAATGCCCCCACCTCAGCTACCTCGAGATTCATGTCCCTATCAGTTGTCTCCTTGGTCAGTGTCCATCCACAATGGTAGGTCCTTGATCTATGTACATTTCTGGGTATGCTATGTAGTCTTCGGCTCCTCAGCACCACGTATCCTCCTTGAGATATGTGCCTAGCTTTGGCTCCTCTATGGACCATGTGCCTGCGGGGTCTTCTCCTCCTTGGGATACGTGCTTGTGGGCCCTCTTCTCCAAAAATATGCCAATACAAAACTTAACCCCTAACCCTAGCTCTGATACCAAATAATAATTTGAAAAATTTTAAATTAAAAACATAAACCATCGGTTATAGCTTAAATAGTCTAGGAAAAAAAATGAAATAGAAATAGTGAGAATTAGGGAGAGAAAATAGGGAAGATGGAAGATAGGAAAGGTAGTAGAATAAAAATTGAATTCTACCACTTTCCTTCATCGATCCACTATCCTGTTGTCCACCTTGGTGTTGCCATTCACCTTAGTGTTGGCGTTCAGCTTGGTGCTGTCGTCCACCTAAAGGTGGGTTAAATACTAACACTTTGTAATAATTTTCATCCTAATATAATAAAGATGTAAAAACTAGCATATACACTCATGACAACAATAGAGACACTATAGAGGAAGAAAATAAAATCATTATCTTATGATAAACTAAATGAAGGGAAATTTACCTATAATAAGAAAAAAATATTCAAACCATTAGCATAAAAAATAAGGATGCTACATCAGATAATTTTCAACGGGAATAACAAAAGAAATAATATAAGAAAATTATAATATTGGAGAACTAAAAAATAAAATTATCCAAAAGAGAGGTTTGTATAACCATAGCAATATCATTATCCATAATAAAAAGTAAAAGGTATAAATTAACAAGAAAATGTAAGCTTGTTAATAAGGAGAAAATAAATCTTACCAAGATAAGGATTTTGTTCACATCAATTGTAGAATACCTCCCAAAATGTAGAATGGAGAATTTTGCACACATCAAACGAGATGGAGAGAATGAAAAATGATTATGAAAATGTGGTATTTACAAACCAATAGGCCATGTATGGTGTAATTACACATGCATGAGTAACATTTGGGTAGGTAGTAGCATTAAATATGGGCTAATGAAGAAACTATACGATATGCCATAAAATTCTCCCCAATAAATAAAGAGAAATCCATGGGAACAAGAAGACATGGGAAGGACATTAGACAAAGATCCAATCGATAATAGTTATAGTCAAGACGAAATAGTTCCATGCACTCCATGACCTACATAAAATATTACTTAAAGGAAGCAAAGAAATTATGGACACCATCATTTTCCACCCATTCAAGCTTCTTCCAATAAGTTACAATTAGCATACCTCTTGTGAGCGATGGGATACAAAGTAGCTTTTGCATATTGTTAATTCTTGAGAGGTCGATCGTAATAGATACCTTGCATCTATAAGCCCATAAATATATAGAAAATTTCTTATCATAGACCAATTTTTAAGTTTTTAAAACTTGTGTTATTTGAATACCATCACCCCTTTTGCATAAGGTTAGTTATGATATGCATTAAATAGTTAATATTGAGTACGACATTAAAGATTTAGGGTGATGTCAAACCCTTTGTTTTACTACCATTATTGTAGATAAATATTCCATGTATGTTCAAATCCTATATCTATGTTCTTATAACCTACTTTTTATACTTAAGATTTCCTATGATGAGCAATAATTCTCCAAAGAATATATAATGTTTTAGCTTTGTTATAATTAATCTAAAATTTTATCACTCTTTTAATGTTGATGGAGCTACCCAATATATTTGTATATTTTAAAAAACTAACTCCAAATAATGTGATAAAAGGGGTAATACAGAAGTAAATGATTAATAAAATATATTTTTGATAATACATCAACAATAAAAAGAATTATTTATCACTTTGCTTCTTTGTTGTACTAAGAAGAACTACATATATGGTTGTTCAATCTAATGACTGATTACAACATCAACAATATGGTAAATGATTGAGCATTAGCAATGGGACTACTTGTTCAAGGGTTTAAAATTCTTGATAAAAACATCATGAATCATTAGCAATGGGACTACTTGTTTAAGGGTTTAAAATGCTTAAGAAAAACATTGTGACAAAGGATTTTTATGAATATGAATTAATAGCATTAAAATGAGTGTCCAGGATGAGATTTAGTGATGAGATACTTATTGAAGTATATCAATCTTCATCTAAAAATAATACAACTGCCACTTATATTTTAATTTGAATAGCATTATCCTTATATGAGAATGAAAATTAGTAAGAATTTTGAGTTCTCTTTGAAAGAATAAAATTATAGCCTTTATGAATAAAAATGTGTACAACCCATGTTTCAATTTGAATAATGCATGTCCTTAATACCACCATTTATTATGCTAACGCAAATTAAATTGTAATCCATACCTTAAATTTATCTAACTATAAAGGAACTATGCTTTGGGGTTCCACCTACCTACTAATATCTACTCTCCGTATTTAAAAAATTGTCATCCATGGTTCAATTTGAAAGAGAAAATTTAGAAATAATTTTCAATGCCATAAGAACAAACTAATCTTAACCTCGTACTCTTACACATGAAAATGTGTATATTTGGAATAAAAGAGAATTAGTATGAACATATCTAATTCTTAAGGGAATTTACTCTTTTAATTAATATAATCTATCCATTAACTTTTATAATTTAAAAATAATTAATTAAGTTATGTTATTAAATATAATAAAATATATCAAATTTAATATTTTTATTTCTAATTATATTAAAATAAGAATGTAAAATACAAAATCAACCGTTCGTGTTTGGCTTTGAGGAGGTTTTGTGTTAAATTATTTATTGATAAGTATACCTCTCGACTTTACTAGGCGTCATGATTGGAAAGATACTGCTCATCCCTATACGTCTGTCATAAAAGTTTATCGCAATAACTAAATAAAAAAATATTAAATAAAAATATTTTTAATAAAATTATTATTAAATTAAAAAATATTAGTTGATGTTAGTTTTAACATTATACAAAATCAATTCCTATTATATTTAATTTGACCAGAATTAATTTCCAAATCATAGAATTTATAGGCCATAAGTTTTAAAATAGTATTAGTATTTTATACTAAAACTATTAATTTTTTTATTAAAATTATATATATAAGGGATTGATTGTCAATTTGTTTCGTAATTTCTTAAATCTTTAAACAATTTTATCTAATCAGGAAAAATAAAAACAATTTTTTAACATAATGCTTTAAGTTCAAAGCATGAGGTAAATTAACACTTCGGTTGCACGCTACACCTCTCTATCAAATCTCCTTCACGCGCACTTGTGCTCGTCCCAACTTGAACATGAGCCTTTCTTATGGAAAGGATCTCCATTTGTTAAAACTTAATGGATTTCACCTTAGTATTTAAAAATAAATAAAAATATTATATTTATTATTTTATTATTATGATTGATTAATATTTTAATATTATTATTATAAAATAAGTAAATGTTTTAAACCCAAAACAAAAAAGTATCCACTCTCGTAAAAAATCAAAAAGCTGTTTCTCAATGATCAGAATGATCTTATGTTTCTCAACTATGCTTTTGACCAGCTGTACCAAATTGGAGAGCAATTCTGACCTGGCACTCCCACGTCCGCTCTTGGTACCATATGCAACGAATGCTGAACATTTCCACAATTTTTTCGTCAACCTTCCGATTCACGTTGATAATCAAAATGGACTCGATACAGAAGGGACTCACGTTGATAGACTGTTCTATCTTCTTTCAAATCACTACAATTTTTTTTATTTTTTTTTGTCAAACTTGGAGAAGATGGCTGTGTTTCCCTTACAATCCCAGAATTCGTCTTCCACAAATGATAACGGGATCGTTGGAGGCGGGCAAGAGCTTGCTGACATATGGATAGATATCCAAGGAGCCAAATCCTGGGAAGGTCTGCTTAATCCCATCAATCCTATTCTCAAATCCGAACTGCTCCGGTATGGGGATTTCGGGAAGCTCTGCTATGCCGCGTTTGATGATAAAGCTTACTCCAAGTACTATGGCACATGCAAGCACAGCATGAAACACTTTCATGGAAGAACCAAAACAAGGGACATTCCTTATGATAAAAATGGTATTGTTGAAACTAAGAAAGGATGTGTATGGACCTGAGTAGAGAAGGAGATTATTGAGGACAATTTATAAATCAGGGGGAAAATATTGCAAGGTGATTATAGATAGTGGAATTATGGAAAATTTAGTGTTTTGAGATATGGTAGAAAATATTGTGTTGAATAGAATTGAACATTCAAACTTGAGCATATTTTTATCGACGCAGACTGGACATTAATATTTTGTAACTGAACAATGTATGGTAGACTTCCATATTGGTGCTTACAAAGATGTGATACTATATAATGCTATGTCTATAGAGTTTTATCATGTTTTATTGGAAATGTTATGGTAGTTTGATAGGAAGGTAGTGTATAATGGTAGGGTGAACATTTACACTATTGGGAAAGATGACAAGATGTATCCAATAAGTTTATTGATGGACAAAGGTAAAGAGGTGGACATTAGTCCTATAGTGTACTTGGGTATATAAAAATAATCCTTGAAGAAGAAGAAGAAGAGGTATTAAAGTGGAACGAAATTTCAACATAGGAATATGCCACTAGAAATAAACAACTTGTATGGGAACACAACATCACATGAACTGGTTAGAAAGCAAGAGGGCCAACTACCTCCCACACACATGCCACGACTTGATGTTAATAGGGGTGAGGAGTCCCACATAAGTAGAAGAGAATGAATAAGAAGAAAGCATGTTTTTCTTTCATCACTAAACCCAAATAAGAAGGGATAGTATACAAGATGGGTGGAATCCCACATGAAGTGAAGACTTTGTTAGAAGAATATGCAAAACTTCTTTCAAAAAATGGGTTGTCATCCATGGGGATCATTGATCATCACATAGATGTTTGTGTCATATTAATATTAGGAAATAATCCAACTTATAGAGTGATATCAATGGAGAATGAGGAGAAAAATGTATAGAAAAGCAAGTGAATAAAAATAGGTAGATAATCCATGTCATTAATAGTACTGATGAGGAGGATTATAATGTGCTATTATAGATAAAGAGAAAGAGAAAAATATGAACAAATATATATGAGAAAGATTGTATTGCTAGAGTGGATAGTAATACTAGTACAACCAAGTGTGGTGAAAAATATTATGATAGTGTGAGATATCTAAATAATGATGACAAATATTAAAGTGGTGATGAAGATATTAGGTATTTTAAAAGGTAAACCAAAGGCATTGGTTCTAAGATACTAATAAAAATAGGGTATACTAGAAAAGTAATTGGAATATATGGGCATGGTATGAAAATATCCATAATTCCATAAATAAGACCAAGGAATGAATGCCTTAGATATACAAGTCAAGCAGGAAGTGGTAGGAGTAAATTTATGAAAAGAGAGAGCAATGTAGGGGATGAAGATCCTAGGATGAGTTGTTGTAGTCAGTGTGGAATATTTGGACATGTTGCAACTAGGTGTTGGAACCTACATCCTTGTGAGAGTTGTGTAGGATAATATCACTTCAAAAGAAGGTGTTGTAAAGACATAGAAAATGAGTAGTTTCTAACGAAAAATAGAGATACTTTTGAGGTCAATTAGAGAACATTTAAGATGTAAAACAATTCAAGTTTTATTCAAAAAATTATAATATAATTTATTTATCATACAAGGACTAAATAGGTGTCATTCGAAGATTAAAAGAACCAACCATACAATGAATATGATCATACAAAGAGTGTGATACTATGAAGAAAATTGCCATATAAGTGGATTCATCATACAAGAGGAAGTGTCATATAAATAAAAGTGTCATATGAGTGGGAGTGTTGTACAATTGAATAATATCATACAAGGAATTATAAAATATTTTAAATATGTTTGGATTGCATGTGTGATTATCATGCATCTTAAGATCAAGGAGTGATAGGAGATTTTTGCTGCTTGATAAGGTCGTCCATAGAAGGACAATATTCTCTCATCTACATCAAGGATATTAGAGGGAAGCTACTGCTTTCCATAAAACCCTTAGGTGTTTACGAATTTGTTCCATCCAACTAGTTTCTTAGGATACAATAAGATATTCCCCAACCATGAGTGTGATCTTATGCAAATAGGAGTATGTTTTTGTGATTGTCTCATTTTTTTTTATCACAATGGATGAGCAATAGAGAGAGTCTTCTCACATAGTACAATAATCAAATATGCTCTCTGCTATATAAACCCTTACCTTGCCATTGAAGGAAGAGTCTTTTGTGGGAGTATTTTTCATAGAGATGGTTTTCTTTACCTTAAGGACATGAATTTATCTAGAAAAATTGGTAGATGAAGATCCTTTACAGTTCTCCTTATTTTATGTTCCTTTATATAAACACTCTTACTCCTATATTAATTCTTTAATCATCTCCTTGCTATTTTGAAATTATATCTATATTGGGAGACATAATTTTTGGATGTCCTTTCATACATAACTTGGAATTCGTTGTAATTGACCTAAAATTATTCATCTTTGTGCTCAAATACCAAGTCCACCCTTTTATAAAAGGTTTATTTAATCACTTATTTTCTATTAAAATAATTTCAATAAAAAAAATAATTAAATATCTACCTCTACATTGCTTAAGTCCCTAACTAAATCATAGGTATAATAACTAATGATAAAAATAAATTTCACTAGGATCTTAAGGTGATTTTCAGTAATCTATCAATGGAATGCGAGATCCCATAAATAGAAATTCTTAAAAATAAAATCGTCATTGGGACTAATAGAATGTATCACTTGCTTGCTTACATATCCAAATGAATAAGTTATATTTTAAATAAACCAATCTACATAGGGGTGTATTGTCTTTATTATGTCCTCTAGTAGTCTAATGTAATTATCCCTGATAAGAATTTTAAAAATATATGCCTCAAGAAGTTATCATGGACAAAACATCCCTTACTCTTCAAATATTTAGCATAAAGTATGATATACCATAAGGGAATTGGCAATCCTTGTTCAATCTTCCTCTTGATCACTAAATTATCCTTTCTTGACATGAATTTTAGAAGAACAAATATTAGATGATAAGTAATATAAAATAAATTTATTGTGAAAATGCTACACAATTGACTAATTAGTTCATGATAAATGAAATATTCTCAATTAATGATCTTATTCTAGAAAATGAGATTCAAAAATAGGAATGTCAAAGTTCTAAAATATATAGATTTAGGTTGCCCTGCCACATAATTGTATATATTATTTTATCATTAACATTAAGTTAAACCTTGGGATATCTTATTATTATGCACAAATTCTTATTTTTGAGATTTTATCTAATAATTTATAATTATTTTAAGAGAAAAAACTTGGTTCTTCTCCTAGATATCAACTATGTTTATCTTTGTGAATATTGTATCTTTTCAAGGGCAATCAAATTTAAAAGTAGTCATCAATATAAAAGTATTTATTGATGTAAAAACTTTCTAATTTGTAATTTCTAATCCACTAGCTCTTCTATACACATGCCCAACATAGATCACCATTAACTTTAGAAAATAAAATATCTATTAAAAAAATGATACATTTGCTAGTCTAAAATCCTTCAATTAGTTCTATCTTTTTCACAATTGACGTATTTATCCAATGCTTCATAATCTCATGTCATCATCTTAGTATTGGTAATATTTGATACTTGAGATATAACTGTTGTATCCTCCCATGTATTGTAATTAAATTTCATAGCTTTTAAACATGGTAGTGTTGACCATAACTAAAGAACTCATGAGTATCTATCAAGGATGATAAAAAAACTTAGAAAGAATCACCTTTGTAAAATTTTTACTTTGTATAAATTGTCATGTGTGAGGGGTAAAATTAGACAAGGGTGTTGAATATCTATAAGGGTACATCCATAAAATTTTATCTACAAGTAGCACTCATTCTATCTACAAGATTAGACTCATTCACTCATTGGGCAAACATTTTTGTAATAATTTATCAAATAACACTTGCAAATTTTATTATAAATTTCACAAAGGATGCTAACATGAAAACTATGAGGCCAATATTGCATGGAGAATCATAAGTAATGATAGAAATTATCATCTTTTTAAGCGTAGAGTCTAAGAAAAGATAAAAAAAAAATGAGTTGACCTTGTAAATGTAGTTCAAATGAGATGCATTATAAAAAAATATATAATGAGGGATAAGGTGTTTTATGATAAAAAAAATTATTTACAATAATACCCTAAACATAGCACTTTTACAACCTTTGTAACAATTTTCACCCTAAGACAATAAATATGTAAAAAAATAGCAAATGCACTCATGCAAACAATAGATACACTGTAGATAAAGGAGACCAAATTATTCTCTTATGACAAACCAAATGAAGGTAAGTTTACCTACAACAAGAAACAATATTCAACCCATTAACATAACAAATAAGGATGGTAATTTAGATAATTCTAGATTGGAATAACAAAATAAATAATGTAAGAAAATCATAAACATGGAGAAGTGAAAAATAAAAATATCCAAAATAGAGGTTTACAAAATCATAACAAAAGCATTATCCACAATAAAAATTAAAAGGTGTAAAATAACAAGAAAATGTAAGCTTGCTAGTAAGGAAAAACAAATCTTACAAATATAAGGATTTTATTAACATCAATTGTAGTATATACCTCAAAAAACATAAAATAGGGAATAATACACACATCAAACATGATGGAGAGAATGGAAAATGATTATGAAAAGGTGTTATTTAAAAACAAATAGGCTATATGTGGTGTAATTATACATGCATGAGTAACATGTGGGTATGTATTACCATTATATATGGGTTAATGGAGAAACTATAGGGTATATCATAAAATTTTCCCTAATAAACAAAGAGAAAACCATAAAAAATCATACATGGAGAGGATATTCAAGGAAGCTCCAGTGGATAATATTTATACTCAAGAGAAAATAGTTCCATGCATTAAATGACCTACATAATATATTACTTAAAAGAAGCAAAGAAATTATAGACACCATAATTTTGCACCCACTCAATCTTCTTCCCATAAGTTCCAATTAGCATACCTCTTTTGAGTGATAGGATACAAAGTAGATTTTACATATTATTAATTCTTTAGAGGTTTATCGTAATAGATACTTTGCATCTATAAGCCTATAAATATTTAAAAATTTTCTTATCATAGACCAATTTCTAAGTTTTTAGAAATTATGTTATTTGAATACCATCACTCCTTTTCCATAAGGGTAGTTATGATATGCATTGAAAGTCAATAATAAATGTTGCATTAAATATTTAGGGTGATTTCGAACCCTTTGTTTTAATTCCATTATTATAGATAAATCTTCCATGTATTTATATGTTAACAAACTAACCCCAAATGATGTGAGAAAATGGGTAATACAAAAGTAAATGTTTAATAAGATATATTATTGATAATACATCAACAATAAAAATGAGAGTATTTATCACTTTGCTTCTTTGTTGTACTAAGAAGCACTCCATATATGGTTGTTCAATCTAATTATTGATTTTAACATCAACAATATAGCAGACGATTGAGCATTAGCAATGGGACTACTTGTTTAGGTGTTTTAAATGCTTAAGAAAAACTTCATGACAAAGGTTTGTTATGAATATAAATTTATAGCATTGAAATGAGTGCGAAGAATGATATTAGGTGATAAACTACTTATTGAGGTATATCAATCTTCATATAGAAATAATACATATACCACTTATGTTTTAATTTGAATAGATTGTGCTTCTATAAGAATGAAAATCAGTATGAATGATTAGTTCTTTATGAAATAATAAAATTATAACCTTTACCTAAGTTTAATTAATTAATATTTTTATGGATCAAGGTTCTCCTTTTTTAATTATATCCAATATTAATCTTGCAACAAAAATGTGTACAACCCACGTTTTAATTTTAATAATACATGTCCCTCATAAAAACAAAATAAGTATGGACCACCATTTACTATGCTTATAGAAATTAAATTGTATTTTATACCTTATATTTATTTAACTATAATTGGACTATGCATTGGGATTCCACCTACTTACTAATATATACTCTCCATCTTTAAAAATATGTCATCCATGGTTCACTTTGAAAGAGAAATTTTTTAATAATTTTAACCTCACACTCTTACACATGGAAATGCGTATATTTGGATTTAAAAAGAATTAGTATGAATGGGAATTTACTTTTTTAATTAATATAATCTACCCATTAATTTGTATAACTTGGAAATACTTAATTAAATTAGGTCATTTAAGGAAATAAAATATATCAATTTAAATATTTTATTTTTTAAATATAATTAAATTTAAAATACAAAATACAAAATACAAAACCAATTATTTATATATAATAGGAAAGAAAAATATTTTTAATAAAATTATTATTAAATTAAAAATATTTGTTGTTGCTAATTTTAACATTATACAAAATCAATTCCTATTATATATAATCTCACAAAAATTAATTTCCAAATCATAAAATTTATAGGGCATAAGTTTTAAAATAGTATTCGTATTTTATACCAAAACTATTAACCTTTTATTAAAATTATATATAAAAGAGATTGGTTTTCAATTTGTTTCATAATTTCTTAAATATTTAAAGAATTTTATCCAATTATTAAAAATAAAATCATTTTTTTAACATAATGCTTCAAGTTCAAAGCACGAGGTAAACTAGCACATGGTTAATTCACGTCCCTTCGTGCATGCTACATCTCTCTATCAAATATCCTTCACGCGGCACTTGTGCTCGTCCCAACTTTAACCTGAGCCTTTCCTATGGAGAGGATCTCCACGTGCTAAAACTTGATGGATTTCACCTTATTATTAATACCATGCCCAACACGCATTGCATTCATTATTTTATTATTATCATGAGTAATATTGACTATGTTCATTCATGGTGGTTTTGTAATATTATTTTGTTGACATAAGCAAAAACCTTAAATTAAAAATCTCATCCTTATCGCAACTCCCGCGGTACATGTCATTCAAGATGGTGTCCCTGTGTACTCGGTCTACGTTGTGTTTTTTATATGAAAGAGAATTCCAATCTGACTGCACTTTCTATCTCGTATATTGAGAGAGCATTTCTATAAACAGAAATGTACATCGCCTTCTGCCCTTTTGGAATTAAGGTAATGAAAGTATGATTTAATGTTTTAAGTATTTTATTATTATCTTGGGTATAACAGTTATTATATATTTTTTCAGTTATTTTAAAAAGGTTTCAAAAAATTTAATTGGAAAGTTACTTGGACCTAGTGTTTTTCCGGTGCTCATTCCAAAGACTATTTTCTTCAGTTTCTCTTTATCAATGGGTTTGATTTTCTTCCTTAGAGATAATAGTGGATATGACAACAATAACTTATTTTTGAGCCTCTTCATTTTGCACCATATTTTCCTTAAACAGCTTAGAAAATTAATCGATTGAATGGAAATGCATACCTGGAATAGTATCAAAGGAGTGTCCATTCTCATCTTGAAGAGCTTCCATGTTGCTCGTCTGTCTGCTAGCAAAAGCATCCCGATGGAAAAATTTGGTATTTTTTATCACCTTCTAATAACCAAGTGGTTCTTGCTCTATGTTTCCAGTAGGGCTCCTCTTGGTTGTAATTGTCCTTAATCGTTTTACGCAATACATCATCCTCTTCTTTGAGTTGCTCTATAATTATTCCTTCCCTGAAGTGTTTTTGAACCTCATCCCATCTGGACACCAATGGAGCTCTTTGGACATAGAGTCTATCTTGTTAGCTCATCTCACTCATTTTAGTTGAACCTTGATATAATGATGCTGCTTGTGGAATCTAAACATTGTTGTCCCATATGTTGGGTGGCCCTCTTCCCACCACTATAGAATTTTCTTTTGAAGGTCCTCTTTTTGTAACCAAAAGTTTTCAAATTTAAATGGTTTGTGATACTGCACTATTTTGATCCCCCTTCCAACAAAATGGGAAAGTGATCTAAAACTGGACCTTCCAAAATTTGAAATTTTATATTTCATTTCACAAATGCCTCCTCTGAAACCAAAAAATGATCTAACTTCACCTTCCTGCTATGTGGTTCCCTCCTCTTATTAGTCCAAGTATAGTTGGTTCAGGGCATTTAATCTCCACCAAGTGTAATGCTTGGACTTGGGTAATCATAAGTCGATCCCTAGGGTCCAAAATTAGGGTTTCCCATTTTGAATATCTAGAGGATAATTTAGCATTAAAATCCCCAACAAAAATCCAACTAACTCCTCCCTTGAGACTCTCATGTTATGCACAACTTTCCATTGATGCATCTGTCCATCTAGATTTTGAGACCCTTAAAAATTGTGATTAAAACCTGCTCAATTGTCACATTATTCCTAAAATGCAATGTGAGGACACCCCTCCAAGCTATTTGTTCTATTGTCATCAATTAAAGAGAGTTACACAAAGTAACTATCCCCTTGGGACCCCTTGGACATCCACTTCCATATGACATACACCCCTCCAAAGTCTATTTACTATTTTACACATAAGATCCAACGCCATTTTTATCTCCTAGTTAAGCAAACATTTGTATTACATTTTTATAAGTCTTCAAACAACAGATTGATGGGTTATACTATTTAAACACCGAACATTCAATGATTGTATAATCATTGGTTACCTTGAGAGAAATAAAAATCTATTGGCCTCACTAATCCTCTAGTGATCAATTTATCTCCTTGATCTACTATCAATTCCTTATTTGATTTTCTACCCACTCCTTGAGAGCTGATATTTTTTTATCTCTTTTCACCCGAGTTATCCCTAGATTTGGCCTATCTCTGTTCTTTTCTAATATACCCATCATGACATTATTAATTATCGGTTGCTCTTGGTTATGCACTATCAATGCCCCTATAATATTTGATTGCGGTAACTCATTGCACTCAATTACCTACTCTAGGATGGGAGGAGGTGAAAGAGGGGCTTGAACATGGTTGTTATTGTTTTTATTATTCTCATCCACTCCTTCCATAAATTGTTCTTCTTCCTGGTCCACTAGTGTCTTGAATATCTCATACTTATTGGAGGGTTTGAGTTGGGTTTGCTCTTTACCATTTTTTTTTTGCCTTCTCCTTATTTTGGGTTTTTCAAAACCATATCCTTATGCTTCTTTACCCTGAGAAATATTGGTTGTTTATTTATTGATTGTTGACTTACCCTTCTTAGGAAGATTTGATATTCCTAGAGGAGCCTCCATTTTTATGTTCATATTGTTTGGGTAATATCGGATCAAATGGCCATATTTGTGGTAAACTCTACACCTAAAGGGCAATGCCTCATAATCTAGTTGTTGAATCCAAGATAGTCCTACAAGTTTGAGTTCAACCTCTATCAACAAAGGTTGGCTAACATCCATTTCGACACATAATCTAGCAGAAATAGTTGTATTTCCTTCCACTGTATCTTTGAAAACATCCAAATATCTTCCAAGGGGAATTACCGATAATTTCCAATACCTGCTCACTCCAAAAATCTATTAGAAGTGCCTATAAACATATCCAAACTAGGAAAACGGTGAGTTTAATTCGAGGATCAAATCCCACTCTCTAGGGCTGGACAAATAATCATGTCGGACCATGATTCCTCTTATTAGATTCGAAAGCCCTATTTCTATTGAGAAGTGAAGAAAAAATAACAATAAAATATCTATTTCTAATAAACCACAAAGAATACTCACGAAGAAGCTCTTGGTTTTGTTGGACGTAGGAATGCAACAAGTTTAGGGTAGAGCGAATACCCATGAATTTACAAATCAAATCATGATTGGCTCTATATAAAACTGTTTCTTTTATCATCCTTTGGTCAATGACAATATTTGGCTTTGATTCTAACTATGGTAAGCATCCATTAACTCGTTGATATATTGATATATTTCTAGCAGCCGTAAAAAGCATTTTTAATGTAGTTTTTTGTGTTTCTTCAGTCTTCGTTGAAGATTTATCCTTTAACAAATCTGCAAAAGAACTGTCTCTCTAAAAAAGGGATATGGAGGTGTCCACATTGGGCCCTCCTGGGGCAACAATCTTGTCTTCAATTCCACAACAAGCAGAAACCTCTTCGATTACCCAATTGATACCCTAGTTTTTCTCTTCCAAAACCGAATAAAATTATTATTAAATTAAAAAATATGTTTAATTTGACCAAAATTAATTTCCAAATCATAAAATTTATAGGGCAAAAATTTTAAAATAGTATTAATATTTTATACTAAAACTATTAACCTTTTTATAAAAATTATATATAAAGAGATTGGTTTTCAATTTGTTTTATAATTTCTTAACTCTTTAAACAATTTAATCGAATCATTAAAAATAAAAACATTTTTTTAACATAATGCTTTATGTTCAAAGCACGAGGTAAACTAAATTATTTCACGTCACTTTGTGCACGCTACATCTCTCTGTCAAATGTCCGTCACGCGCACTTGTGCTCGTCACAACTTGAACATGAGCCTTTCCTATGGAGAGGATCTCCACGTGCTAAAACTGAATCGATTTCACCTTATTATTAATACAATGTCCGACAAACATTGTATTCATTATTTTATTATTATCTTGAGTAATATTGACCATGTTCATTCATGGTAGTTCTGTAATATTTTTTTGTTGACATAAGCAAAAACCTTTCTCGTCCTTATCTCAACCCCGGCAGTACATGTCATTCAAGATGGTGTCCCTGTGAACTCGGTCTACGTTGTGTTTTTTATATGAAAGAGAATTCCAGTCTGACTGCACTTTCTATTGAGAGAGCATTTCATTTTATAGTTTGCAACTGTGGTTTGTAGATGTAATTAATTAGTTTCTGTACAACGAAATCATTCCTTTGTCCTCTCCTTTCTAATTTTTTTAGTTTTCAATAATATATTCTTATAATAAATTTCGTTCGACGTTAATATAAATTCCCTACACTCCCACGTCCGCTCTTGGTACCATATGCAACGTCACCTTATGTTGCGTTTCCGTATGCAATTTCACTCTTCTGCAGCTCTCGTTAGAGTTCAATGCTGAACTGCTCCGGTATGGCGATTTCGCGCAGATCTGCTATGACGCGTTTGATGATAACACTTACTCCAAGTACTATGGCACATGCAAGCACAGCAGGAAGTCCCTGTTCCAGAAAACTGGTTTGCCTAACTGTGGCTATACAGTTACCAGATATATATACGCTGATACTCGTGGCTTAACCTCCTTCTTTGGGGAGAAATCAAGCCAGGAACCGGTTTGGATAGGCTTTATCGCCGTTTGCACGGATCCAAACGAGATTCAGAGACTCGGGCGGCGCGACGTTGTCGTCGCATGGAGAGGAACACAAACACCACAAGAATGGATCCAAGATCTTAGAGACATATTAGTTCCTGCTGCATTTTCCCAGGCTACGGCACGCACTTACAGCGCCAACATACATGCAGTTCCAGATTTAGACGTCCGAGTAGAGAAAGGGTTTCTGAGTTGTTATACGTCCATCGCCGAAGATTCTGTGAGATGCAGGCTAAGCGCCAGAGAGATTGTAACGGCGGAGATAAAAAGACTATTGACAGAATACGAAGGCCAGAGTTTGAGTATAACATTCACGGGACACAGCTTGGGAGCTGCGCTTGCGACCTTAAGCGCTTATGATATCAAACAAGTAGTAGACGATATGCGGCCACTTTCTTCCGTTGATGGCTGTCAATCAATACCCGTCACAGTGTTTGCCTTCACCTCACCACGAGTGGGAAACCTGACGTTCGCCCGTCATATAGAGGAGATGGGCGTCAAAGTGTTGAGGTTGGTGAATGAATACGACCTCGTTCCCAAAGTCCCGGGAGTTTTTATGAACGAGGACATGGGATGGCTCGGCAGGCTTCTGCATTGGCTTCCCTGGACGTATTTTCATGTGGGTGTCAAGATTTCTCTGCGCAACAGCAATTCGCCGTGGTTGAAGAGAAGCTATAATCTGGCCCACTTCCACAATTTAGAGGTTTATCTCCACTTATTAGATGGCTTTCAAGGGAGTAACAGGTCTTTCAAGTCACTGGGGAGAGACCTGGCTCTTGTTAACAAGAGCAGTAGCTTACTGAAAGAAAGGATTGGAATCCCTTCCTACTGGTGGCAGGAGGGAAATAAGGGTCTCGTGAAAGGCCCAGACGGAAAATGGACGCAGCCGCCTAGGTCTCCAGAGGTAGAAGATAGGCTGGATGAGCCCTACTAAGATAATTATTCTGAATAGCAGCACGATAGGGTACATAAATTCTTTGTTATTTTTATGTACATACTCATCTGACAGAATCTAAGCAGTTTACAAGACAGAGGCGGCTCCTCCTGTCTGTACATGCTGTACATGTTGTTGTCGTAAATATTTAGACTCCTTGTAGAATGTTATTGTCGAGTATTATTACATAGTCAAAATAACAGTTGTGCAACAAAATGCAATGTATAAGATCTAAGATCTAGTTTTCATTCCTGTAGACAGGCCCAAGTTAACTTTGGCCCTGAACATAATTCATACAAAGCATCTAACCTAATTTTTCACTTTGAATATTGCGTTATCATTAAAAAAAATTATAATATAAATTTAACATATGCAACAAATTTCTTGACAAATTACGATTTCTTTTTTAATTATTCATTTAAACGACAAAATCAATTAAATTTTATTATTTTTTCTTAACTTTAGTTAAAATTTTAAAGAATATATATATATATATATATATATATTCTTAAAGTGTTTTATTATTATAATATAATTTGTTTGTTAAAATATTGTAGTAATATAATGATGTAATATAAAATATTAATACATATCATAACTAGCCTTATGCAAAAGGGGCTATGCTATTCAAATAACACAAGTTCTAAAAATTTAAAAATTGGTCTATGATAAGAAATTTTTTGTCTTTATGGGCTTATAGATGCGATCTACCTCTAAGAATTAATAATATGCAAAAGCTACTTTGTATCCCATCGCTAACAAGAGGTACTTATTGGAAGAAGCTTGAATGGGTGCAAAATGATGGTGTCCATAATTTCTATAATTTTTTTTGCTTTCTTCAAGTAATATTTTATGTAGGTAGGTTATTGAGTGCATGGAACTATTTCCTCTTGATTATAACTATTATTGATTGGACCTTTGTCTAATGTCTTTTCCATATTTGCTTGTTCCCATGGCTTTCTCTTTGTTTATTGGGGAGAATTTTATGGTATATCGTATAGTTTCTTCATTAACCCATATTTAATGCTACTACCTATCGAGATGTTATTCATGTATGTGTAATTACACTACACATGGTCTATTGGTTTGTAAATATCACATTTTCATAATTATTTTTTATTCTCTCCATCTCGTTTGATGTGTGCATAATTCCCCATTCTACATTTTGGGAGGTATTCTATAATTGATGTGAACAAAATCCTTATCTTGGTAAGATTTATTTTCTCCTTATTAACAAACTTACATTTTCTTGTTATTTTATACCTTCTAATTTTATTGTGGATAATGATTTTGTTATGGTTATACAAACCTCTCTTTTGGATAATTTTATTTTTCAGTTTTGCAAGATTACGGTTTTCTTGTATTATTTCTTTTGTTATTCCCATTCAAAATTATCTGATGCTTATTTGCTATGCTAATGGTTTGAATATTATTTTCTTATTGTAGGTAAATTCTCTTCATTTAGTTTATCATAAGAAAATGATTTTATTTCCTTCCTCTATAGTCTCTCTATTGTTTGCATGAGTGCATTTGTTAGTTTTTTTACATATTTATTATCTTAGGATGAAAATTATTACAAAGGTTATAGAAGTGCTATGTTTAGGGTATTATTGTAAATAAAAAATGTTTTCACAAAGCACCTTATCCCTCCTTATCAGGGTTATGCATAACGACGAAAATTCACCATTGGGGTGAAAAAACTTGTTTTCAAAAATTCAAATTTGTGAAATTTTCAAGACCCAGACGTCGACCATTAAGCCAAAAATTTTGGGAAAAAATAAATTTTTGGTGTCAGTTAGCCGTCCTTTGATGAGAGTATCACAAATATTTAAAAAAATTTGCAAGTAATCCTGCCTAAATAAAGTACCCTTTTCATCCTAAAATTTTAGAATTTTTAAATTACCCCGCCAAACTCGCCAAGTATACCTCTATATATAATTAATACATCAGGGAAAATACTGAGATAATTCTTCACAACATCAAAACCTTTTCTACTATCGATAGTAACAAATTTAGTAATCGAACAAAATAATCTCATGTTCTGCAACTGAACAAAATTAATTTTGCAGTTGAATAGTGTTATATGACCGAACCTATCGTGCAACCGATCGGATAGAACTAATCCTGAACTAGAATCTCTCATGCAACCAATCAGAATCATCCCTACATCAGAAATCTACCATGCATTCGAGCAGAGCCATCCCTACATCCAAAATCTACTATGTAATCAGACGGATACTTTTTTGTATCCAGAACATGGCGTGCAACCGAATAGAGCCTTTCCTATTTTAGGATCCTTTCGTGCAATAGAATAAAACCTTTCCTAATTTTGAATACTATCGTGCCTCCGAACGAAACCCTTCCTACTTTTGGATACTATCGTGCACCCAGATGAATCCTTTTTTGCTTTCGGATACTACCGTGCAATTGAACGAAACCATTTATGAATCTGGAGACTGATGTGCAATCATATGGGACTGTATTTACCAAGATATTTTCCTACGTATGACCAGAACTAGTTTCTTTGCATACAGTCAGAATAGCTTTTAACACCAGGTTCTTTGTCACTTCTCTGCTTTTATTTATATTACCATGTTCTGCTTGTTATTTTTCCTGGTTTTGCATTTTCTTCTTTATTTAATGATTTTTTGCATCACACCAATATCGAAGACTCTTTGGCATCTGGAATGTCATTGCTCTGTTGAGTTTGTTCCCTTTTTTTTCTATGTTTTGTCATGTTATGAATGTTTTAAAACTCTTTTATTCTTAGTTTTAATTAAGATTTTTTTTTCCTTGGTAAGATTATACATGAGTAAATGCTTTGGTTCTCTATTGACATATTGATGCTCTTTTTCTCTGTTAGAGTGCTTTCACTTGAAAACAACTAGTGACATAAACTGATAAAATCACAATAAAGAATGGTTGGAAAAAAGTATGTATAATTTACCACCCAAAAATTGTTTATTATATTTACAATATTATCTTAAGGCCTCCAAAAAATACATCCTCTAACTTTTTTTCACTAGTAAAATGTCACCCAGTGATGGAAATAAGGGCACAAAATCTTCTACTGAAAAGAGTAACCTCAAATATTTTAGCCAAACTTTGAAATGTGATGAGCCAACGACAACTGTGCAAATTCAAGTTATAAATGATTTTTGACTTCCCAGTATGTGCTTGATTGATGATTTGAATTTTTTTTTGTAAATTTTTTCATCCAATAGTCATAAAAAATATTATGGTATGCTACTATGCAGAATACCCTGTCGATCTTGATATGCCTCCACTTGAAGATATTCCCCAAGAAGAGATGCCTTTCATTGAAAATCCCCTTAGAAATGACATCCAAAAAACACCTAAAGACAACACACAAAATGATATCACAATTGAAAATGAAAGTGATAAATCAAAATCATTACAAACTTCAATTAAATCTTCAACCAAAAATTCCAAAAAAATAAAAGCATCTCTCTGGATACTTGGAAGGGGATTTAGGAAAGAATGAGTAGAAATATTTCCCTATCTTGAGCCTGTCATGACTAAGGATAAGCAAATTGATGAAAAAGAATGTAGATGCAAAATTTGTAGTTGGAGACTTGGTAAGGATCATAGGCTTCAAAACAAGATTGATACAATTGAAAAACATGCTGACAAATCTTATGTAAAAGTTATAAAAAGTAATGGTGAAGTTAGTAAAGACGTTAAGCGGAAGGATGCATCAGAATGTATGCATTTAAGATATGCTATAGAATATGACAATCACTTAAAGCAACAAAAATCTCTTGTTGAGAAATATGGAACAATTGGAGCCCAATTTCATAAATTATGGAAGACTATTTTTGCTTCAAAAAGTAAGCATTTTACCATTGTTTACAATATTCTCAAGAAAGGTATACCAATGTTCAATTTTATTGATTATAAGCAGCTATTATGCCTTTTTAATGTGCAAAACCTTCCTAGTTCTCATTTTTCAGATCAAAGTGGTTGGGAAATGATAAAATATTTATCTTTGGATGAGAAAGAAGACCTAAGGGAGCAAGTAAAACTTTTCAAATTCATTTCACTTTCTATTTTATGATGTAACAACTATGGATAATACTTCTTGGATTTGCATGCATGTGTACATATTTCAAAATCATGTTAGAAGGCCTATTTTGTTGGGAATACATAAGATGTTGGAAAGTTCAAATGTAGAAAATATTTATAATGTTGTTGTTAAAATTTTAAAGAATATTGCGAGAATGAATGATATAGAGATAGCAACAAAGTTAATTTGTGATGGAGCTGATGGATTTGCTATTATGCAAGTTCACATGTATGGTATGTGTGCTCGAATCCAAACCACAGTTGTCCCATATATGATCCCCATTCACTGTATGGCTCATAGAGTAAATCATGCATATAAAATTATGAGCACATTTTCAAATATTTCTAAAGTTGAAAACCTTGTTCATGATATTCATTCTTATTTCTCATTAAGTCTGAAAAGATTTGCAAAGTTTCAGCAATTTGAACTAAGAGTTACAAAAGAAAAAAAAATTGTTAAAAGATGTGGATACAAGATGGATTTCACTATATCAACCTACTCAGAGAGTTTTGGCAGAATATCAATCACTGATAGGGTTTATGCATGCAAATCATAGAATAGTTGATAAGGCAAAAGATATATTGTTCCATTTGAATGACTTGGAAACTCTTTTGAAATTATGTGGCATTCTTCCAATGTTAAAAGAAATGAATAGATTAACTAATCTTGCACAAGAGAGATCCATCTATATCATTCATTTTATGAGGATGAGAAAACAAATATATGTGCTTCTATATGTGTCTAATGCAGATTTTGCAGAACCTGTATTTGATAGTTGGAATACATTGATAAACATGAACAATCCAAAAAGCTTCTTGAAGTTTGACATCAATGATCATCTCTGTATTAATGTTCATGAAAAGGTGATACCTGTTTATTGTTTTGAAAGGCAATCAAGTATTGTTGTGGAATATTTTGAAGAAGTTCCTGTAACACATAATATATTTCATGTTGTAATATAGAAAAAAGAGAGTAATTTGTCAAATATAGCAAAAATATTGACAGGTGAGATAAGAGAACGATTTCAGAGAGAAGAGTTGCTTGAGTCCATAGGTGTGGTTAACCCCATGTTTTGGGGACCTTTTACTGAATACACTTCTACAAATGAGTTGTTTATTAAATATATGGGTAATTTCATTGACCATTTCAGTAAGAGTGTGGAAGTCAATGGTGTTGAAATTAATGGTATACTCAACAGTGAACTTTTGAAAGAACAGTCATCGTATTTTGGAAGAACAATGGTTTTGTAAACATCACATATGACAAGTGTCCATGAGATTGGTTCCACTGCACATTTGTGGCAAAAATTATATCCAAGAATAGTCTTAAAAGATACTATAAGTGAATACTTTTGTTTATATGAATTATGTGAAACAATCATTTTGGGGTCAGTCAAATATGAAAGAGTTTTCAGTGCACTTGCTTTTGTTAAATCTAAAATTCGTAACAGACTCGACAAGAATTAGAAAATTTTTTAAGAATTTATGTGTCTTCATATCATTTGGATACATTTCTGTATGACAGTGTTGGAATAATGGAGTTCCTTGGTAGATAGAAGAGGAATGTTGAATACGATCTATAATGACGATGATGATTCTTTTAGTGATCATATGGTAGAGATAAATTTTTGCTATACTTCATAATGATTCTGGACAAGCTAATATATTTCAGCTTCCATAGTGATAATTTTCCATGATTTCATTGACAATAACAAACACGAACTGATTTGATAGCAGATTTCTCAATATTATTCCAGATTTATATGATTTCAATGAATTGTTGTTTTAAATCATATTATTGTTTTAAAATTACATGGCTTATATCATTTTTGTAGATTGTAAAATTGTATTTTTGTGTCTTAGTGTCTCAACTCTCATTTCGTTGACAATGATAAACATGAATTGATTTGATAGTAGATTTCTCAATATTGTTCCAGATTTATATTATTTCAATGAATTGATTTTTTAAATCAAATTACTATTTTAAAATCATATGACTTATATCATTTTTGTAGATTGTAAAATTATATGTTTGTGTGTTAGTGTCTCAACTCTCATTTCTTTGACAATGATAAACACAAATATTACATAAAATTTTCAAAATCAAATATTACATAACATTTTCAAACCCAAATTATGCGCATCATAACTACAAATTAGATATTAGATATTGCAGTCTTTTTCAAACCCAAATTATGTGCATCATAACTTTTTCAAACTGAAATTAGATATTGCAGTCTTTTTAAAATATTTTCAAACAAAAAATTTCATATTAACTAGTTCAAAAATATTTATATTACATCGTTCAAACATTTTGAAACCCAAATATTACATAACATTTTCAAACTCAAATATTAGATTACACTTTCAAACCGAAATTAGATATTACAATATTTTTAAAACATTATCAAACAGAAATTACATGACATTTTCAAACATAAAATTTCATATTAACTAGTTCAAAAAGAAACATATTACATCACTCAAACATTTGTAAACACAAATATAACATAACATTTTCAAATGTAAATTAATTTATTGCAATATTTTTTAAAACATTTTCCAACTCAAATCTCAAATATTACATACCAATTTCAAATAGAAATTCCCAAATATTAGATAACATTTTCAAACTCAAATATTACATAACATTTTCAAACCTAAATTATGTGCATCATAACTACAAATTAACTATTTCAAAAAGACATATATTACATCTTTCAAACACTTTAAACCCAAATATTACATACCATTTTCTAACTCAAATACTACATAACATTTTCAAACTGAAAATAAATATTGCAGTCTTTTTAAAACATTTTCAAATAGAAATTATATGACATTTTCAAACATAAAATTTCAGATCAACTAGTTCAAAAAGATATATATTACATCGTTCAAATATTTTTAAACCCAAATATAACATAACATTTTCAAACAAAAATTAATATATTGCAGCCTTTTGAAAACATTTTCAAACTCAAGTCTCAAATATTACATATCAATTTCAAATAGAAATTACATATTTCAGTATTTTTAAAACATTTTCAACATTTTCAATCTTTTGATTGGTGCTTGGATGCTTCACTAGTGGTTGTAGTTGTCGTTCCTTTTTCTTTATCAGCTTCTGTGACACTCTCTTTTGGTAGTGCTCCAACTCTAACAAGGTTGTCACGTACTTTCACAATACTTGGCACATATGCAACTTCTTCTTTGTTTTGATCTTCAAGTATTTTTGGAAGTAATTCTTTCATTTTCTCAAGCACCTTTTTTAGATCTTCATGCAACTTCTCTCTAATGTATTTTTTTAAACGATTGCTTTTGAAACCTTTGCCTACATTTTATTTTTCATTTCAATTGATTTCATAAAACATGATTTTGCTGGAAGAATATTGACATCCATGCTCTTAACCCATGTTTTCAAAATTTCAAAATTTGACTGCAAAACAAATTGAAAACTTAATTCAAAATGAATATATTGAAATGATTACAAATTTTCAAGAAATATACAAATTTAAATGCAATAGAAAATTGGAATATATATAAAATTTTTACCTTAGCCAATTCTTTTGCAGCCTTAACAACTGCAACCTTATCCTTATCAGAAGCCCATAAGTTATAAAATACTTGGGCTTTAGCATTAACATTCTCCAATCTACCAACAACAACATTTAAGACATCATCATCATAAATAAAATTAGATTTAACAATTCCTAAAGTAGTCTGGTTTAGCAAGCCATCAAGCTTTTCAGGTTCATATTTGACTAAAGAATAAATAGAATCCATTTTTTCATAATTTTTATATCGGGCATTAATTTCCCTAATAAGGACCTTTTCCCGATATTCCCATTCTTTCAACTCTTGCAAATATTTCAATACAAACTCTTGAATTGTTGACTCAGTACTTGCTGCCAATGAAACATTTTCATTAAAATTGACAACATCATCCTCAGTTTGAGGACCCTAAGGATGAGGGTTGTCTCCTTGGGCGAGTGGTTCTGATGTTTGCTAAGCTACAGGGACTTCTTATTCTCGTGCTAGATCTTTAAGCACATTTGTTGCCCTAAAGCCTTCAATGTTACCCTAAAAGATGTAATCCTCATCAAGTGGAATATTATCCAATCTCTATCCAGAACATTCAAGTGTCTATGTATTTTAATAAAATGTAAATTGATACCATCCATACCAATAAATTGTTGTTGGCATGTGTGATCTCTATGGGTGTAAAATCCCATAGCCAGAACTTCATGAAGTGCCTTGTGATCTCTATGAAAACAAATATTTTACAACACCGAATTGCCCTCGCATAGGCATTATCGAAGGTTGTGACTATCCCTGTTGCTTATTGCATGGAAGTGGTGAAATCGGTGAGTGTGATTCATGTGGAGGTGGTGGAAGCAAATGCCCTCTAACTTGTGTTGTTACTACTTGAACATGAGAATCAATTGAAAATAGTCAAAAATATTTTGTTCAAATTTTTCTTAAAATAAAAAAAAATCTTAATTTAAATTAACTACACCTAGAATCATATATTTACCTGATGAAATACACTACAATTGTCCTGCATTGGGGGAGGGGTTGGCCACACTAGATTTATATTGCACATTTTGTGCATACCTAGGTGTACGAGAAACCCTAGGAGTAGCTGCTTGCATGGCACGTTTGTGTGACCTCTGCATAGTAATAGGTGTTGCTTGAGAGCCCATGTCTTCATAATCACCTGTTTGTTCTGGCATGTGACCCCTATTGGTAGCAATCTGTTTAGTCCATGAATTTTCTGCCTTCGCCTGCATATAGATGAAAATAAAAATAAAAAAAGGGAATGTGGTAAACTATAAAATAGTATGTCAAGGACAATGATGTAGTTATTACCCTCAATTCCTATGGTGTCATGGAAATAGAGTGTAGTTTTGAATGCACAACAGTTGGGACAAGAGTAGTTGATAAATTATGAAAATACTCAAAATATAATTCTAAAAGATAATTTACAGTGCCCACAATGGGCTGAGTCTTTGTGGTTGCAATTTGGACTGCATGCAACTCAGTCCTGATTCGATCTAAAATATAGGTACACCAATCGAACTTGTGATATTTTTCAAACTGAACAATATAATAAAGTGCCCAAAATGGAATTTTTGGTATTCCCAACATAATAAGTCTAGCTTGGAAAAATTCGATAATGGCCTTCAGAGTTTGATGGTTAACATTGCTTATCGATAAACCTCTTTTTGATTTGGCATTAGAAGTTGCATAAAAAAATTTGATGTCAATTTACAAATTTAAAACATTGAAAATTAATAAAATACAATTAACAAGATTTATACCTGCCAAATATTCTGATGAAAGACCGTACTTGTTATCAAGGTGTGCTTTTTCATCTAGAGAAATTTCTAACCTCAACAACTCTTGATTAAAAATAATGAATGGAAGAACTGTCAATCTATGAATATCTCCAAGGGTGATGCTGAAAATAACATTTCTAGTTCATAGTTTAATCCTCACTGTACCCCTATCATGATCATAACCAGAGATAATATGCTACAGGAGCCCTTTATCTATTCTAAAATGTGGCATGGAAATGAGGATTGATAAACTTGCATTATGGAGACACTGAAAGTTCATCCCTGGCATTGTTATCAAATATGATATCAACGTGCACGTAAAATTATTGAATTTTGGTGTAATTGTGGAAGGGGTGTCCATTGGAAGTAGTTGGAAGTAGAAGAAAAAATATTGAAAATCAAAACTGAAAGGTCGATCAGAAAGGTTAGCTCTGGTTGTAGCAGTCACAGAAACAAAATGGAAAAATGATTTTTGATGCCCTTTTATAGACTTGAAATATATTTGACATGTGGCAACATCATATTGGACATGCAGTATTGGACACATGGTAGTATTGGACATGCAATAGTGTATTGGATTGCAGTATTCACCCAGGTGGCGTTTGAACCAAACTGTGCATCTAGTCCGAGATTGACACATTATGCATCTAATTCTAGGTAAGCCCATATTATGCATCTATTTCAAGGCAGGACCATAATATGCATCCAGTTCGATATCGGACCAGTATATGCATCTTGTATGAGATCGGTATATTTTATGCACTCGGTTCAAGGTCTATGAATATTATGCAACCGTTTTGAGACCTGGCTCTTGCAGTAACTTACTGAAAGAAAGGCTTGGAATCCTTTCCAGCTGGTGGCAGGATGAAAGTAAGGGTCTCGTGAAAGGCCCTCATGGAAAATGGGCCCAACCGCCTAGGTATCCAGACGTAGAAGATAAGCTCGATGAGCTCTAATAAGGTAATTATTCAACATAACAGTAGTATAGGGTACATAAATTCTTTATTATTTTTATGTACATACTCATATGACAGAATCTAAGCAGTTTACAAGACAAAGGCGACTCCTCCTATATGTACATGTTGTTGTCGTAAATATTTAGACTCCTTGTAGAAAGTTATTGTCAAGTATTATTACATAGTTAAAATAACAGTTGTGCAACAAAATACAATGTATAAGATCTAAGATCTAGTTTTCATTGCTATAGATAGGCCCAAGTTAACTTTGGCCCTGAACATAATTCATAGAAAGCATCTAACCTAATTTAGCACTTTAAATATTGCGTTATCATTAAAAAAAATTATAATATAAATTTAACATATGCAACAAATTTCTTGACAAATTATGATTTCTTTTTTAATATTTCATTTAAACGACAAAATCAATTAAATTTTATTATTTTTTCTTAACTTTACTTAAATTTTTAAAGAATATATATATATATATATATATATATATATATATATATATATATATATATATATATATTCTTAAAGTGTTTTATTATTATAATATAATTTATTTGTTAAAATATTGTAGTAATATAATGATGAATGTAAAAGTTAATACATATCATAACTAACCTTAAGCAAAAGGGGCTATGCTATTCAAATAACACAAGTTATAAAAATTTAAAAATTGGTCTATGATAAGAAATTTCTTGTATTTATGGGCTTATAGATGCGATCGACCTCTCAAGAATTAATAATATGCAAAAGCTACTTTGTATCCCATACTTTGTATCCCATCGCTAACAAGAGGTATGTTAATTGTAACTTATTGGAAGAAGCTTGAATGGGTGCAAAATGATGGTGTCCATAATTTCTATAATTGTTTTGCTTCCTTTAAGTAATATTTTATGTAGGTAGGTTATTGAGTGCATGGAACTATTTCCTCTTGATTATAACTATTATCGATTGGACCTTTGTCTAATGTCCTTCCCATATCTGCTTGTTCCCATGGATTTCTCTTTATTTATTGGGGAGAATTTTATGGCATATCATATAGTTTCTTCATTAACCCATATTTAATGCTACTACCTACCCAGATGTTACTCATGTATGTGTAATTACACCACATATGGCCTATTGGTTTGTAAATACCACATTTTCATAATCATTTTTTATTCTCTCCATCTCGTTTGATGTGTGCATAATTCCCCATTCTACATTTTGGGAGGTATTCTACAATTGATGTGAACAAAATCCTTATATTGGTAAGATTTATTTTCTCCTTATTAACAAGATTACATTTTATTTTTATTTTATACCTTTTAATTTTTATTGTGGATAATGATTTTGTTATGGTTATACAAACCTCTCTTTTGGATAATTTTATTTTTCAATTCTCCAAGATTATGATTTTCTTGTATTATTTATTTTGTTATTCCCGTTCAAAATTATCTGATGTAGCATCCTTATTTGCTATGCTAATGGTTTGTGAAAGCATGAGGATATGGAAACAAAAAGGAAAATCCTGAATGCGATGTAAATGAACAAAAGATAACACTAAACCCTATGAATTGAAAGTGCATGAAAAGAAAGAGGCATGAACGAATCAAAACCAAATAAAAAGCCAATATGAAAGACAAAACTTTTTATTAATATGTTTTAGAACTTGGTTACAATCCGTCTCCTCCATTTTTAGGTGCTAGGAGCGTTAAATGTGGTCTTGTCACACCCATGGATGCTATTCCTTCTTTCGTGTGCCCACATGTAAAATGGGCAGACAAAACATCACCGTCGCTTGCATTGATGAGTCTTGACTCCTTGTTGCTCCTCTAATGTCCAGATCCTATGTTCAAAGAAACAAAAAATAGTTAGTAGCACCTGTAGATAAAATAAAACATGCAATCCCCACGCGTTCAACTAGCACATGCAAAATATAATTAAAACGATAACTGAAATAGATCCAAATGAACTGAAAACTTGACAGGGGCATAAAAACATCACAAGGAAGACACTGCAAATGGGACAGTCAAAAAATTCACCACATATTTGTATTCACTCCAGGGTGGGACGAATAGACCTACAACAAAGTATTAAAAGGCATAGTCCCAAATGTCACATCCAGGAAGCTCCAAATCACCTAAAAAGTTGGGGTTAGCTAATTGGGGGTGTTTTGGGAAGACCTAGAAGGTCAGATTTGATGAGCAAGGTGCAACTAAAATATTGTCATTGTTGTCAACACAGTCAGGTTGATCAGTTGATGCAATGGACAGGAGTTCATTGATGAGCAAGGTGCAGCCAAAGTGCAATGGACAGGAGTTCATTGATGAGTAAGGTGCAACCAAAGTATAATGGACAGGAGTTCATTTATGAGCAAGGTGCAACCAAAGTATTGTCATTGTTGTCAACATAGACAGAGGATCGGTTGATGCAATGGACAGGAGTGCAAAGGTCATTAGATAGATCAGTTGATGAAGTGAACAAGAGTTCAGAGCATGTACAGTGAATTTCCAAGAAGACCAAAGTGGCCCATATTCAAAAGATCAAAGAAAAGGCCAAGTAAGAAAAGTATAGAAAGAATGAGAAACTGTCGTGATATCGCGACATGTTGAGAAAGCTGGAAAAACTGTCGCGATATTGCAACATATTGAAGGAGAGAGAAAATGCTGGCAAAACTGTCACGATTTCACAACATATCGAAGGAGAGAGAAAATTCTGGCAAAACTGTCATGGTTTTGCGACATATTGAAGGAGAGAGAAAATGCTAGCAAAATTGTCATGATTTCGCGACAAGTTGGAAGCAAAGAATCCAAGTAGAAAAACTATCACAATTTCGTGACATGTTGAAAGCAAAGAAGGCAAGTAGAAAAACTGTCACAATTTCACAACATGTTGGAAGCAAAGAAGGCAAGTAGAAAAACTGTCATGATTTTGCGACAAGTTGGAAGCAAAGAAGGCCAGTAGAAAAACTATCATGATTTCGTGACATGTTGGAAGCAAAGAAGGCAAGAAGAAAAACTATCACGATTTCATGACATGTTGGCAGAGAAAAAGCCAAGTGGAAAAACTGTCACGATTTCATGACATGTTGGAAGAGAGAGAAAGCACAAGGAAAATTGTCATGATTTCGTGACATGTTCGGAGATAAGGCGCAAGCAAATAAAACTGTCGCAATTTTGTGACATGTTCGGAGAGAAGGCACAAGCAAAGAAAACTGTCACGTTTTCGTGACATGTTCAAAGAGAAGGCACAAGCAAAGAAAACTGTCATGATTTCGTGACATGTTTGGAGAGAAGGCGCAAGCAAAGAAAACTGTCATGATTTCGCGACATGTTCGGAGAGAAAGCGCAAGCAAAGAAAACTGTCATGATTTCACGACATGTTCGGAGAGAAGGCGCAAGCAAAGAAAATTGTCATGATTTCACGACATGTTCGGAGAGAAGGTGCAAGAAAAGAAAACTTTCATGATTTTGCGACATGTTCGAAGAGAAGGCGCAAGCAAAAAAAACTGTCATGATTTCGTGACATGTTCAGAGAAGGCGCAAGCAAAGAAAATTTTCATGATTTCATGACATGTTCAGATAGAAGGTGCAAGAAAAGAAAACTGTCATGATTTGGCGACATGTTTGGAGAGAAGGCGCAAGCAAAGAAAACTGTTGCGATTTCGTGACATGTTCGAAAAGAAATAGCTTGCAAAGAAAAGTGTCACGATTTCACAACAATTTGCAAGAAGGATGGTACGGACAAAAAAGTGTCACGATTTCATGACAAGTTCGAGAGAAAGAGCTTGTAAGGAAAAGTGTCACGATTTCGTGACAATTTGCAAGAGGAAGCGCTAAGGAGAAAAAGTGTCACAATATTGCAACATGTTGGGTTTTCACGACCCGAAGAGAAGAGAGAGAGTAAGGAAGTGAGAGTGTCACGATTTCACGACATGTTCCATTTTCACGGGCGAAATGCAGAAAAAAGCACAAGGTAGCGAAAGTGTCACGATTTCGTGACATGTTCCATTTTCATGGGCGAAACACAGAGAAAGGCACAAGGCAGCAAAAGTGTCATGATATCGCGACATGTCGGGTTTTCACGACTCAAAGAGAAGAGAGAGAGTAAGGAAGCGAGAGTGTCATGATTTTGTGACATGTTCTATTTTCACGGGGTCAAGGCAAGAAAAGAGACAAGGCAACGAGAGTGTCGTGATTTTGCAACATGTTGTGTTTTCGCAGGCCAAAGACAGAAAAGGCACAAGGCAGTGAAAGTGTCATGATTTCGTGACATGTTATGTTTTCGCGGGTATAAGCCAAGAAGAGAAGCAAGAAGGCGAAAGTGTCATGATATCGTGACATGTTATGTTTTCATGGGTCTAAGCCAAGAAGAGGACAAGAAGGAAAAAAGTGTCGTGATATTGTGACATGTTGTGTTTTCGTTGGTGCATGCCGAGAAGAGGACAAGGAGGCAAAAAGTGTCACGATATCATGGCATGTCATGTTTTCACGGTCAAACGACAAGAAAAATTCAAAGGGGTAGAAGTGTCACGATTTTGTGACAGGTCGCCTTGGCACGAGCTAAGAAGAGAACTCAACCGAAACAAAGAAATGTAACAGTGAACTGCAGACAGTACGATAGTAAAAGGGGCAGTTACAGAATACATTCACATAGCCAAAATAAGAAGAGTTAACTAGAGTCAGAACTGCAGTTGTAGGGGGTGTTGCAAAGAAAATCATGTAGGAAAAATAAAGAAGAGTTAACTAGAGTCAGAACTGTAGTTACAGGGGACAATTACAAAATAAAATTATGGAGCTAAATTTAGAACAATGCATTAAATACAGAATGACTGTTACAGGGTCGTGACGTTGTCAAACCATCAAGCGATGGCCATACTGAGAATCCCAATTAAAGAGACAAATATATTAATAGGTTGTGTGTAAGAATATTGTGTCAGAAAGGAGTTACTTATAGGAGTGGCTATTAATAGGCTACATGTGGGATTATGGAAGTTACAGAAGACTTAGGGTTTCAAAATGAAAAATATTGTTTTAAAATGGCAGTTGCATGTAGAAGAAAAAAGAGCCGCTCAGAATTGAAAAATGTGCAGCCATAAAGAGGGAAGGTGCCACTGATAAAATAATATATGTGCTAAGAAAAGGTTGTTGAAGAAAGCTATAAGAATGTGCATATAAGTTAAGAATTAGGGTTGAGCTCTGAACTGTGTAAGTGAGCATTTAAGGCTGTCAGAGCACTGTAATGAGCAAAGAAGGCTATCAGAGCACAGTAAGCAGAGCAGTGAAAGTGATCCGTTAAGTTGAGATCTATGCGGGTAGAGATAGAGGAGTGTAGCCGAAGAGAGAAGAGATGTGGAGAAAGAGCACAACTTAGAGAGCGCTGCTGAGAGAAGAGAGATTGAGAAAGTAGGGCTGAAAGAGCGCAGTAAGAAAGCTGTAAGAGTGAGCCGTAAGAGAAGGCTGTAAGTGTGTGGTAAGCAGAGCTGTAAGAGTTGAGAACAGAACATATTGAGTCTCTAACAATTCTTTTTATGCTTCTATGAGATTGATTTGAGTGAGCAATAGACCAATGAGGGTCTTGTAAAAGTGAAGGCATATTTATGTCAATCTAAGATTCAAAATAGAAATCCAAGTTGGTGCTTGGAATCAAGGGTTGGTGCTCCTTTCTGTTGGTGCAGATAAATTAGGGGTTGGTGCTCCTTCCAGGTGGGTCTTTGGTAAATTGTTTGTAAAGTTGGTGCTTTGCAAAGGCTGGATTTGGATGGGAGTCCAAGCAGTCTATTTTTGAGGAGTAGCCAAAACTGGTGAACCTCGTTATATCGTGTGTTGTGGAATGCTCTCTTGTGATACTTGCTATTTTTGGTTTTAAGTTTTCATTGCTTCAGATTTAAGAGTTGTAGATTTGAATTTAAATAGCTACACTGATTCACCCCCCCTCTTAGTGCCATTGTAAGACTAACAATTGGTATCAGAGCCAAGTTCCTAGTTTTGGCTAAATCAGTCAGGGTTGATCTTGGATTAGTATACAATGGGTAAGAAGAATAGATCCTCCTCCAAAAAGGCATCTCAGCCAGTTTCAGTTCTTGTGGAAGAGAAAACTGAACTAGAGAAGGTAGAAGAAGTGGATTCTGAAGTTTACAATGAAAACCTGGAGATTGAAGTAGATCTAGAAGGTGAGTTGATAGTCGCACTTGAAGAGTTGAGTATAGAAAAGAAAAAGAACAAAAGAATGTCCAAGAAGTTAGAAGAATATGGGGATGAGATTGAAGATCTCTTCCTACAAGTTCAAAAGGCCAAGAAATCAAAAGAAGCCTTGAAGACACACCGGATGATGAGGATGATGTATGCAACACAAGTGAAGAGGAATCTAACAAAGTTATTGTTGATCTAAAGCTGCAAGTAGAACAGTACAAAAGGATTGAAGATATTCTCAGGTCTCAAATCAATGAGAAAGAGACTGTTTGCTACCAACAAGAAGAAGATATTGTTTCATTGAAGAAACAACTAGAAGAGGCCAATACAAATCACAAACTTGAGAAGAGCACAGAGTTGCTAGATAAAATGATAAGCCAACAAAGAAGCTCCACGGATAAGCGTGGTCTTGGATATGAAGCTGAACAACCCTCATATTCCAACTCTGCAGAGAAGAAGAAGTCCACTATTGAATGATCGAAGCAAGAAATGTTTGAAGCTGAATCTTCAAAAGGAAGAAAATATCAAAGGAGATCTATAGCAAAGCAACCACAACAAAAGAGGTTCTCTCACTCTCACTCTTTTAATAATAATTCTTTTAATGGCTATTGTTCTAAATGCAACTACTATGGTCACAAGGCATTTTATTGTGGTCTGAACAATAGATCAAAAAGTTATGCTGATAAAAACACATCTGCTTTCCTGAGTGAACACCCTGTGCAATGTTTTAAATGTAATGGCCATGGGCACATAGCAAGGTTTTGTCCAAGCACTTCTATATCCAATCTAAGGCAAGACCATAGATTTCATCATACACACAAAATGCAATGTAGACAAGGAATAAAACATGTGCAATGTTTTAAATGTAATGGTCAAGGGCACATAGCAAGGTTCTGTCCAAGCACTTCTGTATCTAATCTAAGGCAAAACCCTAGATTTCATCAGACACAAAGAGGGCAACATAGACAGGGAACATATCATGTGCATAAAAGAAAAGAAAATAATCATCCATCAAGAATGCACAAGAGACAACCCCGCAAGAGAAATGTTCAAGTTCACAAACAGGGGCAAAATAGGGAAGTAATTGAAAAACTCAAGCCCAAGTTCAAGAAAGTCTGGAGAAAGGCAAAAGAAAGGAAATCATGTCTCCTTGGACTAAAGGAGGCTACTCCGCCATTGCTCTAAGCAACTCCAGGTGGCACATCCTCAGGGGGAGCAATATTAAAGTTTTATTTTAATGCTCCTATGTATTTGTCTAGGTATCTGAGGATGAAAGACCAGCAGTCAAGAAATTGTTGTACAGTTGTCAAAGTTTTTTTTTTGGTTTATGTAGTGGACTATGGAAGTGTCGTGAAGGGTAGTGATTGAATTGAGAGTTGTCACCATTGGTAGTATTGCTATATGTCATTGTTGTTCTGTTGATGGTTCTTACTGCCACTGTTCAAAGCTATGGATTATAACAGTTCAGATAAGTTTGTTGAGTGGAAAGAATGTTTGCCCTAGCTACATATATGTGTTTCAATAAAAGCAACGTGTATTTGTTCTACGCTTTGATGTGAATATTGTTAGATATTTCATGATGCCTTGGTGAATATAGTTAATTCACAGACAGTTTCGTTTTAACTATTGATAAAATGCCAATCCAAGGTTAAGAAGTATGAGGCTAAGTAAGGTGTGATCTACAGTAACTGTAGAAAAATCAGATCAGGTTGTAAATATAAAAAGGAATTTGGTTGTGCTGCAGTATAGTATTTGATGCTTACACAGAGTTGAAAGTGGATTGAGGTAGCCTATTGGATTCTCACTGAAGAGAGAGACAAACAGCTGACATTAGGTTCAAGCTTGTTGAGAATATCCAAGATGCATTTGCAGATGCTGCCAGCATTGCAGAACAAACAGTTGGATATAGACAATCAGTGTATGCCTTCACTAATAGTGGACAAGTTTGAGATTGTAGAGCAACAGAGGGTTGGTACTCAGAAGATAGTAGTCCAGCCATGTTCTTACACATATTATATTGGTGAAGTTGACAGTGATGATGTCATTCACTGGTTATTGCTGCTACTCACATTATTGATATTTTTGATGCCTATTATGCTTATCATGATGTTGTCAAACAGTGAAATGAAGTGGTCACATATTCCCAAGAATAGACTAAGAATTGACTAGCCATCGGGATCAAATTCTCAGGGGGAGCATTTATGCATCTGTTTATCATATTGCTCATGTTTATGCTTTTTTCTAACTATAATAATTTTTGCCTAAGAATGTTGTGCATGGACTTAGGGGGAGTTTTGCAGCCACCCTTTGGTATTATTGTCAAAGGGGGAGAAGAATTACAAGTAATTGCACACAATTACGTGTGTTGCCAACAATTCCAAAGGGGGAGATTGATGAGCAAGGTGCAACCAAAGTATTGTCATTGTTGTCAACATAGTCAAGTTGATCAGTTGATGCAATGGACAGGAGTTCATTGATGAGCAAGGTGCAGCCAAAGTGCAATGGACAGGAGTTCATTGATGAGCAAGGTGCAGCCAAAGTGCAATGGACAGGAGTTCATTGATGAGCAAGGTGCAGCCAAAGTATAATGGATAGGAGTTCATTGATGAGCAAGGTGCAGCCAAAGTATTGTCATTATTGTCAACACAGACAGAGGATCGGTTGATGCAATGGATAGGAGTGCAGAGGTCATTAGATAGATCGGTTGATGAAGTGAACAAGAGTTCAGAGCATGTACAATGAATTTCCAAGAAGACAGAAGTGGCCCATATTCAAAAGATCAAAGAAAAGGCCAAGTAAGAAAAGTATAGAAAGAATGAGAAACTATCGCGATATCACGACATGTTGAGAAATCTGGCAAAACTGTCGTGATATCGCGACATATTGAAGGAGAGAGAAAATGCTGGCAAAACTATAACAATTTCACGAAATATCGAAGGAGAGAGAAAATGCTGGCAAAACTATCGCGAGTTCGTGACATATCAGAGGAGAGAGAAAATGCTGGCAAAATTGTCACGATTTTGCGACAAGTTGGAAGCAAAGAAGCCAAGTAGAAAAACTGTCATGATTTTGTAACATGTTGAAAGAAAAGAAGGCAAGTAGCAAAACTGTCACGATTTTGCGACATGTTGGAAGCAAAGAAGGCAAGTAGAAAAACTGTCATGATTTTGTGACAAGTTGGAAGCAAAGAAGGCCAGTAGAAAAACTATCGCGATTTCGTGACATGTTGAAAGCAAAGAAGGCAAGAAGAAAAACTGTCGCGATTTCACAACATGTTGGCAGAGAAAAATCCAAGTGGAAAAACTGTCATGATTTTGTGACATGTTGGAAGAGAGAGAAAGCGTAAGGAAAACTGTCGTGATTTCGTGACATGTTCGAAGAGAAGGTGCAAGTAAAGAAAACTGTTGCAATTTCATGACATGTTCGAAGAGAAGGCACAAGCAAAGAAAACTGTCACAATTTTGTGACATGTTCAGAGAGAAGGCGCAAGCAAAGAAAATTGTCACGATTTCATGACATGTTCGGAGAGAAGGCGCAAACAAAGAAAACTGTCACGATTTCGTGACATGCTCGAAGAGAAGGCACAAGCAAAGAAAACTGTCATGATTTCACGACATGTTCGAAGAGAAGGCACAAGTAAAGAAAAATATCATGATTTCATGACATGTTTAGAGAGAAGGCGCAAGCAAAGAAAACTGTCATGATTTCGTGACATGTTTGGAGAGAAGGCACAACCAAAGAAAACTGTCGTGATTTCACGACATGTTCAGAAAGAAAAAGCTTGCAAAGAAAAGTGTCGTGATTTTGTGACAATTTGCAAGAAGGATGGTACAAACGAAAAAGTGTCACGATTTCATGATAGGTTCGAGAGAAAGAGCTTGCAAGGAAAAGTGTCACGATTTCGCAACAATTTGCAAGAGGAACTGCTATGGAGAAAAAGTGTCGCGATATCACGACATGTCGGGTTTTCATGACCCGAAGAGAAGAGAGAGAGTAAGGAAGCGAGAGTGTCGTGATTTCATGACATGTTCCATTTTCATGGGTGAAAGGCAGAGAAAGGCACAAGGCAACAAAAGTATCATGATTTCATGACATGTTCCATTTTCACGGGTGAAAGGCAAAGAAAGGCACAAGGAAGCAAAATTGTCACGATATCATGACATATCAAGTTTTTGTGACCCGAAGAGAAGAGAGAGAGTAAGGAAGCGAGAGTGTCACGATTTCGTGACATGTTCTATTTTCGTGGGGTCAAGGCAAGAAAAGAGACAAGGCAACGAGAGTGTCGTAATTTTGCAACATGTGTTTTCATGGGCCAAAGACAAAAAAAGGCACAAGGCAGTGAAAGTGTCACGATTTCGTGACATGTTATGTTTTCACAGGTATAATCCAAGAAGAGAAGCAAGAAGGCAAAAGTGTCGCGATATCGTGACATGTTATGTTTTCGCGGGTATAAGCCAAGAAGAGGACAAGAAGGCAAAAAGTGTCGTGATATCATGACATGTGTTTTCGTTGGTGCATGCCGAGAAGAGGACAAGGAGGCAAAAAGTGTCGTGATATCACGGCATGTCATGTTTTTGTAGTCAAATGGCAAGAAAAAGTCAAAGGGGTAGAAGTTTCACGATTTCGTGATAGGTCACCTTGGCATGAGCTAAGAAGAGAACTCAATCAAAACAAATAAATGTAACAGTGAACTGTAGACAGTATGACAGTAAAAGGGGCAATTACAGAATACATTCATGCAGCCAAAATAAGAAGAGTTAACTAGAGTCAGAACTGCACTTGTAGGGGGTGCTACAAAGAAATTCATGCAGGAAAAATAAAGAAGAGTTAACTGGAGTCAAAACTATAGTTACAGGGGGCAGTTACAGAATAAAATTATGCAGCTAAAATTAGAATAGTGCATTAAAGATAGAATGGCTATTACAGGGCCATGACATTGTGAAACCATCAAGCGATGGCCATACTGAGAATCCTTATTAAAGAGATAAATCTATTAATAAGTTACGTGTAAGAATAGTGTGTCAGAAAGGAGTTACTTACAAGAGTGGCTATTAATAGGTTGCATGCGAGATTATGGAAGTTGCAGAAGACGTAGGGTTTCAAAATAAAAAATATTGTTTTAAAATGGCATTTGCATGTAGAAGGAAAAAGAGCCGCTCAAAATTGAAAAATGTGCAGCCATAAAGAGGGAAGGTGCCACTGATAAAATAATAAATGTGCTGAGAAAATGTTGTTGAAGAAAGCTATAAGAATGTGCATATAAGTTAAGAATTAGGGTTGAGCTCTGAACTGTGTAAGTGAGCATTTAAGGCTATCAGAGCGTCGTAATGAGCAAAGAAGGTTGTTAGAGCATAGTAAGTAGAGCAGTAAGAGTGATCCGTTAGGTTGAGCTTTGTGCGGGTAGAGATAGAGGAGTGTAGATGAAGAGAGAAGAGGTGTGGAGAAAGAGCGCAACTTAGAGAACGTTGCTGAGAGAAGAGCGACTGAGAAAGTAGGGCTGAAAGAGCACAGTAAGAAAGCTGTAAGAGTGAGCCATAAGATAAGGCTATAATTGTGCAGTAAGCAGAGCTGTAAGAGTTGAGAACATAACATATTGAGTCTCTAACAATTCTCCTTATGCTTCTATGAGATTTATTTGAGTGAGCAATAGACCAGTGAGGGTCTTGTAAAAGTGAAGGCATATTTATGTCAATCTAAGATTCAAAATAGAAATCCAAGTTGGTGCTTGGAATCAGGGGTTGGTGCTCCTTCTAGTTGGTGCTGGTAAATTAGGGGTTGGTGCTCCTTTTTGTTGGTGCAGATAAATTAGGGGTTGTTGCTCCTTCCAGTGGGTGCTGGTAAATTGTTTGTAAAGTTGGTGCTTTGCAAAGGCTGGATTTGGATGGGAGTCCAAGCAGTCTATTTTTGAGGAGTAGCCAAAACTAGTGAACCTCGTTATATCGTGTGTTGTGGAATGCTCTCTTGTGATACTTACTATTTCTAGTTTTAAGTTTTCATTGCTTTAGATTTAAGAGTTGTAGATTTGAATTTAAATAGCTACACTGATTCACTCCCCCTCTCAGTGCCATTGTAAGACTAACAAGATTTTCCCAAATTTTCTTCTATCATTGGGAATATGATGGCACTATCTGCATGTTAGTAAAGGCAGGAAATGATAAAAACATGATCAAAACTTGTCAGAATAACATAAAATTTAAATGAAAGCATATGTAATCAACCTAGAATAAGATGCAAAAGAAAAATCAGAGAAATATGCCACATATTTCTATTCACTCTGGGGCGGGGCGATTAGGGCTGTGACAATTTGGGGGGTTCTCAGGGGCAGGACGTCCACCATTTTGGACTCTATTTTAGCACAAATCCACTTGGGATGGGTCAAAAACCTCTTTTGGGGTGTTGTCAATAAATTTGGTGGGATATTGTGGCCAAATGTTCAAGTTTGGGCTCCGGATTTGCGCTTCCAATAACCACCCTATGACCTCCCTTCCAAAAGAGATCAAGGATGTGAAAGGCGCAAAATCAAAAGGTGTGTGTGTGGATATAAAATGGCAGAACTTCATTGCTCAAAATGCTCCCTCTTTGTATATATTTTGGGTGAGAAGACTCACCAATTTATAGACCTAGGGTCTCTCTGTTTAAATGCACATGCGAGGGCGCTACTGGAGTTGCATGTCCTATTTTGGGAAAAATATTATTCCTCGATTTAGAGTCTCCTTGCATGAGGCCTCCAAAAATAAAAGACATGCATGACTAAAGTCTCTCTTCTTGATTTGAAGCCGTTCCTTGCAATTGCATGGCCTGAAGCTGCAGTTAACTGGCAGACCTATCGAGGTTTGAATTTTTTTGCTAGTCAAACCTTCTATTCACCTCACCCTGGGGCGAATGCTGATAATCGTCCCTGGGTGGGACGAATACTGGTTTGTAATCTTCCTAGGGTGGGACGAGTAGGGAGAAAAATGCAAAAAGGTGCCAAATTGACCTTTTACCTCCCAAACTACTTTTGGGAGTGGTTAGGACCACTGTTTAACCTCTAGGGGCTGCCCTAGGGGCTGTGTGTGTCAATGCGATCGGTGCTTGTTGTCACATAATCGGATTGGTGCTATTTTGGTGTATATAGTTTGAATATTTTTTTCTTATTGTAGGTAAATTTCCCTTCATTTAGTTTATCATAAGAGAATGATTTTATTTCCTTCCTCTATAGTCTCTCTATTATTTGCATGAGTGCATTTGCTAGTTTTTTTACATATTTATTATCTTAGGATGAAAATTATTACAAAGGTTATAGAAGTGCTATGTTTAGGGTATTATTGTAAATAAAAATTGTTTTTATAAAACACCTTATCTCTCCTTATTAGGGTTATGCATAACAACGAAACTTCACCATTGGGGTGAAAAACTCATTTTCAAAAATTCAAATTTGTGAAATTTTCGAGACCCGGACGTCGACCATTAAGCCAATTTTTTTTGGAAAAATTAAATTTTCGATGTTGGTTAACCGTCCTTTGATGAGAGTATCACAAATATTTTAAAAAATTTGCAAGTAATCCTACCTAAATAAAGTACCATTTTTGTCATAAAATTTTAAAATTTCTAAATTATCCAGCCAAACTCGCCAAGTATACCTCTATATATAATTAATACCCCAGGGAAAATACCAACACAATTCTTCACAACATAAAAACCTTTTCTGCTATCGATCATAACAAATTCAGTAATCAAACAGAACAATGTCATGTTCTGCAACCGAACGGAACTAATTCTGCAGTCGGATAGTGTTATATGATCGAACCTATCGTGCAACCGATCAAATAGAACTAATCCTGAAACTAGAATCTCTCATGCAATTGATCAAAATAATCCCTACATCAAAAATCTATCGTGCATCTAAGCAGAGCCATCCCTACATCCGAAACCTACTATGCAACCAAACAAATACTTTTTTGTATCCAAAACCTAGCATGCAATCGGACAGATCCTTTCCTACTTTCAAATACTTTCGTGCAACCGAACAGAACCTTTCCTACTTTCAAATACTACCATACACCTAGATGGAACCTTTCCTACTTCCAGATACTATCGTGCACCTAGACGGATCCTTTTCTACTTCTAGATACTACCGTACAACCAAACAAAACCATTTATGATTCTAGAGACTATCATACAATCAGACAAGATTGCATTTACTAGGATATTTTCCTATGTATGACCAGAACCAGTTTCTCTGTATATGGCCAGAATAGCTTTTAGCACCAGGTTATCTATCACTTCTCTGCTTTTCTTTATATTGCCATGTTCTGCTTGTTATTTTTCTTGGTTTTGCATTTTCTTCTTTATTTAATGATTTTTTGCATCACACCAATATTGGAGACTCTTCGACATTTAGAATGTCATTACTCTGTTGAGTCCGTTCCCTTGTTTTTCTCTATTTTGTCATGTATTGAATGTTTTAAAACTCTTTGATTCTTAGTTTTAATTAATATCTTTTTTCGTTAGTAATATTATACATGAGTAAATGCTTTGGTTCTCTATTGATATATTGATGTTATTTTTCTCTGTTAGAGTGCTTTCACCTAAAAATAACTAGTGGCATAAACTGATAAAATCACAATAAAGAATGGTTGGAAAAAAATATGTATAATTTACCACTCAAACATTGTTTATTCTATTTACAATATTATCTCAAGGCCTCCAGAAAATACACCATATTTAACCTTTTTTTTTCACTAGTAAAATGTCACCTAGTGATGGAAAGAAGGGCACCAAATCTTCTACTTAAAAAGAGTATCCTCAAATATTTTAGCCAAAATTCAAAATGCGATGAGCCAACAACAACTGTGCAAATTCAAGGTACAAATTATTTTTGACTTCCTAGTATGTGCTTGATTGACGATTTGAATATTTTTTTGTAATATTTTTCATCCAATAGTGATAAAAAATATTATGGTATACTACTATGCATAATACCCTGTCGATCATGATATGCCTCCACTTGAAGATATTCCCCAAGAAGAGATGTCTTTCATTGAAAATCCCCTTAGAAATGACATCCAAAAAACACCTAAAGACAACACACAAAATGAAATCACAATTAAAAATGAAAGTGATAAATAAAAATAATTACAAGCTTCAATTGAATCTTCAACCAAAAATTCTAACAAAAGAAAAGCATCTCTTTGGATACTTGGAAGGGGGTTTAGGAAAGAATGGGTAGAAATATTTCCCTGGATTGAGCCTGTCATGACTGAGGATAACCAAATTGATGAAAAAGAATGTAGATGCAAAATTTGTAGTTGGAGACTTGGTAAGGATCATAGGCTTCAAAACAAGATTGATACAATTGAAAAACATGTTGGTAAATCTTATGTAAAAGTTATAAAAAGTAATGGTGAAGTTAGTAAAGAAGTTAAGTGGAAGGATGCATCATAATGTATGCATTTAAGATATGCTATAGAATATGACAATAGCTTTGTCAGATCGAAATTGTTGGGAAATGATAAAATGTTTATCTTTGGTTAAGAAAGAAGACCTAAGGGAGCAAGTAAAACTTGCCAAATTCATTTCAATTTCTATTGATGAGGTAACAGTTGTGGATAACACTTCTTTGATTTGCATGCATGTGTACATATTTGAAAATCATGTTAGAAACCCTATATTTTTGGGAATACATAAGATGTTGGAAATTTCAAATGTAAAAAATATTCATAATGTTGTTAAAAGTTTAAAAAATATTGCGAGAATGAATGATATAGACATAGCAACAAAGTTAATTTGTGATGGAGCTGATGGATTTCCTATTATGCAAGGTCACATGTCTAGTCTGTGTGTTCGACTCCAAACCACAGTTGCCCCATATATGATCCCCATTCACTGTATGGTTCATAGAGTAAATCTTGCATATAAAATTATGAGCATATTTTCAAATGTTTCTAAAGTTGAAAACCTTGTTCGTGATATTTATTCTTATTTCTCATTAAGTCCGAAAATATTTGCAAAGTTTCAACAATTTGCACTAGGAGTTACAAAAGGAAAAAAAATTGTTAAAATATGTGGATACAAGATGGATTTCACTGTATCAACCTACTCAGAGAGTTTTGGCAGAATATCAATCACTGATAGGGTTTATGCATGTAAATCGTAGAATAGTTGATAAGGCAAAAGATATGTTGTTCTGTTTGAATGACTTGGAAACACTTTTGACATTATGTGGTATTCTTCCAATGTTAAAAGAAATGAATAGATTAATTAATACTGCACAAGAGATATCCATCTATATCATTGATTTTATGAGGATGAGAAAACAAATATGCGTACTTCTTGATACATTATATGTGTCTAATGCAAATTTTGTAGAACCTGTATTTGATAGTTGGAATACATTAATAAACATGAACAATCCAAAAATCTTCTTGAAGTTTGACATCAATGATCATCTCTGTATTAATGTTCATGAAAACATGATACCTATTTATTGTTTTGAAAGGCAATCAAGTATTGTTGTGGAATATTTTGAATAAGTTCTTATAAAACATAAAATATTTCATGTTGTAATATAGAAAACAAAGAGTAATTTGTCAAATATAGCAAAAAATTTGACAGGTGAGATAAGAGAATGGTTTCAGAGAGAAGAGTTGCTTGAGTCCATGGGTGTGGTTAACCCCATGTTTTGGGGACCTTATACTGAATACAGTTCTGCAAATGAGTTATTTATTAAATATATGGGCAATATCATTGACCATTTTAGTAAGAGTGTGGAAGTCAGTGGTGTTGAAATTAATGGTATACTCAACAATGAACTTTTGAAAGAATAGTCTTTGTATTTTGGAAGAACAATGGTTTTGCAAACATCACATATGACAAGTGTCCATGAGATTGGTTCCACTACACGTTTGTGGTAAAAATTATATCCAAGAATAGTATTAAAAGATACTGTAAGTGAATACTTTCATTTATATGAATTATGTGAAACAATGATTTTGTGGTCAGTCGAAGATGAAAGAGTTTTCAGTGCACTTGATTTTGTTAAATCTAAAATTCACAACAGAATCGACATGAATTTAGAAATTTTTTTAAGAATTTATGTGTCTTCATATAAGTTGGATACATTTTCATAAGATAGAGTTTTGGAATACTAGAGTTCCTTCGTAGACAAAAGAGGAACATTGAATACGATTGATAATGATGATGATGATTCTTTCAATGATCATATGGTGGAGACACATATTTCTACTATACTTCATAATGATTCTAGAAAAGTTGATATGTTTCAGCTTCCATAGTGATAATGTAGACACCAAAATAGCACCAATCCGATTATGTGACAACAAGCGTTGATCACATTAACACACACAACCCCCAAAGGTTAAAAAGTGGTCGTAACCACTCCCAACAGTAGTTTTGAAGGTCAAAGGTCAATTTGGCACCTTTTTGGCACCTTGCTCCCTACTCGTCCCACCCTGGGACGAATACAAACTGGCATTCATCCCACCCAAGGATGATTATCAGCATTCACCCCAGGGTGAGGCAAATAGAAGGTTTGACTGGCAAAAAAATTCAAACCTCGAAAGTTCCGCCAGTTAACTGTAGCTACAGGCCATGCAATTGCGAGGAATGGCTTCAAATCAATGAGAAATATTTTCAGTTCTAGGGTTTTTAACTCTAAAAACTGATAAATTACAAACAAATTAAAAACTTCAAAAACAATTTTTAGTTCTAGGGTTTTTAACTCTAAAAACTGATAAATTACAAACAAATTAAAACATTCAAAAACAATTTTCAGTTCTAGGGTTTTTAACTCTAAACTGATCAATTAAACAAAAACAACAAAAATTCAAAAACAATTTGTCAGCCCTAGGGTTTTTAACTCTAAACTGATAAATTACACAAACAAAAACATCCAGAAAAATTGTTTGTCAGTCCTAGGGTTTTTAACTCTAACGGTCAACTGCTCAATTACAAACACAAAAACACAATCAAAACAAATAAACTAGGGTTAAGCTACATTTTTACGCTCAGTTTTACCCTACGTTTCTAACCTAAGTTTTAATTTTTAAATTAGGGTTAAGCGAAGTTTTTAAGTTCCGTTCTAAACTACGTTTTTCAGCTAAGTTTTAAACTAAACGTTTGATCTTTGTTTAACTAGGGTTCACCTACGTTTTTGGCTAAGTATTTATTTTTGATAGTCTAGGGTTTCATTTTAATTTGCAAAACAAATTACAATAGACAAAAAACAAAACAAATTATGGTTTTCACATTATAACGCCAACAAACAATAAAGAGGAAGAAAACTCACTGGTCTTGCGTCGGATCTACTGCTTGAGGATTCCACAGCGCTTTGCTTCGCAGAATTGACCTCCTCCTCCTCAGAGCTCCAAATCGCCAAGAAAAACAAATGCAAATGAGCCCACAACCTAGTTTTGGCCTTTAAATAGGCTTTTTGAGCCTGTAATCGTTCCTCCCTAGGACAAGCACTTTGGTTAGTGCTATTCCTGCCCTAGGATGATTACTAACCTGGCATTCGTCCCACCTAGGAATGAATACAGAGCAAAAATTTCAAAAACAACCAAAAACTGCACAAACTACACCAAAAACAAGCAATAAAAGTGTCCAATGAGAGTGCTTTTGCACTTGACATTTGTGGCATGCAAAATAGATGTCAAGGTCACAAATCCTCACTATCCTACTCCCTAAGAAGGCTACCATAGTTGGACCTCTCCATGGGAGGACATATTTTTGATAATTTCATCCCCAAATGGTGTCGCAAAATGGGTCACAACCCAACCAAAAATAGCAATAACATTGTTGAACGAAGGCGCCTTTGGGCCTGACATTCTTGGCATCCAAAATAGACATTTGGGTCACAAATTTTCATTACCCTACTCCCTAATAAGGCTACCATGGACAGACCGCTCCACGGGGGGATGAATTTTTACCAATTTTAGCTCCAAAATGCGTCACAAAAAGGGTTAAAACCCACCAAAAATAGGTCAAACTATTCAGAAACTGCTTACGCATTAAACAGTAAAACACCTGAAGGCACCTTACTTAAGTCATCTTGGGTCAAGCGACTTGTCACTTTTCTCATGTTGATCATTCCCTCATCGATTCGTCACTTGAGGGGGTAGTCACACTTAGTCACCAATCAACAAAAACACACCCAATCAAGGAAAAGACACGCATTCAAAGAATCATTGACAAAGACAATCATGCTTCTGCTTGGGGTAGCAAACAAGCAATAGTCACACGCTGATCAAACACTTAGCATTCATGAATCATGAACTCAAGGTTCCCATAGACAAAAGGTTGTGCCCTTTGCCTATTCATGACTGATCAATGTCCAAGCTCAAGTAACTCCTCACTGAATAAGGTTAACACTTGAATTAAGCTCCTTAGATCATTAGAAGCAAGGATTTAAGAATGCGTGCCCTTTCCATACTTGGGGCATCAAAATTTGGTTAGGTTACTAAGAAACCCTAATCATTAGTGCTTTGGTTATCTATTTTTGCTCGACGTCGCATCTTGTACAGTGCATCCCAAAAATGGGCATCTGTAGACACCAAAACAACACCAATCTGATTATGTGACAACAAGCATTGATCGCATTGACACACACAGCCCCTAGGGCAGCCTCCAGAGGTTAAACAGTGGTCCTAACCACTCCCAATAGTAGTTTGGAAGGTCAAAGGTCAATTTGGCACCTTTTTGGCACCTTGCTCCCTACTCGTCCCACCCTGGGATGAATACAAACTGGCATTTGTCCCACCCAAGGATGATTATCAGCATTCGCCCCAGGGTGAGGCGAATAGAAGGTTTGACTGGTAAAAAAAGTCAAACCTCGAATGGACCATGAGTTAACTGTAGCTACAAGCCATGCAATTGTGAGAAACGACTTCAAATCAAGGAGAAAGACTTTAGTCATGCATGTTTGGATTTTTGGAAGCCTCATGCAAGGAGACTCTAAATCAAGGAATAATATTTTTCCCAAAATAGGACATGCAACTCCAGTGGCGCCCTCGCATTTGCATTCAAACAAAGAGACCCTAGGTCTATAAATTGGTGAGTTTTCTCACCCAAAATATAGGGAGAGAGGTAGCATTTTGAGCAACGAAGTGTTGCCATTTTACATCCACACATACACATTTTTTATTTGTGCCTTTCGCATCTTTGATCTCCTTTAGAAGGTAGGTCATAGGGTGGTTATTGGAAGCGCAAATCAGAGACCAAACCTGAACATTTGGCCACAATATTCCACAAAATTTTCCGACAACACCCCATAAGAGGTTTTGGACCCATCCCAAGTGGATTGGTGCCAAAACAGAGTCCCAAATGGTGGGCGTCCTGCTCCCGAGTACCGCCAAAACTGTCGCAGTTTTAAACGCCCTATCCTAGAGTGAATAGAAATTTGTGGTAGATTTATTTGATTTTTCTTTTGCATATGATTCTAGGCTATTTAAATAGGCTGTAGTTTAAATTTCAATTCATTTTGACAAGTTTTGATCATGCTTTTATCATTTCCCACCTTCACTAACATGTAGATAGCGCCATCATATTTTGGGTGATCTAGGCCACATTGGAGAAATCTAACCATCTAGATCATCCCAAAATACCCCCAATTAGCTAACCCCAACTTTGTAGGTCATTTGGAGCTTTCTGGACAGGACATTGAAGAGGGTGCTTTCTGATAATTTGTTGCAGGTTTATTCATCCCGCCCCAGAGCGAATACAAATCTGCAAGGAATTTCCTGACTGTTCCTTTTGAAGTGGATTCTTGGTAATATATTCATTCTTCTATAAAAATTTCAAGTCATTCTGATATTGTTTGGTTATCGGTTTAATATTTTCATGCATACACTAATAGTAGGCCTTGGGAAATACATGTTTTATTCTATATGCAGGTGCTACTAATCTTTTATATTTTCTTGAATGTAGGTCTTCGAAATCAGAGGAGCAGGAAGGAGTCAACAATCATATACACAAGCGGTGACGACGTTTTGGTCCGCCCATCTTACATGTGGGCACGCGGAAGAAGGATTGCTATCCATGGATGTGATAAGAAACATATTTGAAGCTCCTATCCCCTAAAAGGGAAGGAGACATATTGTAACATGACTTTAAAAGAATATCAATAAATAGGGCCACATTACATATTGCTTTTATCTTGTATCGATTCATTCATGTCCTTTCATTTTATGCATTTTTCAATATATAGGCTTTTAGTGTTAAGTTGGTTTTACATGCATCGTACTTAGCATTTTCCTTTTTGTTTCCGTATCCTTGTGATTTCAGATAATTTTCCACGATTTCATTGACAATAATAAACATGAACTGATTTGATAGTATATTTCTCAATATTGTTCCAAATTTATATGATTTCAATGAATTGTTGTTTTAAATCATATTATTGTTTTAAAATTACATGGCTTATATCATTTTTGTAGATTGTAAAATTGTATTTTTGTGTCTTAGTGTCTCAAATCTCATTTCATTGATAATGATAAACACGAATTGATTTGATAGAAAATTTTTCAATATTGTTCCATATTTATATTATTTCAATGAATTGTTTTTTTAAATCATATTATTATTTTAAAATTATATGGCTTATATCATTTTTGTAGATTGTAAAATTGTATGTTTGTGTGTTAGTGTCTCAAATCTCATTTCATTGACAATGATAAACACATATATTACATAACATTTTCAAAATCAAATATTACATAACATTTTCAAACCCAAATTATGTGCATCATAACTACAAATTAGATATTAGATATTGCAGTATTTTTCAAACCCAAATTATGTGCATCATAACTTTTTCAAACCGAAATTAGATATTGCAGTATTTTTAAAACATTTTCAAACAAAAAATTTCATATTAACTAGTTCAAAAATATTTATATTACATCATTCAAACATTTTGAAACCCAAATATTACATAACATTTTCAAACTCAAATATTACATTACACTTTCAAACCGAAATTAGATATTACAATATTTTTAAAACATTATCAAACAGAAATTACATGACATTTTTAAACATAAAATTTCATGTTAACTAGTTCAAAAAGAAACATATTACATCATTCAAACATTTTTAAACACAAATATAACATAACATTTTCAAACATAAATTAATATATTGCAATATTTTTTAAAACATTTTCCAACTCAAATCTCAAATATTACATACCAATTTCAAACAAAAATTCCCAAATATTAGATAACATTTTCAAACTCAAATATTACATAAAATTTTCAAACCCAAATTATGTGCATCATAACTAAAAATTAACTATTTCAAAAATACATATATTACATCTTTCAAACACTTTAAATCCAAATATTACATACCATTTTCTAACTCAAATACTACATAACATTTTCAAACCGAAAATAAATATTGTAGTCTTTTTAAAACATTTTCAAACATAAATTACATGACATTTTCAAACATAAAATTTCATATTAACTAGTTCAAAAAGATATATATTACATCGTTCAAACATTTGTAAACCCAAATATAACATAAAATTTTCAAACAAAAATTAATATATTGCAGTCTTTTGAAAACATTTTCAAACTCAAGTCTCAAATATTACATACCAATTTCAAATAGAAATTACATATTTCAGTATTTTTAAAACATTGTCAACATTTTCAATCTTTTGATTGGTGCTTGGATGCTTCACTAGTGGTTGGAGTTGTCGTTTCCTTTTCTTTATTAGTTTCTGTGACACTCTCTTCTGGTAGTGCTCCAACTCTAACAAGGTTGTCACGTACTTTCACAATACTCGACACATATGCAAATTTTTCTTTGTTTGGATCTTCAAGTATTGTTGGAAGTGATTATTTCATTTTCTCAAGCACCTTTTATGGATCTTCATGCAGCTTCTCTTTGATGTATTTTTTTAAACAATTGTTTTTTGAAACCTTTGCCTGCATTTTCTTTTTCATTTCCATTGATTTCATCAAACATGATTTTGTTGTAAGAATATTGACATCCATGCTCTTAACCTGTGTTTTCGAATTTTCAAAATTTGATTGCAAAACAAATTGAAAACTTAATTCAAAATGGATATATTGAAATTATTACAAATTTTCAAGAAATATAAAAATTTAAATGCAATAGAAAATTGGAATATATATATTTTTTTTACCTCAACCAATTCTTTTGCAGCGTCAACAACTGCAACCTTTTCCTTATTAGAAGACCATAAGTTGTGAAATGCTTGGGCTTCAGCATTAACATTCTCCAATATACCAATAGCAACATTTAAGACATCATCATCATAAATAAAATCAGATTTAACAATTCTTGAAGTAGCTTGTTTTAGCAAGCCTTCAAGATTTTTAGGTTCATATTTGACTAAAGAATAAGTAGAATCTATTTTTTCATAATTTTTATATCGGGCATTAATTTCCCTAATAAGTACCTTTGCACAATATTCCTATTCTTTCAACTCCTGCAAATATTTCAATATAAACTCTTGAATTTTTGACTCGGTACTTGCTACCAATGAAACATTTTCATTAAAATTGACAACATCATCCTCAGTTTGAGGACCCTGAGAATGAGGGTTTTCTCCTTGGACAGGTGGTTTTGATTTTTGCTAAGCTACAGGGACTTCTTCTTCTCGTGCTAGATATTTAATGACATTTCTTGCCCTGAAGCCTTCAATGTTACCCTGAAATATGTAATCCTCATAAAGTGGAACATTATCCAATCCCTATCTAGAATATTCAGGTGTCTGTGTATTTGAATAAAATGTAAATTGATATCATCCATACCCATAACTTATTGCTGGTATGTGTGATATCTATGGGTGTGAAACCCCATGCCTAGAACTTCATGAAGTGCCTTGTGATCTTTGTGAAAACAAATGTTTTACAACATCAACTTGCCCTCGCATAGGCATTATCAGATGTTGTGACTATCCTTGTTGTTTATTGCATGGAAGTGGTGAAATGGGTGAGTGTGATGCATGTGGAGGTGGTGGTGGCATATGCCTTCTAACTTGTGATGTTACTACTTGAACATGAGAATCAACTGAAAAAAGTCAAAAATATTTTGTTAGAATTCTGCTTAAAATAAAATAAAAAACTTAATTTAAATTAATTACACATAGAGTCATAGATTTACCTCATTAAATGCATTGCAATTGTCCTGCGTTGGGGGAGGGGTTGGCCACACTAGACTCAGCTTGCACATTTTGTGCATACCTAGGTGTACGAGAAACCCCAGGAGTAGCTGCTTGCATGGCATGTTTGTGTGACCTCTGCATAGTAATAGGTGTTGCTTCAGAGCCTGTGTCTTCAGAATCACTTGTTTGTTCTGGAATGTGACCCCTATTGGTAGCAATATGTTTAGTCCTTGAAATTTTTGCCTTCGCCTGCATATAGATGAAAAAAAAATAAAAAATGGAATTTGGTAAACTATAAAATAGTATGTCAAGGACAATGATGTAGTTATTACCCTCAATTCTGCTGCTTGAGGATCCAGTATATGAACTCATGGTCACAAGAAAAATTTGGCAGCGCTTCACTTCGTAGAATTGACCTGCTCCTCCTCAGAGTTCCAAATCGCTAGGAAAAACAAATGCAAATGAGCCCACAACCCAGTTTTGGCCTTTAAATAGGCTTTTGGAGCCTATAATCGTTCCTCCCTAGGATGATCACTCTCGTTAGTGCTCGTCCTACCCTGGTACGATTAATAACCTAGTATTCATCCCACCCAGGAACGAATATAGAGCAAAAATTTCAAAAACAACCAAAAATTGCACAAACTGAACCAAAAAAAAGCAATAAAAGTGTCCAATGAGAGTGCTTTTGCACTTGACATTTCGAGAATGCAAAACAGACGTCGGGGTCAAAAATCCTCACTATCCTACTCCCTAAGAAGGCTACCATAGCTGGACCGCTCCACGGGAGGATGGATTTTCAAGAATTTCATCCCCAAATGGCATCGCAAAACGGGTCACAACCCAACCAAAAATAGCAATAACATTACCGAACGAAGGCACCTTTGTGCCTAACATTCTTGGAATCCAAAATAGACATTGGGTTCACAAATTTTCATTACCCTACTCCCTAAGAAGGCTACCATGGCTAGACCGCTCCACGAGAGAATAAATTTTTGCCAATTTTAGCTCCAAAATGCATCACAAAAAGGGTTAAAACCCACCAAAAATAGGTCAGAATGTTCAGAAACTTCTTACGCATTAAATGGTAAAACACCTGAAGGCACCCTTACTTAAGTCATCTTGGGTCAAGCGACTAGTCGCTTTTCTCGTGTTGATCATTCCCTCATCGATTTGTCGCTTGAGGGGGTAGTCACACTTAGTCACCAATCAACAAAAACACACCCAATCAAGGAAATGACACACATTCAAAGAATCATTGACAAAGATAATCACGCTCCTGCTTAGGGCAGCAAATAAGAAATAATCACACATTGATCAAACACTTGGCATTCGTGAATCATGAACTCAAGGTTCCCATAGACAAAAGGTTGCGCCCTTTGCCTATTCATGACTGATCAATGTCCCAGCTCAAGTAACACCTCAATGAATAAGGTTAACACTTGAATTAAGCTCCTTAGCTCGTCAGAAGCAAGGATTCAAGAATGTGTGCCCTTTCCATACTTGGGGCATAAAAAGTTGTTTAGGTTACTGAGAAACTCTAATCATTAGTGCTTTGGTTATCTATTTTTGCTCGACGCTACGCCTTGCACAGTGCATCCCAAAAAGGGGCATATTTAGACACCAAAATAACACCAATCTGATTATGTGACAACAAGCGTTGATCGCATTGACACACACAGCCCCCAGGGCAGCCCCTAGAGGTTAAACAGTGGTCCTAACCACTCCCAATAGTAGTTTGGAAGTTCAAAGGTCAATTTGGCACCTTTTTGGCACCTTGCTCCCTACTCGTCCCACCTTGGGACGAATACAAACTAGCATTCATCCCACCCAGGGACGATTATCAGCATTCACCCCAAGGTGAGGTGAATAGAAGGTTTGACTGGAAAAAAAAGTCTAACCTCGAAAGGTCTGGCAGTTAACTACAGCTACAGGCCATGCAATTGCGAGGAATGACTTCAAATCAAGGAGAAATACTTTATTCATGCATGTCTTGGATTTTTGGAAGCCTCATGCAAGGAGACTCTAAATCAGGGAATAATATTTTTCCCAAAATACGACATGCAACTCCAGTGGTGCCCTCGCATGCGCATTTAAACAAAGAGACCCTAGGTCTATAAATTGGTGAGTTTTATCACCCAAAATATAGGGATAGAGGTAGCGTTTTGAGCAACGAAGTGCTGCCATTTTAAATCCACACATACACATTTTTTATTTGTGCCTTTCACATCTTTGATCTCCTTTAGAAGGGAGGTCATAGGGTGGTTATTGGAAGCACAAATCAAAGCCCAAACCCAAACATTTGGCCACAATATTCCACAAATTTTTTTGAAAACACCCCATAAGAGGTTTTTGACCCATCCCAAGTGGATTGGTGCCAAAACAGAGTCCTAAACGACGGGCGTCCTGCCCCCGGGTGCCCCCCAAACTATTGCAGTTCTAAACGCCCCGCCCCGAAGTGAATAGAAATTTTTGGTAGATTTCTCTGATTTTTATTTTGCATATGATTCTAGGTTATTTAAATAGGCTGTAGTTTAAATTTCAATTCATTTTGACAAGTTTTGATCATGCTTTTATCATTTCCCATCTTCACTAACATGCAAATAGTGCCATCATATTTTGGGTGTTATAGGACACACTGGAGAAATCTGACCATATGGGTTGTCCCAAAATACCCCTAATTAGCTAACCCCAACTTTGCAGGTCATTTGGAGCTTTCTAGATAGGACATTGAATTGGGTGCTTTCTAGCAATTTATTACAGGTTTATTCATCCCGCCCCAGAGCGAATAAAAATCTATGAGGAATTTCCTAATTTTTCCTTTTGCAGTGGCTTCTTGGTAACATATTCATGCTTCTATAAAAATTTTAGGTCGTTCTGATATTTTTTGGTTATCAGTTTAATATTTTCATGCATACACTAACAGTAGGCCTTGGGAAATACATGTTTTATTCTATATGCAGGTGGTACTAATATTTTTTGTTTTCTTTAACATAGGTATTTGACATCAGAGGAGTAGGAAGGATTCAAAAATCATATAAATAAGCGATGGCGACGTTTTGGTCCACCCATCTTACATGTGGGCACGCGGAAGAAGGATTGCTATCCATGGATGTGATAAGAAACATATTTGATGCTCCTATCCCCTAAAATGGAAGGAGACGTATTGTAACATGACTTTAAAAGAATATCAATAAATAGGTCTGTATTACATATTGATTTTATCTTGTGTTGATTCATTCATGTCCTTTCCTTTCATGCATTTTTCAATATATAGGCTTTTAGCGTTAAGTTGGTTTTACATGCATCGTACTTAGCATTTTACTTTTTGTTTCCGTATCCTCATGATTTCAGTGGTGATCATGGTGGGATGTCTGTCCCTTGATTTTAAGATTAAATTTTTGATTAAAATTTGCTTGTTTTTTCTTATAGGTACTAATTTTCAAACGTTGGACTGCTATTCGTTTTAGTCTGTGACGAGTGCAGAGCTAGAATTCGTCTTACCCAGGGACGAATAGGACTTTGTCCTACCCTGTAACGAATACAGATCTATCATTTGTTTCACCCTAGGATGAATATATCTCTATGCAATTTTAGCGCAGAATTTCAGAGACATCCGATTTGGGCAGAGAAGAAGTAGGGGTCTTAAACACCTTCTATCAATTTTTTGCTTTTTATTTTATGTTTTGTGGTTATTTGTTTGCATAGGAGAGTTTGAATGCTAGTTTCCTTTATTTATGCAACTTAAAAAGAACCCCACACACCATGTGGTAATTTAAAACAACAAGGAGTTGGTCATAAAACCCCAACCCTTGAGCAAGACCAATGGTGGATTTCATCACCACCTTGGCTTGAGATATTGCATCCATAACCCCGATCGTGACTATTGCTAGACGTAAATCTTGATGAAAGCTGACCAAGTGTAGCTGGGGTGATTCCCAGTGCATGAGGATAAGTCTTCTATGGTAGGTGTCATAAACAGAGCGATTCCCATTTCATACCGCCTATGTTCCACATACCATCTGCTCTCACATACCAATAGTTTCCCTCACGTAAGGGTAGGTATATAGAGAGGTTGGTATATCAATCTGGCAATGGTATATCGAAGGGGCGACCATTTTTGGGAGTCATAAGAGACACCATATTGCATTTAAACATTCTTTATGCAAGCTTTCAAAATAAAAAAAACCAAAACACACTAAACCAGATTTAGGGCACACTTTTAATCTTTAAACAAGATAATCATTGATTTGTGTGTGTTTTACGTCTGTTTAGTGTAGCATAAAAATTATAAAACGAGATAAAAATCTACACATATTGTAGGAAAGCATCACCATGGTGTACACCCGTAGTCGAGCCCAATAATTGGAAGACATTGCAGAGAGTGCACAAAGGGGGACAAGTCACCTCCGATATAGTCTTGAGGACTTGGTCATCCCACCTTGGTGGCCTGACCCACAAGATAGTCCACATCATGCCACCACAGAACAAGACAATAGAGGCACCTCTTTGAGGGGCACCCCCACTCAACATAGATCCTTTCAATAGGATAACCTACACGTGGCACTCAACATAGACAAGAAGCCTCCCTTAGATGCTCATTATGAGTGGCCTATTGAGGAAGTGCTAGATAAACATAAGGTCCATAGGGAGGGGGCCAATGATTTCTTCATCCATCATTTACCCCTGATTACTATTAGAAACACTAGACAAAATCCAGAGCACAAGGATCTCCAGGAAGGGCAAGACAATTCTCCTTGCACCCCTCACACGTATGAAAGGGAGTATGGGAAGACCACCATGTTCCTCAAGAGTAGTACAAAGTGTGGAAGCGATGCACCTCTACACCTGCTATGTATCGGGATCACCTATTGAGGCCAGTGCCTCAGGTAAATGCCACAAACCTTGATAGAGGAAAGCAACCCATAGGGGTCTCGAATCACCACGACCGAGATATACAGGTAGGAGAGGCATCTAGGCTTCCTAAACATGAGATTGTGGAACACATTGACTTGGCATTTGCTAGACATGTTGCCCACCAAGTGCAAATCATGCAGCTTAGGCAAGATCAACAATAGCTAAATCATTTGTACCGCCTTAGCAAAGAGCGCATTCAGTGTCAAGAAGCCAAATTGCTTCATAACACTGTTCCTGAGAAGGTCCCAACCCCTTGTGCGTATAAGGTAGAAGTGTATGAGAGGTGCAACCCCTTGGTGCGAGACAGGTCCCCGTGACCTTACCAAGTGCTGCCTCAAAGACCCCCTAGACCTGAGCGAGAGGCCACTCCCAGGAACAATGATGGGTGCCCCCCATGGGGACCCACCCATGGGTATAGGTCTCATCCAAAAACTCCTTAAGAAGCCTATGAGGAGTATGAGCAAGAAGAAGAGTAGGTTGAAACACCCTAGACAGAGGGGCTGCTGTCCGGCCACCCCTCTATAGGCCTCAAGTCCCCCCCAGCCCACAATGGGAGCAAACTAAGGAGGAAAAAATTAATTCTTCCAATGCATATAAAGCACTACTAGAGCACTTAGAGTCTATGGAGACCAAGACTTATGGGCCCTAAAAGCCCCCTTTATGTCAACTCCGCAGTCACCCTATGCATCCATCAGTGTCGGCACCTCCATATCCTAAACACTTTAAACTGCCCTAGTTGGCACTTTTTAGATGAGAGGAGGATGCCCAAGAGCACGTGACTAGGTTCCTGAGTCAATGTTTTGGCATTCAAGACAATGATGCTTTGTTGCTTAGAACATTTATAACCACATTTGCAGGCCCTACCTCGGATTGGTTCACTCAGTTGCCAAAGCATAGCATCAGTAACTTGGATCAGCTAGTGGATGTGTTCCTCGAATGCTTTGCCTTCAACACCAAGAAAAAGGCATCACTAAGCGACATAGCTAGCCTCAAACAGTATGAGGAAGAAACCATGGTGGCATATGGGAACCGATGGAGGATGTTGCTTTCAAAGCTGCCTTACCTCCCTCCTATGTTTGACCTAACCCAAATGTTCTCAAAGAGCTATTTGATATCGATCTTCATGCTATTGTAGCTGCAGTAATATGCCACTCTTGAGGAAGCTCTGGCTCAAGCCAGAATCATTGAGGAGATCAAGATACAGGATGGCAAAATTACCAAGTCTAAGAAGAAATAATGGTCTAAAAACACCAAAACAAGGACCACGCAATAGAAACCTGCTGTCGTCAATCAGGTTGCTATAAATGTCCCTAAGCTTGCACAAGCAACATAGCCCCAAAATACTAACTATCAGGCGATGCCTCGTAACAATTATGATAGAGAAAACCAGAGGCAAGAACAAAATCAACAGTGTCACCCTAGGTGACAGTTCATACCTTACAAAAAGTCTAGGGACTCCTTATTTGACCGCTTGTTAGAAACGAACTTGATCAACCTGCCAGAGATTCAAACCATAGACCCCAATGCCCCAAAGCCTAAGGGGTACAGAGAGGACTTATACTGTAGGTTCCATAGATGGAAGGGACATGACCTTAATTCATGTTGGAATTTTAAAGGCTTGGTGCAAGACCTAATTGAAAACAAGACATTGGCAGTGGACAACCTCGTAGTTCCAAACAACCAAAAAATGGGAGTTTTTAGAGACCCCTTGTTGGCCCCCAATGCACAAGAAAAACCCCTTCAAGTCAATGAGGTGCAATAAAATTGCCCCATGCAGGGGTATATAGGGATGATAAGCATAATGACTAGGAACAAGAGGTACCCAGGAGCTGCCCTCGCGGCAGCTGATGAGGCCCAAAAATGCCTCATTATTGCATAATTTTTGACTACCATATGATAAGTTAATTGCCAAATAGTTGACTAAAATATACTATTTGTTAAGTGTTTATATGATTTTATGTTAGGAATACTATATCTCTGTTTTTGACTATTTTCAGCATTTTGTGACTGATTTTGCTTGATTAAGTAGCAATTAAGAACATGCATTTCAATTAACCAAATGTGGTATGTTGATATCCATGAACTTATCAATGTTTTTTGAATGTTTTCCTGCCCTTCAACTTGTTTCAAATCCACATTGAAGACAAAAATTTAGGACTGTTATAAATCTGAAAATCTAAAAAAAACAGCCATATAAAAATTAGCAAGTTGTCACTTTATAGGAACACCTTGAAGTTGTCAAGCAAAGCATGAGGATATGGATGAAATGATTTCAGAAGGACTATAGAATACATATGACCTATTTAGAAGCATTCCCACATGGTCTAAATAGGCAGCAACAAGGTATAACAGAGCAGGGACAATTGTGCAGCATTGTTGCACTATTTCAGCATGGTTACTTGGTGAATTAAGTGTATAAATTCAGTAGCAACTTGATGTACTCCTTCATGTTGATATTTGAATAATTTTTCCATGTTCTAATTTGTTTGAATTTGCAAGAAATGCCAATATTTTACAACTATGCAGCAGAACTGGAAAATGTAGTAATTTACCATGTAAATTCTAGCAAGCTACCAATGAATGGCAAGGCATGAAATTCACATCCAAGGAAGAATGAAGACTATTGCAATCTGATCCTGAGGGCTAATCCACCTTAGAAATACAGCCAAAACCATTTGGAGTCAACATAGTTGGTCATTCTAAAGATCTTTGAAATGAACACAGTGTCTTCGGAATGAACACAATGTCTTCGAAATGAGAATTGCAGTATCTTCGGAATGAGCCACTTATCTTCGGAATGAAAACAAAATGTACTTTTTGACTTGTTGACTGAATTTTGGCAGTGGAAAATGGGATAAGAAGGTTGATAAATTTAAGAGAAAATATCTCCCATCTGATTTTGTCGTCCTTGCCATCCAAAGCCACCATTCATGGAAAAGATCAATTTTGATCCTCTTCTAGGATAAACCCAAAAAAAATGCAGCATAATAGAAAGTTTTTTGCAAGATAGGAATGGCATATTCTGAAGTGGAGAATTATGTGTGAGATATTTCTATACTCCTCCCACATACTTCCATCACTGAAGATATTTTTTAAGGGCCAATGACTACTACTGCAACACAAAATGTCCATATTTGCATTTATTTCAGATCCAAAATTATTGGCAAATCACTGTAAAGCAACACATAGGCTGATTTGAGCATGGGATATGTTGTAAATATTTATATAAATAACATAGCTCCCTCCTTGGTTGATCATTTAGGAATTAGGATAGAGGAGAGTTTTAAATTGCAGCAATTAAGACTGTACAGTAATTTTCTGTAACAGTTTTCAGCATGTTTTGTCATCAATAAAAGTGCAGCTATTTTATCATTTTCTATTATGAGTGTTAATTAGTTAAGGAGTGCTTTTCACCTCCTTATAGATCAAGAAGTATGGGCCCACTTTCATATCTAGAAGGAGGGATTTTATGGTAGGTTTTAATCTTTAATTTTGCTATAGCAGAATTAATAGATTGCTTGCCAGATTTCATTTTCTTGTTTTTATTTTGTATTATGTGATTTATGTTTTCTATTATGTTTGTGTACAGCATTTGTGTGTATGTCAGCTGACAAATTATATTAAGCATTTTTCCTTTGCTTTCCATGTTTTCCCTACTTTCTATTTTAGCAACTTTCCATTTTTAGCATATTTCATTTTGTTGTCAATTCCTGTAGCAGAAGCTTGACGACCTTTTATGGAAGGGCATTGATAGGTGTTTTTTGAATAAGTTTCATTTACAAGCATCATTTCAATTATGCAAAAGTAACTAGATTTAAATTCTACAAATGTAACTTAGGATTTCATTTCAGCAATTTCAATTCTGCAAAAGTAACTTAGGATTTCATTTCAGCAATTTCAATTCTGTAAAAGTAGATTAGATTTCAATTTAGCAATTTCAATTCATGCAATTTTAGTTAGATTTCAATTCTTACAACTTAGAATTAGTTTTCAATTCCTGTAATTTATTTCAGTTTCCATTCTTCAGACTAGGTTTAGTGTGACACCAAAAGGCTAAACCAAAATCTGCTTCACCAATAAATGCTTGAAATTTGAATGCCTGAATTGTACTCTGCCCTAGCCTTCTATCATAGACAGCCTTGGACACCACCCCTGATTGATAAATCATTGATATTAAATTATGAGATTCAACGACACTCATCAGGAGCCACAAGAGAGGTTCCATTGACGTCACAACCTCAACATCACCCTATGCAACTTCCCTTGCCTAGACCAGTGGCCATGATTCGGACCAGACTTACCCAAATTCTATGGACCACGTCGGCTAGGCTCTCCATATTTGAGCTCATTCAAAAATTAGCACCCCATCAGGAGGCTCTAATGGAGATATTAAAATCCATCGAGCTGCAACCCCATGAAGCAAACTCTTTCAACAACTTCATGGGACATGTAAAATAATGTACAAAACTAGTCATCACATTTAGAGAAGATGAATTGAAATCAATGACTGGTGATGTGGCAGATCCACCCCTACACGTCATCGTGCGGGTCAACGAGATTCTATATAAGAGAGTGTTGGTGGACACTTGCTCATCCAGTAATATAATTACAACAACAACATTGAAACATCTAAAGTTGTCGGCATCTCACATCGTGGCATCCACCTATACTCTTCGAGCATTCAATGATGCGATATGCTTGACGGTTGGCACAATTGTCTTACCCATCCAAGTGGGACAAAAGACTATTCATACATTGTGCCACATCTTGGAAGGTGATATGGCCTATAATATCTTGTTGGGGTGGCCTTGGATCAGGGACATGAAGTGTGTCCCTTCAATTGCTCATCAGTGCTTAAAGTACACATTTGAAGGACAGGTGCATGTAGTCCCGATAGACTTAGAGCCCTTCAAATAATGCAATACGGTGCAATTCATGTCGTAATAAACCCTTCCATCAATGTATTTGGATTTTTAGTTGAATCCATCTAAATAGGGTCTGATTCCATAGGCATCCCCATTGACAAGTCCATCAAATCCCCAATCGGGTCCATATTCCTCATCTGGTACTTCAAAAACGATGCCACCTATGGTGGCCATATCGAAGGACAAGGGAAAGAAACTCCTAGAAGATGAGCCACCCCTAGTCTCAACCATATCTATAGAAGAGATGCCTAGCAGAATGGAAGTTGAGATGTCTAGTTCACCCCACATGGAGTGGACTCAAGGAGAACTCCCATTCGCTCCCCCTCAACCGCCAACAATCACCGTTGAGATGGCCAACATAGGATTGGGGGAGTATCTAGTGAGAAACATTGTAGCAACACCCACACTTGAGTCCATGCAGGACATGGGGAGACCTCGTCTCCCCATCGGCTTTGTGGTTCCTCTAGGCTACCCACCCAATTAGAAAAACTTTGTTTATGGGGGCCTAGATGATGGTGTTGAACCTTACATGCAAGAATACGAAGATGAGGAACCCTTTGCTAAGGATGTCAACTATTTTTCCAACCCAGATTTTGCATTGAGATATCTTGACCAATGCAATTGGCATGGATATGGGTTGGGCAAGTATGAGCAAGGAGTGTGTGTTCTTTGCCAACCGAGATATCAAATGCCTTATGACAAGTTAGGAGTAGGGTTTAACCACCCCTTGCCCCTGGACATCTTGGTAGAGAACATGCAAGGCCTAGGTATAGGCAAAAAGGATGGGTTGGCATTAGATCCATATGCCAATCCTAACACAACTTATACATTGGGGGATTATCTCCCATTACGAACAAACAAACTTATTGACCTTAACAACCCTTTTCCTTCGATAAAAAAGGGGGAAAATTTGAGGCCTCACCTACAAGAGGGATATAGAAAAGACCAAGATGGGTCTTCGAAAGATGAGTCGGAGTATGAAGTAGCACCTTGGGATCCTTTTGTGTCTGATAGAAATCATTCATAAGTGCATCCCATGGATGATTATCAGGAGAGCTTCTTGAAAATGTTCCCTTTGAATGCTCCAATTGAGCATATGCCACCTCAAGAGCATCATGTCCCCTCGTAGAGAGTGAAACAACCCCGATGGGACCACATTAATTTACTCGAGCAAGATGAGCCTCATATGTCGCAAATAGCTGTTGGAGCCAATGAAGGCCTTTGGATCTTTGATAGTTATTATGAATATGAAACTGAGATGGCCTATCTTAATCATATGTGATAGCAGCAACATCCCTTGGACATAGACGACATGTTTGAAAAATTACCCATAAGGCCAAGGCATAGGTGGCACCTAAATCAGGAACAATTATAGCAATTACTACACTCGCCACTCCAGGTATATAGAGAACATTTTTTTCTTGGAGACCCTATAGCGCCATCAGTACCTAGGGCAGATACTGTCCTCGTATCCACACATAGGGCTGATCCATTCATTCCAATACCTCTAGAGCTAGATTTAGAGCACAAATATCATCTAGGATGTCCAAGAAGCCACACCCACGGTAGTGGAGACCATAATCATTTCATCAACATGATCTCCATTGATTTAACCACCCCCATCCACAATCCAGGCGACCCAACATGGTCATTGCATCTAGACCTAGATGCTATAGATTGGGATCATGCTGACACACCGCCATCCCCATTAGAGTACTGGCCTTGTGATGGGATGTTTCATTTCACCCCAGGATAGACTCAGGATGTCTTTCATGCTAAAGAGGGACCTGATGTTCCAAACGATGATCTAAATTTATAAAATGATATCCACTTGATCCCAACTCCACATCAGTTGGAGGACGGGTCCCACATGTCAGTCAAGGAGATGACTGACGTAGACATCAGCTCAAATCCAATGAATGTATAAATCATCAAGCTGGGGGTAATTCTATCCCCTGAAGAGCAAGCCAACTACATTGCCCTTCTCAAAGAGAAGAAGGAGGTTTTTGCATGGTCATACAAAGACATGTCGGGACTAGACCCGCAACTAGTCACGCATAATCTAACGCTTGATCCTACAATCAAGCCAGTAAAGCAAAAACTATGCAAGATGCACCCAACAGTAGCCTTAATGGTCAAATATGAGCTACAAAAGCTGTTGGATGCATAGTTTTTCATCTGCATGGATTACCCACCATGGTTGTCTAACATGGTTCCCATCAAAAATCTTGATGGGAGGATTCACATATGCATCGATTTTTGAGATCTAAACAAAGCGAGTCCTAAGGATGATTTTCCCTTGTCGAGCATCGACGCATTGGTAGACGCTATAGCAAGCCATGAAATGCTTTCCCTCATGGATGGTTTCTCAGGATACAATCAAATTCGTATCAATCCCGAGGACCAACTAAAAATGGCGTTCACAACGCCTTGGGGGACATTTTTTTATAATGTCATGCCCTTTGGCCTTAAAAATTTTGGTGCCACCTACCAACATGTCGTGACGTACATCTTCCACAATTACATGCACAAAACTTTGGAAGATTACATGGATGATTTGTTGGCAAAATCTCTTTTGTGCCCTAATCATCTCGGTGACTTGTGCAAGATCCTCGATCGCCTCATTGAACATAAAGTCAGACTAAACCCCAAGAAGTGCGTATTTGGCATCATATCTGGAAAGGTCTTGGGTTTCATAGTCTCTAAACAAGGAATCGAGGTGGATCCAAACAAATTCAAGGCAATCCTTGAAATTCTTCCCCCAACTACCATCAAGCAGCTTAGAAGTCTGAAGGGAAAGGTCACGTCGATCAAGCACTTCATAGCACAGCTATCTAACAAGTGCCGACCCATGAATAAATTATTGCACAAGGGGGTCACATTTCACTGGGATGACGAGTGCTAGTCAGCCTTTGACGAGATTAAAAAATACTTGGCTTCACCACCAGTATTGGCACCACCTAGACCAGGAGTGCCATTCTACTTGTACATCTTAGCTACTGAGGTGGCAATGGGTGCCATGTTGTCCCAAAAAAATGAATTGCACAAAGAACAGGCTACTTACTATCTTAGCCGCACCCTGGTCAGTTATGAACTTAACTATGCATACATCAAGAAGCTCTATTTGGCAATGGTGTTTTCTACCAAGAAGTTACGCCATTACATGCTGAGCAACAAGATGTATGTTGTGTCTAAGGAGAATCCATTGCAATACATGATGAGTCATACTTATCATAGTAGCCACACGATGAAATGGATCATGTTGTTGACGGAGTTTGACATAGAATTCATTGGACATAAATCCATAAAAGGTCAAGTCATTACCGATCAACAAGCAGAGGCTTCTATTGAAGATGATCAGCCTCTGATAGTAGAACTACCAGATGATGGGGTCTTCCATGTTTCAGAATTGCCAAATTCTAACAAGCCTGAGTCACAGGCCGACATGACCCTATTCTTCGATAGTTCGAAATGTGAGCAAGGAGGTGGCATGGGAATTGTATTCTTCACACTGCAAGGGGCTCCAATGCCTCTATAATTTAAATTAGACTTCCCATGCACCAATAACAATGCAGAATACAAAGCCTTGCTCATAGGTATTCAAACAACAGTCACCATGAACATTAAATGTTTAAACATATTTGGTGGTTCGTTGTTAATTTTCAATCAAGTAAAGGGGGTATTCCAATGTAAATGCCCAGTTCTATAGGCTTACAAATCCCTTGTGGAAAAATTCTTGGCATAACTTGAATGGTATGACATAGAGGCACTCCCTCGATCATCAAATCATTTTGTGGATACCATGGCCTCCTTGGGGTCACTTATATCGTAAGACCCTTTCGATGAAATGACGACCATTCAGGTCAAGACATTATCATAATCCGTGATGGAACGAGCAAGCTCTAACCTAATGCCAGGAATCCACCTGATCCAGATTGAACTATCTCAAAATAGGTTCTCTCGAATCCAAGATTGTCTGATTCAGGCCAAATGGGGGTCCTTGTTCTCCCCAACCCCTCTTAATAGCAACACAACATTGTTTTTACAAGTTCTTTCTCATTTAGCTTTTGCTAGGGATGGACTTCAAGAGGGATTGGTCGTTCATACCATCAAGGTTTCTGATCAAAAGGATTGGTACACACCCATAAAGGATTACCTTAAGCTAGGTAACCTCCCACTTAGATTCACACAAGCCATGAAAATATCATTCAAACAAAAGCAGCTAAACATGTCTTGTTAGGAGACATTTTGTATCATCGAAGCTATGAAGGAATCCTCCTTCATTGCTTGGACCAGCACGAGTCCTCTTGGGCAATCACCCAAGCCCACGATGGTACATGTGGTGGCCACTTCACTGGTATGGCCATTGCAAAGCGCATTCTCCACATGGGTTATTATTGGCTATATTTAGAGCGATATTGTTGTGCATATGTAAAGAAGTGCATGAAGTGTCAACACCATGCTAATTTGACACATGTATCTTCTCAGGCCTTGCAACCGATTTAATCGACTTGGCCTTTTTCATAGTGGGGCTTTGATCTAATCAAAAATATCTCCCCTGCATTGTCTGGTCGTCACACGTTCATCATAATGGCCACAGAGTACTTCACCAAGTGGGTGGAAGCAATTCCGCTAACCTCTACGATTGGACCCCACATTGCAAAGTTTATTTTGCATAACATCATATGTCATTTTGGTATTCCATCCAAGATCCTCTCGGATAATGGGACATCATTAAAGAATAAAGATGTGTGCTTTGACCACAAAGTGCAAGATTCAGCACAGTTTTTTAACCCCCTATTATTCGCAGGCAAATGGGAAAGCCGAGGTGTCAAAATAAACGCTAGTTGCCATCCTTAAAAAGACAGTCGTAGACAGTCAAAAGGATTGGCACATTCAAATCCTGCTTGCCCTATGGGCTTATCGCACTAGCATTCGGATGCCCACTAGGGCAACTCCATTTTCATTGGTGTATGGCTTCGAGGCAGTCATGCATCTCGAGTTGGAAATCCCTTCCCTATGCATTTCAATGCAAGAGTTCATCAATGATGACACTGCACGGCAGGCCCGGTTAGACCAACTTACGTTGCTCGATGAACAACGTGTCAATGCTCTCAAGTATTTGCATATTTATCAAGAGTGACTTAAGAAAGCATACAACATGAAGGTTCACCTAAGGGACTTTTAGGTTGGTGACTTGGTCTTAAAAGAGAACCAACAAAATTCTAATTTGTCGTCCCATCTAAAGGACAAGTTCATGGCAAACTGGTTAGGTCCTTATATTATTGATAGTAAAATAGGACCTGGAACATACTGGCTCACCTCTCTTGAAGGAATAAAGGAGCTAGAACCCTTGAACATTAGTCATTTGAGGCCATTCAACATTTAGAGAGCCATAGCCCAAACCAAAATCTCCAAGGATTCCCACAATCGTTTGGTCAAACCCAAAATGCCCCAAACGTATCCATAAACCCTTTGGTGCAACCAAATGCTCCAAGGATTCCCATAATCACTTGGTCAGACCCAAAATGTCCCAAAGGTATCCATAAACCCTTTGGTCCAACCAAATGCTCCAAGGATTCCCACAATCTCTTGGTCAAACCCAAATGCCCCAAAGGTGTCCATAAACCCTTTGGTAAAACCAAAAACTCCAAGGATTCTTGCAATCGCTTGGTCACAAATGCCCCAAAGGTGTCCATCAACCCTTTGGTCAAACCAAAATCTCCAAGGATTCCCATAATCGCTTGGTCAACCCTAAAAATGCCCCAAAGGTATCCATAAACCCTTTGGTCAAACCAAAAGCTCCAAGGGATACCATAACCGCTTGGTCAAAACAAATATTCAAAAAATAAACAAAAATAATAAAATCATCAAAAATAACAAAAAACTTGCATTTCAATTCCATGCATACTTGTAAAAATCAAAATACAAAAATATAGGTTACATTAGGCATCGCATCCGTCCATTGCATATTTGCTACTCATACATGTCACAAGCACCATAGACTATAATTGCTCGACAATTCCTTAATTTTCCACGTTACATCCATTTTATAAACACATACATCCAAAATAACACCATCCCCATTGTTAGCATAGTCAGTTGCATCCTAATGTATGTAGGGTTTACTTCATTCAGCTGTCTTTAACTTTCTAGCCAAAAATAGTACAAAGTTAAACGGATTTTACAAGGGAAAGTTTTACTTGGGTCATGCCTCGTTACATAACATCCCTACACAAGTTAAAACACATAAAATAATTTCCAAGTTTTGTGAACGCAAGTGACACCTACAAAGCAATCTAGGGTACCATAGGTGAACAATTAGCCTGTTCATCCCCCTATGCGAATGGTTCAAGAGTGCTGAGAATTGACAAAAGGACAATCTCTTCCCCATCAATTCCCCTCCATAAATAGTGGTTTTCACCACTACCACAAATCCTAATCACTGTTGGTCCCCATGATTATAAGAATTTGTACTACACGTCCTTGCCAAGGATGGGTAGTCATCTCCAAGGCCTAAAAGGATCAATACCATTTAAAAACAAATCCCCACAAGCCATCATCATGATCATCTCCAATCACCTTTTGTCTCCAAAGTCATAATTATTCGTACTACATACCCTTGACAAGTATGGGTAGTCATCCCCAAGGCTTAAAAGATCAATGCCCTTCCTTCATAAATCTCTATACTCCCCTTTGGTTACCAAAATCGTAAGGATTCGTACTACACGTCCCTGACAAGGATGGGTAGTCATACCTAAGGCCTAAAAGAATCAATGCCATTCACAAGCCATAAACCTACAAGTTCAACCTTACGAAGCTCAAAATGCAAAATCAAATAACAGTGTTTATCACAACTATTCAACATCCTTGCTCAAAACAAAAAACAAAAAAAAAGAGAAAAATAAATAGTGATTTTCATCACTATGTATACGAGCAAGTATCCTAACACATTGAGTAAATAAAAGACTCCTGAACTTGAATCCCTAAACGCATGACGATATGTCTATCACATTAGCTTTGCGTGTGAGCAAACCACTGTTTTCATGTGGATGAGATAGCTTATGGTATCTTAGATTGTCTCGTGGATTAATATTACTAAATACAACAATGGAGTTAGTGGAGCTAATTAGGTGATCCTCAGTACAGGTTTGGTTGACAGCCTATCTGGCACTGGCGGTATCCTAACAAATACCACATAAATGAACTCAATTGCACACACAGGTATGTGGAATGACTTGGTTAAACTCACATCTAACTTATACCTTGTTCAAAAGTCTTGCGAGATAAATGTACAGTTTTGGCTAGTTAGTTAGTATATCTAAATCTTATAAAAGCTTAATAAAACAACTGGTACATTTCATTACATCCATCATCATCAGATAATACAAAAAATACAAACACAAAGTTATCACATGCAAAGTCATTCCACAAATCCATCCCATAAGTACAACAAGCCAGTAAATCTTATACGGTCTATGGTGCCCTCGACAAGTTATCAACAAATTATTTCATTTATTCCATATGCATCCATCATCTAATTAGACACATCGCATTCATAATTCCACATGCATACATCATCATAAATAACTATGCATAAATAAAAAAACAAACCATGAAAAGTGTATAAACAAAACAAAGAAAGTCATCTGTATATATATCATCATAAATGCCCATAGGCTACAATGAATCGGTCCTCTGACCTCGCAACAAAAACCAAAATCTCAAAAACCCCCAATCCTAGGGCATTGGCCACCATGATCATGCAGGATCGGTGCGATGGGTACTACCCCCCGTGGTGTGGGTCCTATGGGACCCCTCATGGTGGCTACTGCTCGCCCCTGCATCATGCCTACTCGAGCCTCCCTCATCTAGCCGCCTGCGTCGAGAGGATGCTAACTACTCAGTATTGCTACCTCTCGACTAGCATGACAATCCACCTCCACTAAATGTAGGGACCCACCCATAGAGGTGACTAATATCCACCTCCAGCTCCAACCGATGCCACACCAAGTCCATCTCCCACTGGTGATATGTAGCCAAATTCTCATCACGTTGCTCCAATACCCTCTCCCTCTCTACCAACTGTGTCCACAGGAGATCCCTCTCCCATGCAACATCGGTATCCCCATCCTGCTAGTGGTACAAAATCCATACATTCTCTCACTCTACCAGTTGCGTTCGTAAGATATCCCTCTCTCGTAGTGCATCCCCTAGCTCCTCATCACACCTCTATAGCAGCCCCCTCAATCATGCATTCTCAGCATGCACCCCTGCCTCTATGTCCTCCATAATTGCCTGAGGCATTGACATCTCTAGAACAGTAGCCTGCTCTAGCTCCCACTACTTTGAAATGTCCAACATCTCTGGCTGATCTAGAACCCCATAATCCATGCCCGCATCCTCAACCTCCACCATGTCTACATCATCCAACGGAACACCCCAACCCTCACCTGGTGCCTCTGCACCCTCATCCCTTGCTGTTGTCACCTCTGCACCGCCTAGAGGCCCCTCACCTCGCCATCATCGTAGAGTCCACCACTGCTCATACTCGGTGGTAACCGAGATGTCATCCATGTCCAAGGCCTCCATTGCTATTTCTGAGTCCTCACCCAACGGTGCAATGACTGGCCAAACTAGAGTCTTCTCATCCCCCCAACACCAATAGATCGCAGGCTCACCAGGAAACCCCTGGCATACCCTAAACTATCGTGTAACCCAAACATAAGGGAAGAACTCCTGCTCAGTCTCATGCAGCCCAATTAGCCACCATCCTCTATGTACCTACCAGAGCCACTCTCCAGCCTCAGTCCAGGCTAGATAATGTCGATAGGGGCACCAAAAAACCTCCCCCAGAGTAAGTTGAGTGAAGGCATCAGCATAGTGCCCTACGACACCTGCCCACCGCCAACTCTGACCCTGCTCCTTAGATCTCTGCCATAGTTCCCCATAACCAATCTCTCAGTCTACCATCTTTGCTTGTGTCATCCATGGCAACCCGATTGACCTCTCCACTGCTACGTGCTGCCAAGCCTAGTACTGCATCAAGTAGTTGTGTCCAATACCCTTTCACCTCCAACAACGGACCTCGTACAACTCATCATAGAGCTATGCCAGTAGAGTCTATCCCCATCTCATGATCATCGGTGCATTTGTAGGGCACTCCACCAACCTGAACACCACCTCTAGCAGGTTCCACAGGAACCTCGAGCCCGGAGAGTCGAGTAGCAGCATGTTGGAAATGAGGCCCATCAGTACGGCGTGCCTCACTCCCAACACCCCCATCTCAAGCCACCATCGAACCAATATGCCACCAATCAGGTAGTCGCCCTCTGCCCTCTCCATTGGGCTGTCCACACCCACCTCCTCCCCATGCCCAAAGCATCGTGTCAGTATAGCTATCCGCTGATCACGTGGCATCGTCCTGATTGGTAGTCCGTCTATCGAAACCATAGAATCTGATAGACATCCTCCAAGGTCACTGTCATCTCCACTATTGGGAGATGGAAGGTGTTGGTCCGGGGCTCCCATAAGTTGATCAGGGCCATCATATAGGCCCTATCCCTGACCATAGGCTCTAGTCGAGTCACTTGCTTGAGCCCAAGAGCATCAAGCCACTCCTATTCAGCCAAATTTAGCGCCTCATGCGCTTCCGTAAACACCATGGGCACACGATACCGACTCTTCACAACCTACAAAATAAAACAACATAAAAACATTAAACACCATAAAAATATTGTACAACAAAAACATGGATATACAACCATTACACAAAAACAAAATAATTTGTCCGTTCTAGGGTTTTAACTCTACACTGATAAATTAAGCAAAAACAAATTAAAAAAATTCCAAAACAATTTTTAGTTCTAGGGTTTTTACCTCTAACTGATAAATTAACAAAAACAATAACAAAACAAATTCAAAACAATAATTTGTCAACCTAGGGTTTTTAACTCTAACTGATAAATTAATCAAAACAAAACAAAAAAAATTCAAAAAAAAATAATAATTTGTCAACCTAGGGTTTTTAACTCTATAAACTGATAAATTACAAACAAATTAAAAACTTCAAAAATAATTTTCAGTTCTAGGTTTTTTAACTCTAAACACTGATAAATTACAAACAAATTAAAAACTTCAAAAACAATTTTCAGTTCTAGGGTTTTTAACTCTAAAAACTGATAAATTACAAACAAATTAAAAACTTCAAAAACAATTTTCAGTTCTAGGGTTTTTAACTCTAAAAACTGATAAATTACAAACAAATTAAAATATTCAAAAACAATTTTCAGTTCTAGGGTTTTTAACTCTAAAATGATCAATTAAACAAAAACAACAAAAATTCAAAAACAATTTGTCAGCCCTAGGGTTTTTAACTCTAAACTGATAAATTACACAAACAAAAACATCCAAAAAAATTGTTTGTCAGTCCTAGCATTTTTAACTCTAACAGTCAACTGCTCAATTACAAACACAAAAACACAATCAAAACAAATAAACTAGGGTTAAGCTACGTTCTTATGCTCAGTTTTACCCTATGTTTCTAACCTTAGTTTTAATTTTTAAATTAGGGTTAAGCGAAGTTTTTAAGTTCCGTTCTAAACTACATTTTTCAGCTAAGTTTTAAACTAAACTTTTAATATTTATTAACTAGGGTTCACCTACATTTTTTGGCTAAGTGTTAATTTTTGATAGTCTAGGGTTTCATTTTAATTTGCAAAACAAATTACAAAAGACAGAAAACAAAACAAATTGCGATTTTCACATTATAACGCCAACAAACAATAAAGAGGAAGAACACTCACTGGTCTTGCGTCAGATCTGCCGCTTGAGGATCCGGTCCATGAACTTATGGTCATGGGAAAAATTTGACAATGCTTCACTTCACAAAATTGACCTCCTCCTCCTTAGAGCTCCAAATCACCAGGAAAAACAAATGCAAATGAGCCCACAACCTAGTTTTGGTATTTAAATAGGCTTTTTGAGCCTATAATCGTTCCTCCCTGAGACGAGCACTCTGGTTAGCACTCCTCCCACCTTGGGACAATTACTAACCTAGCATTTGTCCCACCCAGGAATGAATACAGAGCAAAAATTTCAAAAACAACCAAAAACTGCACAAACTGCAAAAAAACAAGCAATAAAAGTGTCCAATGAGAGTGCTTTTGCACTTGACATTCCGGGCATGCAAAACAAACATTGAGGTCACAAATCCTCACTATCCTACTCCCTAAGAAGGCTATAGTTAACAACTGCCTATATAAGCATGGAATCAAGAGACAGTTAACAACTGCCTATACTCCTCAACAAAATGGAGTTGCTGAGAGAAGGAACCGTTCTATTATGGAAATGGTTCGTTGTATGCTCACAGGAGCTACTCTTGGGCAACAATATTGGGCAGAAGCTGTCACCACTGCAGTGTATCTATTGAATAGGGCTCCCACAAAGGCCCTAAAAGGAATGACTCCACAGGAAGCATGGAGTGGTCGAAAACCCTCCATATCTCATCTACATATTTTCGGATGTCACGCTTTCATGCACATACCAAAAGCGAAAAGGAAGAAGCTAGATGAGAAAACAATGAGATGTATTTTTCTTGGTTATTCTGAGCACTCTAAAGGATATCGGTTGATAGATCCTTTGACCAAGAAAATTCATATCAGCAGAGATGTTGTCTTTGATGAAGCTTTCACATCACAGAGCACATCTAAAGTACACCAAGATATTGTGGAAACTAAGGAAGAGAAGATTCCTTCGTCAACACAGACAGGAGGTCCTTCTACATCTTCTTCAACTCCATCGAAGAAGAATCCTAAATGGTGTACAAATACAATCAGAGATGCAAATTTATCCACTCCTCCCAATTTGAATTTGGATAGACCTCGTACACGTAGTATGGCTCAAAAGGAGAAAGAAGCCAAAGAAACTGGTGAGGTTGATGATCTTTGTCAATATTTTGAGGAACTTTCTATGACTCCAAGTACAAAAGTAGAGGATATGGATATTGATGATGACAGGGCATTCATGTCTACCATAGATAGTCTTGAACCTGCATCAGTGCAAGATGCTCTTAGTGAGCCTCAGTGGAAGGCCGCTATGGATACAAAGTATGAGTCTTTGATGAAGAATAAAACTTGGAAGCTTGTTGATCTGCCGCATGGAAAGAAACCTATTGGCTGCAAATGGGTATATAAAGTCAAGTACAAGGCATATGGAACAATTGATAAGCATAAGGCCCGTCTTGTTGCAAAGGGCTATGCTAAAAAAGAAGGCATTGACTATGAGGAAACTTTTGCACCTACTGCTCGGATGACCACAATTCAGGTTATGTGTGCTATGGCAGCACAATATGGGTGGAAATTTCACCAGATGGATGTCAAAAGTGCCTTTCTAAATGGTGATCTCCAAGAAGAAGTCTATATGACTCAGCTTGAAGGATTTGAAGTGGAAGGCCAAAAGCAGAAAGTTTGCAAATTGGTCAAATCCTTGTATGGTCTGAAATAAGCTCCTCGAGCTTGGTATATAAAAATGGACAATCACCTTATGCAGCATGGATTTAAGAGATGTCCGTCAGATGCAAACCTCTATTTCAAGAAATAGGGTTCTGAGATAGTGTTGCTTGTACTCTATGTGGATGATGTGCTCATTATAGGGAGTTCAGAAACAATGATCTCTACTGTCAAAAGAAACCTTTGCAAATATTTTGAGATGACAGATATCGGACTTCTCCATTATTGTCTTGGTCTGGAATTCAGCCAGAAGGAGCACTCCATCAAAGTGTCTCAAAAAAAATATGCCAAGACATTACTGGACAAATATCGCATGACTGATTGCAAACCAATGGCAACTCCGATGGAGAATGGACTTCAGTTATTGTGATATGATGATTCACCTCAGGTAGATGGTACTCTCTATCGACAGACTAATTGGGAGTCTCATATATCTGACCAATACTAGGCCAGATCTCGTATTTGCTGTCAACTATCTTTCGAGGTTCATGCAGAAGCCTAAGACTACTCATTGGAAAGCAACAAAACGTGTTCTTCACTATGTCCATGGTACTATGGAATATGGCCTAGAATACAAGAGGAACAACAAATTCTTCTTGCAAGGATACACGGACTCCGACTATGTCGGATCATTTGATGATTGCAAGTCAACTTCTGGATACATTTTTCATCTGGGATCCGGTCCTGTCTCTTGGCATAGCAAGAAGCAACAGGTGGTTGCTATTTCATCAATAGAGGAAGAATATCACGCCGCACGTGAAGCTGTGTTCGAAGTGATATGGTTACGTCACATTCTGACAAGTATGGGCCATCCATCAAAATCTCCAATACACTTGTTTTGTGACAATCAGGGTGTTCTGAACCTCGTCAAGAATCCATCCATCATGAAAGAACAAAGCACATTGACACACAATGTCATTTCATTCGAGATGAAGTTCCAAAGCACCGAATTCAACTTCAACACATTCCCACCGATGCTCAAGTTGCAGACATTTTCACTAAGGCACTTGGACGTGTCAAATTTGAATTGTTTCGCATCTCACTTTGTATTGCAAAATGATGTAAGGGGATGTTAGTAGTTTAGTATAGCTATTAGTTATTACATTACCCAAATAATGTAATAAAGGGGGATGTTAGCGTACTTAACTTATTATTTTGTTTTCATTACATCTTTTGGAGTGCTGTTACAACTTCTGTAACAGAGTTCGTTTCGGTGACTATTCCCGGATGTTCGTTTGTAACGCAGTGTTATTTAAACTGCACAGCTTCAATAAACAAAATTGGTTCGTCGTTTCACAGTTAGTGTCTCAACTCTCATTTCATTGACAATGATAAACACATATATTACATAACATTTTCAAAATCAAATATTACATAACATTTTCAAACCCAAATTATGTGCATCATAACTACAAATTAGATATTAGATATTGCAGTATTTTTCAAACCTAAATTATGTGCATCATAACTTTTTCAAACCGAAATTAGATATTGCAATATTTTTAAAACATTTAAAAAAAAAAAAATTCATATTAACTAGTTCAAAAATATTTATATTACATCGTTCAAACATTTTGAAACCCAAATATTACATAACATTTTCAAACTCAAATATTACATTACACTTTCAAACCGAAATTAGATATTACAATCTTTTTAAAACATTATCAACAGAAATTACATGACATTTTTAAACATAAAATTTCATGTTAACTAGTTCAAAAAGAAACATATTACATCATTCAAACATTTTTAAACACAAATATAACATAACATTTTCAAACAAAAATTAATATATTGTAATATTTTTTAAAACATTTTCCAACTCAAATTTCAAATATTACATAACAATTTCAAACAAAAATTCCCAAATATTAGATAACATTTTCAAAATCAAATATTACATAACATTTTAAAACCCAAATTATGTGCATCATAAATAAAAATTAACTATTTCAAAAAGACATATATTACATCTTTCAAACACTTTAAATCCAAATATTACATACCATTTTCTAACTCAAATACTACATAACATTTTCAAACCGAAAATAAATATTGCAGTCTTTTTAAAACATTTTCAAACATAAATTACATGACATTTTCAAACATAAAATTTCATATTAACTAGTTCAAAAATATATATATTACATCGTTCAAACATTTGTAAACCAAAATATAATATAAAATTTTCAAACAAAAATTAATATATTGCAGTCTTTTGAAAACATTTTCAAACTCAAGTCTCAAATATTACATATCAATTTCAAATAGAAATTACATATTTTAGTCTTTTTAAAACATTGTCAACATTTCCAATCTTTTGATTGGTGCTTGGATGCTTCACTAGTGGTTGGAGTTGCCGTTTCTTTTTCTTTATCAGCTTCTGTGACACTCTCTTCTGGCAGTGCTCCAACTCTAACAAGGTTGTCATGTACTTTCACAATACTTGACACATATGCAAATTTTTCTTTGTTTGGATCTTCAAGTATTGTTGGAAGTGATTCTTTCATTTTCTCAAGCACCTTTTATGGATCTTCATGCAGCTTCTCTTTGATGTATTTTTTTAAACAATTGTTTTTTGAAACCTTTGTCTGCATTTTCTTTTTCATTTCCATTGATTTCATCAAACTTGATTTTGTTGTAAGAATATTGACATCCATGCTATTAACCTGTGTTTTCAAAATTTCAAAATTTTACTGCAAAACAAATTGCAAACTTAATTCAAAATGGATATATTGAAATTATTACAAATTTTCAAGAAATATAAAAATTTAAATGCAATAGAAAATTCGAATATATATAATTTTTTTACCTCAACCAATTCTTTTGCAGCGTCAGCAACTGCAACCTTGTCCTTATCAGAAGACCATAAGTTGTGAAATGCTTGGGCTTCAACATTAACATTCTCCAATCTACCAATAGCAACATTTAAGACATCATCAGCATAAATAAAATCAGATTTAACAATTCTTGAAGTAGCTTGTTTTAGCAAGCCTTCAAGCTTTTCAGGTTCATATTTGACTAAAGAATAAGTAGAATCTATTTTTTCATAATTTTTATATCGAGCATTAATTTCCCTAATAAGGACCTTTGCCTGATATTTCTATTCTTTCAACTCCTGCAAATATTTCAATATAAACTCTTGAATTGTTGACTTGGTACTTGCTACCAATGAAACATTTTCATTAAAATTGACAACATCATCCTCAGTTTGAGGACCCTGAGAATGAGGGTTATCTCCTTGGACAGGTGGTTCTGATTTTTGCTAAGCTGCAGGGACTTCTTCTCATGCTAGATCTTTAAGCACATTTTTTGCCCTTAAGACTTCAATGTTACCCTAAAATATGTAATCCTCATAAAGTGGAACATTATCCAATCCCTATCTAGAATATTTAGGTGTCTGTGTATTTGAAGAAAATGAAAATTGATATCATACATACCCATAACTTATTGCTGGTATGTGTGATATCTGTGGGTGTGAAACCCCATGCCTAGAACTTCATGAAGTGCCTTGTGATCTTTGTGAAAACAAATGTTTTACAACATCGACTTGCCCTCGCATAGGCATTATCAGATGTTGTGACTATCTCTATTTCTTATTGCGTGGAAGTGGTGAAATGGGTGAGTGTGATACATGTGGAGGTGGTGGCGACATATGCCCTCTAACTTGTGATGTTACTACGTAAACATGAGAATCAACTAAAAAAAGTCAAAAATATTTTGTTAGAATTCTACTTAAAAAAAAAAAAAAAAAACTTAATTTAAATTTACACATAGAATCATAGATTTACCTCATGAAATGCATTGCAATTGTCCTGCATTGGGGGAGGGGTTGGCCACACTAGACTCAACTTGCACATTTTGTGCATACCTAGGTGTATGAGAAACCCCAAGAGTAGCTGCTTGCATGGCATGTTTGAGTGACCTTTGCATAGTAACAGGTGTTGCTTCAGAGCCCGCATCTTCAGAATCACCTGTTTGTTCTGGCCTGTGACCCCTATTGGTAGCAATATGTTTAGTCCTTGAAATTTTTGCCTTTGCCTACATATAGATGAAAAATAAATAAAAAATGGAATGTGGTAAACTATAAAATAGTATGTCAAGGACAATGATGTAGTTATTACCCTCAATTCCTATGGTGTCATGGCAATAGAGTGTATTTTTGAATGCACAACAGTTGGTACAAGAGTAGTTAACAAATTATGAAAAGACTCAAAATATAAACCTAAAAGATAATTTACAATGGCCACAATGGGCTGAGTCTTAGGCCGAGTCTTGGTGGTTGCAATTTGGACTGCGTGCAACTCAGTCCTGATTCGATCTGAAATATAGGTACACCAATCGAACTTGTGATTTTTTTCATACTAAACAATATAATAAAGTTTCCAAAATAGAATTTTTGGTCTTCCCAACATAATAAGTCTATCCTGGAAAAAATTGATAATGGCCTTCAGATTTTGATGGTTAACATAGCTTATCAATAAACCTCTTTTTGATTTGGCGTTAGAAGCTGCATAAAAAAATTTGATGTCAATTTACAAATTTAAAACATTGAAAATTAATAAAATACAATTAACAAGATTAATACCTACCAAATCCTCTGATGAAAGATCGTACTTGTTATCAAGGTGTGCTTTTTCATCTAGAGAAAGTTGTGACCTCGGTGACACTTGATTAAAACCAATGAATGGAAGACCAGTAAAGCTGTGAATATCTATAGGGGTGATGCTGAAAACAACATTTCTAGTTCATAGTTTAATGCTCACTGTACGTCTATCACAGTCATAACCAGAGATAATATGCTATAGGAGCCCTTTATATGTTCTAAAATGTGGCATAGAAATGAGGGTTGATAAACCTACATTATGGAGACACTGAAAGTTCATCCCTGGTGTTGTTATCAGATCTGATATCAAAGTGCATGCAAAATTCTTGAATTTTGGTGTGATTGTGGAAGGGGTATCCATTGGAAGTAGTTGGAAGTAGAAGAAAAAATATTGGGAATCAAAACTGAAAGGTCGATCAGAAAGGTTAGCTCTGGTTGTAGCAGTCATAGAAACAAAATGGGAAAATGACTATTGATGCCCTTTTATAGACTTGAAATATATCTTACATGTGGTAACATCATATTGGATACATGGTAGTATTGGACATGCAACAATGTACTAGATTGCAGTATACACCTGGGTGGCGTTAGGACCAAACTGTACATTCGGTCTGAGATCGGCACATATTATGCATTCGGTTCTAGGCCAGCTCATATTATGCATCCGTTTTGAGGCCGGACCATAATATGCATCCGGTTTGAGACCGAACCATTATATGCATCCTGTACAATATCGGTACATTTTATGTGCCCAATTTGAGGCCGATGAATATTATGCAACCGGTTCGATACCGACACATATTATGCATCCGATTCTAGGTCGGAACATATTATGCATCCGATTTAAGGCCAGACCATAATATGTTTTCGTTTCGAGCCCAAACTATAATATGTATCCAATCCAAGACCAAACCATAATATGCATCCGGTTCGAGGCCAGACCATAATATGCATCTGGTTAGAGGCCGAATCATAATATGCATCCGGTTTTATGTCGAACCATAATTATGCAACCGGTCCAAGATCGGTGCATATTATGGATCCGGTTCAAATTCAAACCATATTATGCATCCGATTTGAGGTCAAATCATATTATGCAACCGGTCCAAAGCTGAACCATATTATGCATCCGACCCGAGACCGAACAATATTATGCATTTGGTCCAAATATGGACCATATTATGCATCTGGCCTGAGGTCAGACCATATTATGCATTCAGCCCAAGACCGGGCTAAATTTTGCGTTCGGGCCATTGCCACGGTTTTAAACGTCACCGACATATTTTTGACCAGTTTCGACAAAACTTTGAATTTCGCCCTTTTTTGCCAATTTTTTGGGAAAAATTAAGTTCATTTGTCATGCCATCACACATGCAGTTTGACTGGTTTCACCGGGGTTTCGTAATAGTTTCGTCATTTTTTTATAAGTACCTTTCGGGTCCTACCTCTTATGCATAACCCTGCTCCTCATATATTTTTTATAATGCACCTCATTTGAACTACATTTACAAGGTCAAATCCATTTTTTTTTTTTTATCTTTCCTTAGACTCTACCCTAAAAAATATGATCATTTCTATCATTAATTATATTTCTCCATGCAATATTGATCTCATAGTTTTCATATTAGCATCCTTTGTGAAATTTATGATAAAATTTGCAAGTTTCATTTGAGAAAGTATTACAAACATGTTGGCCCAATGGGTGAATAATTCTAATCTTATAGATAAAATGGGTGCTACTTGTAGATGAAATTTTGTGGGTATAGGCTTATAGGCATTCAAAACCCTTGTCTAATTTTATCCCTCATGCATGATAATTTACATAAAGTAAAAATTCTACAAAGGTGATTCTTGATAAGTTGTTTTTGTCATTCTTGATAGATACTCATGAGTTCTTTAGTTATTTTCAACACTACCATATTTAAAAAAGATAAAATTTAAGTGTAGTCCATGGGAGGATACTACAGTTATATCTCAAGTATCAAATATTACCAATAATAATATGATGACAATATATTATGAAGCATAGGATAAATACATCAATTTTGAAAAAGATACAACCAGTTGAATGATTCTAGACTAGCAAACATATCAATTTTTTAATAGACCTTTTATTTTCTAAAGTTAATGGTGATCTATGTTGGATATTTGTATAGAAGAGCTATTGGTTTAGACACTATAAATTGGAAAGGTTTTGTATCACTTAATACTTTTATATTAATGGCAATTTTTAAATTTTATTACCTCTAAAAAGATGTAATATTCAGGAAGACAAACATAGTTGAGACATAGGATAAGGACCAATATGTTTATCTCAATATCATTATAAATTACAAGATGAAAATTTGAAAAGAAGAATTGGCACATAATAATATCTACCAAGATTTATTTTAATGATAAAATAATAAATACAATTGTGTGGTAGGGCAGCCTGAGTCTATATATTTTAGAATTTGGATATTCCTATTTTTGAAGCTCATCTTCTAGAATAAGATCATCAATTGGGAATATTTAATTTATTCTAAACTAATTAGAAAATTGTGTAGAATCTTCATAATAAATTTATTTTAAACTAACTATCATCTAATATTTGTTTTTTTTAAATTAATTTCAAGAAAGGATAATTTGAGGATCAAGAGGAAAATTGAACAATGATTACAAATTTCCTTATGCTATATAGAAGAGTAAAGGATATTTTTTCCATGATAACTTCTTGAGGTATATATTTTTAAAACCCTTATCTAGGAAAACAACATTATATTGATGAGTTCTACCAAAACTTATTCCAAAATAATTAATACAGAAATAAATAACTTAGAAGAAAACAACTCACAATAAATCATGCACATAGAACACACTTGATTTACCCTATTTCACCTAATATGGGCTACTCCAACAAACAAGAGCCACACCTCCTTTGATATTATTATTCACTCATTTTATCATAATGGGACATTACAATCAATATAAAGGAAACTCTTCTAACCCTAAACCACAACGTGGTATTAGAATACCATGGGCAAAATACCATGGGCTAAAATCACCCATACCCATTAATCATGGGAATTCCACCAACGCCTTTGAAAATAGTTTCGATAATATCTCTGATAATATCTTCGAAAAAAGGGGGCCCAAAAATTTGACACATCCAACATCCTCCCACTTGTTGAATACTTTGCATAAAGGCTATAATCAATGTTAGTTCCAATATCCAGTATTGCTAGACGCATTTCAACTGTACAAAACATGAACTTTTTTGTGCTAACTGCCTTGGTTAAAGCATCTCCAACATTTTCTTTAGCATCATAGGTAGGTTTTTAGCCATAGAGGGATGTCTTTATTGCTAGGGTTTTAGTTCATTGAAGAGGATCTAGGGTTTCTAGGAGTTATAGAAAACCTATTCCAAAGTGGGAGTTTTACGTAGAAGGAGCTTGAAGTAAAATTATGTCAAATCATTCAAGGATAGAGATAGAGAAATTTTATGGAAAAATTTTTGAGCTATGGAAATTAAATATGGAGGATTTTATCATGGACAAAGATCATGGTATATTATTTCTAAATAGAAATCTACTAGTACATCTGATGAAGATTCATAAAAGTTGAATTAGAAAGCGAGGAGTCTAATTCGATTGTGCCTTGTAGATTTAGTATTAATCAATGTTTCTAGAGAAGCTACTACAAAGAATATCTAGGAGAAGTTAGGGGCTCTGTATCAGTCTAAGTCCCTGGTAAAAAAATTATTCCTCCAGAAGAAATTGTATAATCTGAGGATGAATGTAGGGGATTCAGTAGTAGATCATCTTAATGCATTCAATATAGTGGTAAGTCAACTTACATTTGTTGAAATTAAGTTGAATGAGGAAGATAAATGTATTACTTTGCTATGCTCTTTAATATATTTATGGGATAACCTGGTTGTAGCAATTGGTAGTACAAATTCATCCACATTTAAGTTTGAAGATATTATGGTATCTCTATTATAAGAGGATATGAGGAGAAAAGCCATGGAAGGCACATCAAGGGATGCCCTAACAGTGAGAGGGCATGCCAAGGAAAAATATAAAATGAGATCTGGTGATAGATCTAAGTCGAGAGGGAGATCCAAGTCTCGAGGAAGCTTTGAGATAAAATGTTGAAAACATGGTAAGCTTGGACACATGAAGAAGGATTGTAGATCAAAGAATGTTGATTCTATAAAGTGATATGATGAATCCACTTCCACAGAGATAAATAAATCCACTGATAAATGAGAGGATGTATATTTAGCATTTTACTCCACACGTTCAGATAGTAAATATTGGTTGATCGATACTAGTGCCTCTTTTCATATGACTCCTCATAGGGGGTGGTTCAATGAATATGAAAAATATTATGGAGGGGAGGTACTTTTGGGAGATGATTCACCACTTAGAATCATTGGTCATGGAAGAGTGAAAATACTATTGCAAGATGGTAGGGTTAAAACCCTCCCAAGTGTGATGCATATTCTTGGTCTTGCTAGAAATTTAATTTTTGTAAGCAAAATGGTTGATGTAGTAGTGAACATCAGTTTTAGTAAGTATTCATGCAAAATGGTTCATGGATCTATGGTGTTAGAAAGAGGAGTTCGAATTGGAACCCTGTATAAGCTATTGGGAAGTACTATAACAAATGATGCAATAGCTCGACTATTCTTGAGGATGAACTAAATAAAATTTCAATGCTTGCGTCTAACTAAAAATCCTCAAATTTGGCCTCTAAGGCCTTCAAAATTCACCTACAAGTAAAACTAGTTTTACTAGTTTTACAAAATTAAACAATTACAATTTTTTTTTTCGGGTGATGCAAGATCACTATTACACCACTGGATGCTCCTGCATCAGTTGCTAGTGGTTATACTAACATGTTATTTTCATTTGATTCTACTATCTCATTATTTTTTTGTCATTATATATCATATTGATGTTGACCAATACCTATAAGATTTAGGTAACAAATCTAAAATAATATAGTTGGAAAATATTTTTATACTTAAATATTATAGAATGGTCAATCAAATTTGTTGAAGTTCACCTTCATAAAAATATCTAGGCATAAGAAATAAAACTATAAGTTTTCTAACATCTAATTATTTTTAATATAGGAAATTAGGATTTTGAGGTATTTGGGATAAGTGATGGAATATGATGAGTTCCAACCCTTAAACCAAGGTTCCAATTAACCTTAACATTATCTCATTGAGTTTTGGAGAAAAATAGGTGGAATAAAGAGTTTTACATTACAAGATAAGGTTTGATTCTCATAGGTAAACCTTCTCACTTTGTACAATAGTTTATGAACAAGTAGTGGGGAGCTATGAATTTAACCAAAATAATTTGAAATTTAATAAAATGATATGAACTTAAATGGTAAAATGGTGAGCTTTCATTGTGGAAAGCTAAGTTCAAATCAAAGAGTATTAATCATAAAAAATCTACATATGACACTTAGAAATATTTAATGTGTCCTCTTATTTTTATTATTTTATTTTTAAAAATATTTCAAAGTAGGTGCTTGTTTTAAACTTAATGTGTAGAGTCATCATGCAGTATGTGACAATATGATTCATTGTAATACAAAATGTAAAATAATTTTAACCTCATGTTAATAAAATGCTTAAAAACCCTAGTTATGGTCCCTAATATCTAGATTTTTATTCACTAACTTGGTCTATGTCTAAATTTTATAGAGGGAATATTATGTAGTGGTTCATTCCGATGTTTAGTATATTCTAAATATGGTAGTAGATGTGGATTATGAGGCAAAGAACATTATTTAAAACATGTAGCTAAATTTTATAATGGATAAAAACATGTCAAAGGATTATTGTGGTGTTTGGAGTGCATAAACCATTTTATTTCAAGGAAGCATGGTTGATGGCTTTAGAAATACATCCATAATGAGTTTGCACTCCAACACCCAATAATGGCATATCAAATACTACTTAGTTTATTTTTTAAATAAGAAATCAATATTATGTTTTTGGGACATAGATGCCTTGTAAATGCATTGTAAAATAATATTTTTAGGTTACGAAAATTTGAATAGAAACTTCTTTTATTATAGGAAAATCTAGAGGTGTAGGTGTAGTTAGAACTTCAAAAAGGGTTTTTATTGGTACCTACGCAGAGCATTATTTTATACAAATAAACCATGTGGTAGAAATGGGGGTTCTTCTTATTGGAGTAAAGCTCCTATCTTTGCTTAATGTTTTAAATATTGTAGTGGAAGGGGACTCCCACAATATCATTAACTACTTAATTGGTAATGTAGAAATAAGTTGTATGGTGGAAAAAATATTAAGGGATAGCAAGTCCTTACTATAGTCCTTCCAAGAGGTGAAAATCATGCACACATTAAGAGAAGGAAATAAAGTTGTTGACTTCATGGCCAACCAAGGAGTTAATAACAACTCAAACAATATTTGGATATAATTGTTTCCTCCTCACATGATCTACACTTTAGGTCATGATGGTCATTCTAACTCTGGTAATGTGGAAATTCTCTAGGTTGTGATCTATCATGGACATATTTCCTACAAGGATTTTTTTTATTTTCCTGAGCAATGTTCTTAGTGCTAATTATAGGGAATCAAAATGGAACAATACCAATGCTTTTATGACCAAGGCTAAATTTTAGTTGTATAAGTTTACTTGAATTTACTATGGATGGTATGTCTTACTGTGGTTGAATATCTAGGGGGTATCAAACCTATTGGTAGGAAGAAGAGTGTCAATACCTAGATGGGAGCCAATTATGTAGAAAGGGATACCCAAATTTTATACCTTTGCAATAGATAGGGGGTGCATGTTAAGGAGGATCTCCTATTTTAGTATACGTTATACCATAAGAATCATCCTCTTTGGAATACTCAGGTGTTGAAGATATCCTAGGAAGAGCTGAAGGTCTAGGTGAAGATTAAGAAGAAGAAGAAAGACTTGCAGGTTTATGACAACCTCTATAGATCTTAGTTAGCAATTCTACTCTGTTGTTTTGTTTGTCATATTCTATTACTGGCCTCTTTCACTGGTTTTTCATGTGGTTCTTTGATCTGATCTCTTTATCCGTCTATTCATTTTTGGCCTTGGGTATTTGTCCATGCTGGTAGTTTTTTTATACTATGTAAAAGGGTTTGGGCCCTTCCAAAAACCCTTGTTTTCACCATTAATCAAAAAAAAAATGAAGAATTTTTTAAATTTATTTTTTTTATTTGTTTTAAAACTCAAATCCCTTCAAATTAAAAATTAAAAGAAAAACAATTGTATTAAATAATAAAATATAATAAAATTAATGATTTAGAAGAAATGATAGCTCTACTTTCACATATACAAAAACATAAAAAAATATAAATATAATTAGTGTTTTGATACTTTATAAGTCAAGAAGTTTTTAAAAATATTTATGAAAATACCTCAATGAAATGTTCACTGTATACCTTAGGTTATTTATATTTTAGTGGGGAAACTCATTATTTGGAATTATCTCTATCATTGTGATAATGTGATTTCACATTTGCTACTCACTATCTTGAAATGCATTTTATATAACAAAGTTCTTTTTTGAAAATGAATTTGAAATAATTATATTAAAAAAAGATTATTTATAAGTTAGGATGAGACTCCTACCAACCTTAGGCATCAAGAGAACCTGTGTCCTAAATTTTTAATAAAATTCCATAAATTTAAAACCCAAGATCCTAAGAACTAACCACTTTTGGTCACAATGTTAAAAGGATATATGCATTAGAGCAAAAACTCCTAAATCGTATATCTATAATGGTTTTCCAAATTATCCAAACACTAGATTTAATCACCAACTTATCCAATACTTTTATCCTTAATTTCTATGCCATTGTGTTATTGAACCCCTACATCCTTCTTGGTACCCATCTTAGCTAGGAAATTTACCACTTTATTCAAAGCTCTACCCACATAAATCAAAATCACATCATTTAATTCCCTACACAATTTTTTAATTTTGGTGATAAGAATCCTCAACCTCCACATCTCTAAAGAAAAATTTATCATGCAATCTAGAGCTCATACAAAGATTTGAGAATTTGATTATATAATTATCCTGCTATAACCTTGTATTACCACCCATATAGAAGTAGATTTGAGTAGTGTTCTTAACACTAATTATGAGCAATGAAAATGGAACAATCCTTATGCTTTTATGACCAAGGCTAAATTTTAGTTGTATAAGTTTATTTGAATTTACTATGGAAGGTAGGTCTTACTGTGGATGTCTCTTTGGGGGGTATCCAATATTTTGGTAAGAATAAGAGTGTTAATACCTAGATGGAAACCAATTATGTATAGAGGGATGCCCAAAATTTGTACTCTATAATAGATAGGGAGCCCATGTTAAGGAGGACCTCCAATTTTAGCATACATTCTACAATAAGAATCATCCTCTTTGGGATACTCAGGTGTTGAAGGAATCCTAGAAGATGCTTAAGGACCAAGTTTAACTTAATATGAATAAGGAAGAATTGCAGGTCAATTATAGCCTCTTAAAATCTTAGTTAGCCATTCTACTTTTTTGTTTTGTTTGTTATTATTTTATTACTAGCCTATTGCATTCGTTTTTCATGTTGATTTGATCTCTTTATCTAGTTATTCCTTTTAGCCTTGGTTGTTTTTCCTTGCTGGTAGTTTCATTAGCCTATGTAAAAAGGTTGGGTCCCTTCCAAAAACTCTTATTTTCACCATTAATGTAAAAAAAATTGAAGATTTTTTAAATTATTTTTTAATTTGTTTTAAAACTCAAACCCTTTCAAACTTAAAATTAAAAGAAAAAACAACTATATTAAATAAAAAAATATAATAAAAGTCATCATTTATAAGGAATGGTATATCTATTATCACATATACAAAAACATTAAAAAAAATATATAGTTAGTTTTTTGATACTTTATAATTCAAGAAATTTTTACAAATATTTATGTAAATGCTTCAAATAAATTTTCACCATATACCTTAGGTTATTTATATTTTAGGGGAGAAACTCATTATTTGGAATTATCTCTACATTTTCGTAATGTTATTGCACATTTTCTACTCACTATCTTGGAATTTTGTAGACACAAAAACAACACCAATCCGATTATGTGACAACAAGCGCTGATCGCATTGACACAAACAGCCCCTAGGGCAGCCGCTAGAGGTTAAACAGTGGTCCTAACGAATTCGAGGTCAGAGGTCAATTTGGCACATTTTTGGCACCTTGCTCTCTGCTCGTCCCACCCAGGGATGAATACAAACTGGCATTCATCCCACCCAGGGACGAATAGAAGCATTCGCCCCAGGGTGAGGCGAATAGAAAGTTTGACTGGCAAAAAGTCAAACCTCGAAAAGTTTGCCAGTTAACTAAGGCTTCAGACCATGCAATTGTGAGGAATAGCTTTAAATAAAGGAGAGAGAATTTTGTCATGCATGTATTTATTTTAAATACTTCATGCAAGGAGATTCTAAATCAGGGAATTATCTTTTCTCTCAAAATAGGACATGCAACTCAAGTGGCACCCTCGCATGCGCAATTCAAACAGAGAGACCCTAGGTCTATAAATTGGGGAGTTTTCCCACCCAAAATATACAGATAAGGAGCATTTGAGCAACGAAGTGCTACCAATTTACATACCTCCTTGCGATTTGTGCCTTTCACATCCTTAATCTGTCATTCGAAAGGGAGGTTATTGGGTGACTATTGGAAGCACGAATCAAGACCCAAAACCCAATTTTTGGCCATAATATCCCACAAAATTTGTTGAAAACATCCCATAACAGGTTTTGGACCCATACCAAGTGTATTTGTGCCGAAACAAAGTATCAAACGGTGGGCGTCCTTCCCCCGGGTGCTCCCCAACCTGTCCCAGTTCTAAATGCCCCACCCCAGGACGGATAGAAATATGTGGTAGATTTCATTTATTTTCTTTTTGCATATTATTCTAAGTTATTCAAGTAGGTTGTAGTTTAAATTTCATTTCATTATGAGCAATTTTGACCAGGTTTTTGTCATTTCCCGCCTTTACTAATCTACATATGCCATCATCAGAATCTAGGTTCTAGAGGAAAAATTAGATAAATCTGACCATATGGGTCTTCCCAAAGGACCCCCAATTAGCTAACCCCAACTTTTCAGGTCATTTGGAGCTTCCTAGGTAGGACATTGAAGAGGGTGCTTTATGACAAATTATTGCAGGTTAATTCGTCCCACCCCAGAGCGAATACAAATCTGTGAGGAATTTCCTGACTGTTATTTTTGCAGTGGTTTCCTGGTAACATATTCGTGCTTATGTAAAATTTGCAGGTCGTTTTGATGTTATTCGGTCATCGTTTTAATATTTTCATGCATACACTAACAGTAGGCCTTGGGAAATGCATGTTTTATTCTATCTGCAGGTGCTACTAATATTTTATGTTTCCTTGAACGTAGGTATTCAACATAAGAGGAGATTTAAGGAATCAAAAATCATACACACAAGTTGCGGTGATGCTTTGGTCTACCCATTTTACATGTGGGCACGCGGAAGAAGGATTTGCTATCTATGGATGTGATAAAGAAACATATTTGACACTCCTATCCCCTAAAAATGAAGGAGACATATTGTAACATGAATTTACAAGCATATCAATAAAAAGGGAAGCATCTTTCATATTGCTTTTATCTTGTGCCGATTCGTCTATGTTCTTTTTTTTCATGCATGTTGCAATATATAGGCTATTAGCGTTAAGTTTGATTTTAAACGCATCTTTCTTGGCATATTCCTTTTTGTTTCCATATCCTCATGATTTTAGTGGCAATCATGGTGGGAATTTTTTTCCTTTATTTTTAATATTAACTTTCTGATTAAAGTTGCTTGTTTTTGCTTACAGGTACCCAATTTTCAAACGCTGGACTGTTGTTCGTTTTTGTCTGTGGCGAATACATAGCTGGAATTCATCTTACCCAGGGATGAATAGGATTTCGTCCTACCTTGGAATGAATACAGATTTTTTATTCATCTCACCCTAGGATGAATAGCTCCCTGTGCACTTTTCAGGAAAATATTTAGAGACATCCAATTTGGGCAGAGAAGAGGTAGGGGTCTTAAACACCCTCTGTCAATTTTCTGCTTTTTGTTTTTTGTTCTCTGGTTTTTTTTGCTTGCATAGGAGAGTTTAAATGCTTGCTTGTTTCATTTTTGCAACTTAAAAATAACCCCACACACCACGTGGTAATTTAAACCAAGGAGTTGGTCGTAAAACCCCAACCCTTGAGCAAGACCAACGGTGGATTTCATCATCACCTTGGCTTGAGATATTGCATCCATAACCCTAATCATGACTGTTGCTAGACGTAAATCCTAACGAAAGCTGACCAAGTGTAGCTTGGGGTGATTCCCAGTGCATGAGGATAAGTCTTCTATGGTAGGTGTCATAAATAGAGAGATTCCCCTTTCGTACCGCATATGTTCCATGTATCATCTGCTCTTACGTACCTATAGTCTCCCTCACGTAAGGGCGGGTATATAGAGAGGTTGGTATATCGGTCTGGCAATGGTATATTGAAGAGTTGACCATTTTGGGAGTCACAAGAGCCATCATAATTGCATTTAAATGGTATTCACCAAAAGCTTTCAAAAACAAAAAAAAAAAAACAAAATCAAAACACACTAAACCAGATTTAGGGTACACTTATAATATTTAAAAGAGATAATCATTGCTTGTGTGTGTGATATTTTCTATTTAGTGTAGCATAAAAAATCATAAAAAGAAAAATCAAAAAAAAAATCTATGCATTTTTAGGTAAACATCACCATGGTGTACACCCATAGCCGAGCCCGATCACGGGCAGAAGCTGCAGAGAGTGCACCAAGGGGGACAAGTCACCTCCGATATAGTCCTAAGGACTTGGTCATCCTACCTTGGTGGCATGGCACCCAAGATAGTCCACATCATGCCATAACAGAACAGGATTATAGAGGCACCTCCTTGAGGGGCACCCCCACTCAGCATAGACCTTTTCAAGAGGAAAACCTACACGTGGCACTCAACATAGAAAGTAGGCCTTCCTTAGATGCTCGTTATGAGTGGCCTAGTGATGAAGTGTTAGAGCAATAGAGGGTCCAAAAGGAGGGGCCACATGATTTTTTCATCCCTCCTTTACCCCGTATTACTGTTAGAAACACTAGGCAATATCTAGAGTATCAGGCTCTCCAAACAGGGCAAGACAATTATGCCCGCACCTTTTATGCATACGAAAGAGAGAACGAGGAAGACCACTATGTTCCTCAAGAGCAATACACAGTACAGGAATGATGCACTTTTGCACCCGCTATGTATCCAGATCACTCATTGAGGCCAGAGCCTCAAGTGAATGCCACTAACCTCGACAGAGGGAAGCAACCCATAGGGGTCTCGGATCATCATGACCGAGATAGACATGTAGGAGAGGCATCTAGGCTTCCTAAACAAGAGACGGCAGAACAAATTGACTTGGAATTTTCCAAACTAGCCACCTGCCAAGTGCAAATCATGCAGCTCAAGCAAGACCAACAAAAATTAGAACATTTGTGTCACCTTAACAAAGAGTGCATTCAACATCAGACAGTCGAGTTGCTTCACAACCATGTTCCTGAGAAGGTCCCAACCCATCATGCACATAAATTAGAAGTGTATGAGAGGCGCAACTCCTTGGTGTGAGACAGGTCTCCATGACCTCATCAAGCACTGCCTCCAAGACCTCCTAGACCTGAGCGGGAAACCATTTCCAGACACTATGATGGGCACCCTCTGTGGGCACCCATCAATGTTTATAGGCCTAGGCCAGAAACTCCTCAAGAAGCCTATGAGGAGTATGAACAAGAATAGTGGGCTGAAACACCCTATCAAGGCAGAAGGGGTGTTACCCAGCTACCCATCCAAAGGCCTCAAATTCCCTGCAACTCATAGCAAGAGCAAACCAAATAGGAGGAAATCAAATCCTTCGATGCATATAAAGTGCTGCTAGAGCACTTAGAGTCTATGGAGTTTAATACTTCTAGGCCCCAAAAGCCTACTTTACGCCAACTTCGTAGTCATCCTGTGCATCCGTCAGTGTCGAAACCTCCATACCCTAAACACTTTAAGCTACCCCAGTTGGCACTCTTTAGAGGGGAGGAATATGCGTAACTCGATTCCTGAGCCAATGCTTTGGAATTCAGGACAATGATGCTTTGCTATTAAGAACATTTATAACTACATTCGTAGGCTCTACCTCGGATTGGTTTAATCAATTACCAAAGCACAACATATGTAACTTGGATCAGCTAATGGACGTGTTCCTAGAATGCTTCACCTTCAACACCAAGAAAAAGGCGTCACTAAGTGATCTAGCTAGCCTTAGGCAGTATGAGGAAGAATCTATGGCAGCATATGGGAACCGGTGGAGGATGTTGCTTTCAAAGGTGCCCTACCTCCCTCCTATGTCTAACTTGACTCAAAAGTTCTCCAAGAGATTTTTGAGATCGATATCTATGCTATTGTAGCTGTAACAATATGCCACTTTAGAGGAATCTCTGGCACAAGCCAGAATCATCAAGGAGATCAAGATACAGGATGGCAAAATTGCCAAGCCTAAGAAAAAAGAATGGAACAAGAACACCAAAATAGGGACTACGCAACAAAAACCCACTGTGGTCAATCAGGTTGCTATAAATGTCCCTAAGCCTGCACAAGCAACATAGCCTCCAAAGGCTAACTATCAGGTGGTGCCTCCCAACAACTATGATAGAGAAAACCAAAGGAAAGAACAAAATTAGTAGCGTCACCCTAGGCGATAATTTATGCCTTACACAGAGTCTAGGGACTCCCTGTTTGACCGCTTGTCAATGGTGAACTTGATCAATCTGCCAAAAATTCAAACCATAGACCCTAATGTGCCAAAGACTAAGGGGTACAGGGAGGACTTGTACTGTAGGTTCCATAGACGAAAGTGACATGACCTTAACTCTTGTTGGAAGTTCAAAGGTTTGGTGCAAGACCTCATTGACAACAATACATTGGTAGTGGATAATCCCATAGCGCCCAACAACCAACAAATGGGAGTTTTCAGAGACCCCTTGCCCGCACATGATGCACAAGCAAAACCCCTTCACATCAATGAGGTGCAATAGAATTACCCCATGGAGGGGTATGTAGGGATGATAAGCATAGTGACTAGGAACAAGAGATATCCCGGAGCTTCCCCCATGGCATTCATAAGAGAAGTTCCATCGACGTCACAACCTCAACAAAACCCTACGCAGATTCCCCTGCCTAGACCAGTGGCTACAATTCAGACTAGACTTACCCAAAGTCTAAGGACCACCTCAGCTAGGCTCTCCATATACAAGCTTATTCAACAATCAACGTCCCATCGAGAGGCTTTCATGGAGATATTAAAGGCCATTGAGCTGCATCCCCACGAAGTGAATTATTTCAACAAATTCATGGGCCATGTGAAAAAATTTACATAACCAATCATCACCTTTAGAGAAGATGAATTGAAATCGATGGCTAGTGATGTGGCAGATCCACCCCTGCACATTATTGTGCGGGTCAACGAGATTTCGTATAAGCGGGTGTTGGTGGACACTGGTTTGTCTAGTAACATTATTACAATTGTAGCATTAAAACATTTGAAGTTGTCGGCCTCTCACATTGTACCTTCCACCTATACTCTTCGAGCATTCAATGATGCGATATGCTCGACAGTTGGCACAATTGTCCTACCCATCCAAGTGGGACAAAAGACCATTCATACATTGTGCCACATCTTAGAAGGTGATATGACTTATAATATCTTGCTGGGGTGACCTTGGATCCGAGACATGAAGTGTGTCCCTTCAATTGCTCATCAATTCTTAAAGTATAAATTTTAAGGACAGGTGCATGTAGTCCCCGCAGAATTAGAGCCCTTCAAATACTGCAATTCGGTGCAACTAATGCCGTAGTCGACCCTTCCATCAATGCATTTGGATTTTTAGTTAAATCCATCTAAATAGGGTCTGATTATGCAGGAATCCCCATTTCCAAGTCCTTCAAATTCCTAGTCGGGTCCATCTTCCTCATCTGGTCCTTCAACAGTGATGCCACCTCTGGTGGCCACACCAAAGGACAAGGGAAAGAAACCCCTGGAAGAGGAACCACCCCTAGTCTCAAACATCTCTACAGAAGAGGTGCATAGCAGAATGGAAGTCGAGACGCCTAGTTCACCCCACATGGAGTGGACTCAAGGAGAACTCCCATTCACTCCCCCTCAAATGCCAACAATCATAGTTGAGATGGCCAACATAGGATTGGGGGAGTATCTAGTGCAAAACATTATAGCAACGCCCACACTTGAGTCCATGCAAGACATGGGGAGACCTCGACTCCCCATAGGCTCTGTGGTTCCTTTAGGCTACCCACCCAATCAGACAAACTTTGTTTATGGGGGTCTGGATACTGGCGTTGAACCTCACCTACAAGAAGAGGAACATGAAGAGCCCTTTCTTGAGGACGTGAATTATTTGTCTAACCCAGACTTTGCATTGAGATATCTTGGCCAATGCAATTGGCATGGATATGGGCTGGGCAGGTATGAGCAAAGAGTGCATGTTTTGTGCCAACCAAGATATCAAATTCCTTATGACAAGTCAGGATTAGGGTTTAATCACCCCTTGCCCCTAGACATATTGGTAGAAAACATGCAAGGCCTAGGGATAGGCAATAAGGATGGGTTGGCATTAGATCCATATGTCAATCCTAATACAACTTATACATTGGGGGATTATCTCCCATTACGAACAAGCAACCTTGTTGACCTTAACAACCCTTTCCCTTCGGTCGAGAAGGAAGACAATTCAAGGACTCATCTCCATGAAGGATATGGAAAAGAACAAGAAGGGTCTTCGAATGATGAGTTGGATTACGATGTAGCACCTTGGGATCCTTTCGAGTCTAATAACAATCATCCACAAGTGCATCCCATGGATGATGATCAGGAGACCTTCCTGACCATGTTCCCTTTAGATGTTTCAATTGAGCATGTGCTACCTCACAAGAATCAGGTCCCCCTACAAAGAGTGGAACAACCCCGATGGGACCATATTAATCTGCTTGAGCAATATGAGCTTCATATGTCACAAATAGCTATTGGTGCCAATGAAGGCCTTTGGATTTCTGACAGTGATTACGAAGATGAAACTGAGATGGCTTATCTCAATCATATGTGACAACAACAATATCCCTTGGACATAGATGACATGTTTGAACAACTACACCTAGGGCCAAGGCATCGGTGGCACCTAAACCAAGTGTAGTTATAGCAATTACTGCACCTGCCACTCCAGGTATACAGAGAACATCTTTCGCCTAGAGACCCTATAGCACCATTAGTGCCTAGGGTAGATCCTGTCCTATTATACACACATAGGGCTGATCCATTTGTACCAGTGCCCATAGAGCCAGATCCAGAGCACGAAGAACATCCTGAATGTCAGAGTCATTACACCTACAATAATGGAGACCACAATAATTTCATCAACATGATCTCCATTGACTTAACTACCCCCATCCATGATTTAGCCAACCCAACATAGTCATTACATCTAGACATAGAGGCTATCGATTGGGATCGTGCTGACACACCACCATCCCCATCAGAGTACTGGCCTTGTGGTGGGATGTTTCACTTCACTCCAGGACAAACTTAGGATGTCTTCCATGTTGAAGAGGAACCCGACGTTCCCAATGATGATCTTAATTCAGCAAATGATATCCACCTGATCCCAACTCCACACTAGTTGGAGGACGGATCCCACATGTCGGTCGAGGCGACGAATGACGTAGACATTGGCTCTGATCCAATGAATACATAGATTCTCAAGCTGGTGGTAAGTCTCTCCCTCGAAGAGAAAGTTGATTACATTGCCCTTCTCAAGGAGAAGGAGGTTTTTGCATGGTCATACAAAGACATGCCGGGACTAGACCCGCAGCTAGTCATGCATAATTTAACGCTTGATCCGACAATCAAGCCAATAAAGCAAAAACTATGCAAGATGCACCCAATAGTGGCATTAATGGTCAAAGATGAATTGCAAAAGCTGTTGGATGCACAGTTTGTCATCTACGTGGATTACCCACCATGGTTGTCTAACATGGTGCCCGTTAAGAAGCCCAACGGGAGGATTCGCATATGCACCAATTTTTGAGATCTAAAAAAAGTGAGTCCTAAGGATGATTTCCCCTTGCCTAGCATTGATGCATTGGTAGACGCTACAACGGGCCATGAAATGATTTCCTTCATGGATGGTTTTTTAGGATACAATCAGATTCGTATCAATCATGAGGACCAACTAAAAACGGCGTTCACAATGCCTTGGGGGAAATTTTGTTATAAGGTCATGCCCTTTAGCCTTAAAAATGTTGGCGCCACCTACCAACGTTCCATGACGTACATCTTCCATGATTACATGCACAAAACTTTGGAGGATTACATGGATGATTTGTTGGCCAAATCTCTTTTGCATCCAAATCATCTTGATGACTTATGCAAGATCCTCGATCACCTCATTGAGCATAAATTCCAATTAAATTCCAAGAAGTGCGTATTTGGCATCACATATGGAAAAATCTTGGGTTTCATAGGCTCCAAGTGAGGAATCGAGGTGGATCCAAACAAAGTCGACAAACGACGTGTCAATGCTCTCGAGCATTTGCGTATCTATCAAGAGCGACTTAAGAGAGCATATAACATGAAGGTTCACCTATGATATTTTTAGGTTGGAGATTTGGTCTTAAAAGAGAAACAACAAAATTCTAATTTGTCATCCCATCTAAGGGACAAGTTTGTGGCAAACTGGTTAGGTCATTATGTGATTGATAGTAAAATAGGGCCTGGAACATACCGGCTTGCCTCTCTTGAAGGAATCAAGGAGCTAGATCCCTTGAACATCAGTCATTTGAGACCATTCTACATTTAGAGAGCCATAGTTTGCACAAAAGCTCCAAGGATTCCTACAATCGCTTGGTCAACCCAGAAGCTCCAAGGATTCTCGTAATCACTTGGTCAACCCAAAATGCTCCAAAGGTTTCCATAAACCCTTTGGTCAAACCAAAATCTCCAAGAATTCCCACAATCGCTTGGTCAAACTAAAAATGCCCCAAAGGTATCCATAAACCCTTTGGTCAAACCAAAAGCTCCAAGGGTTACCATAACCGCTTGGTCAAAACAAATAATTCAAAAACAAACAAAAACAATAAAATCATCAAAAAAATAACAACAATTTTTTTTTTTTTTTTGCATTTCAATTCCATGCATACTCATAAAAACATCAAAATACAAAAATATAGGTTGCATTCGGCATCACATCCATACATTGCATATTTGCTGGTCATACATGTCCCACGCACCATAGACTGTAATTACTCGGCAATTCCTTTATTTTCCACAATCCATTTTATAAACGCATACATCCCGAATCACACCATCGCCATTTTTAGCAAAGTCAGTTGTCTCCTAATGTATATAGGGTTTTCGCCATTTAGTTGTCTTTAAATTGCTAGCCAAAAACCATACAAAGTTAAACGGATTTTCCAAGGGAAAGTTTTACTTGGGTCAAGCCTCGTTACGTAACATCTCTACACAAGTTAAAACACATAAAATAATTCCTAAGTTGTGTGAACACAAGAGAAACCTACAAAGCAGTCTAGGGTACCATAGGTGAAAGATTAGCATTTTCATCCCCTGTGCGAATGGTTCAAGAGTGTTGAGAATTGACAAAAGGACAAGCTCTTCCCCATCCATTCCCCATAATCAACAGTGGTTTTCACCACTACCACAACTCCCAATCACCGTTGGTCCTCAAAGTTGTAAGGATTCATACTACATGTCCCTGCCAAGGATGGGTAGTCATCCCCAAGGCCTAAAAGGATCAATGACCATTCAAAAACAACATTTCCACAAGCCATTATCATAATCACCTTTTGTCTCTCAAGTCGTAAGGATTCGTACTACACATCCCTGCTAAGGATGGGTAGTCATCCCTAAGGCCTAAAAGATCAATACCCTTCATAATATCCATACTACCCTTTGGTTCCCAAAGTCGTAAGAATTCATACTACACGTCCCTGCCAAGGATGGGTAGTCATCCCCAAGGCCTAAAAGGATCAATGTTATTCACCAGTCACAAACATACCAGCTTAACCTTACAAAGCTCAAAATCCAAATAAAATAATATTGGTTATCACTACTATTTAACATCCTTGCTCCAAAAAAAAAAAAAGAACAAACTAAACAGTTATTTTCATCACTTTGTATACGAGCAAATATCCTAAACCATTGAGCCAATAAAAAGCCTGAACTTGAATCCCTAGAATTCTTAGTATTCAAAAACCATCTAGGTGATCCTCATTACAATTTTGGTGGACAACCTACCTGGCAATGGTGGTATCCTACCCGCATGACGATATGTCTGTCACATTAGCTTTGCATGTGAGCAGACCAATTTTTGCATGTGGATGAGCTAGCTTATGGTATCTTAGATTGTCCCATGGATTAATCTTGCTAAATACAACAACAAAGTTAGTGGAGCTAATTAGGTGATCCTCAGTACAGGTTTGGTTGATAGCCTATTGGCACTGGCGGTATCCCGACAAATACCACATAAACGAACTCAATTGCACACACAGGGATGTGAAATAACTTGGTTAACCTCCAAGTCGGATTTATACCTTGTTCAAAATTCTTGTGAGATAAATGTACAGTCTTGGCTAGTTAGTTAAAATATCTGAATCTCAGAAAAGCTTAACTACATTTTAAAAACAACTGGTCCATTTCATTCCATACATCACCATAAAAAAAATGCAAAATACAAAAACACAGTTGTCACACGCAAAGTCATTCCGCAAAGTCCTCCCATACGTACAACAAGCCCGTCAATCTTGCCCAGTCTATGGTGCCATTGACAAGTTATCAACAAATCATTTTATTCATTCCATATGCATACATCATATAATTAGAAACATCACATTCATAATACCACATGCATACATCATCATAAATAACTATGCATAAATAGAAAAACACACCATGAAAAGTTCATAAACACCAAAAAAGAGTCATCTATATATAAATCACCAAAAATTCCCACAGCCTACAATGAACCAGTCCTCTGACCTCGCAAAAAAATCCAAAATCTCAAAAACCCCCAAGCCTAGGGCATCAGTCACCATGATCATGCAAGATCGGTGCGACGAGAACTACCCCCCTGTGGTGTGGGTCCTATGAGACCTCTCAGGGCGACTGCTGCTCGCCCCTACATCATGCCTACTAATGCCCCCCTCATATAGCCACCTGCGATGAGATGATACTAACTACTCAGTATTGCTGTCTCTCATCTAACATGACGAGCCACCTCTAAGAGGCTCAGGTAACCGCCCACCGAGGTGGATAATCTCTCCCTCCATATCCATCCGATGTCGACCCCACTCTGCCTCTCGCTAACACCACTCTGCCTCCCGTCAATGGTAATAAGCTACTACATCATTGCGTTGTGCTACTTGCATCCATAGGATATCCCTCTCTCGCACAGCATCAGTATCCCGCTCCTGTCGGTGGGACGTAGCCCATGCGTTCTCCCACTCAGCCAACTGAGTCTGCAAGATATCCCTCTCTTGTAGAGCCTCCCCCAGCTCCTCATCTTGCCTCTACATCAGCCCCGCCAATCATGCATTCTCAGCATGCAACCCTACCTCCGTGTCCTCCGCCACTGCCTGAGGCATTGCCATCTCTGGAACAATAGCCTGCTCTGGCTCCCATTGCTCTAGGATGTCCTACATTTTTGGTTGGTCCAGAACCCCATAATCCATGCCTGCATCCTCAACCTCCACCACATTCACATCATCTAGCGAAGCACCCCAACCCTCATCTGGTGCCTCTACACCCTCATCCCCTGCTACTGCCGCCTCCGCATCACCTAGAGGCCCCTCGCCTCACCATCGTCACAAGGTCCACCACTGCCCATACTCGGTGGTAACCCCAACGTCATCCACGTCTGGGACATCAATCACTGTATTTGCATCCTCACCCAGTGACGCAATGACTGGCCAGTCTAGAGTCCTCTCATCTCCCTAGCATCGATAGACCATAGGCTCACTATGCAACCCTTGGCGCACCCCAAACAGTCGTGTAACCTGACCATATGGGAAGAAATCCTGCTCAGCCCCATGATGCCCAATCAACCACCACCCCCTATGAACCCACTGGATCCACTCTCCAGCCTAAAGTCAGGCTGGAAAGTCCTGGTAGGGATGCCAGAACACATCCCATGGAGTAAGCTGAGTAAAGGCATCCGCATAGTGCCCTACGACACCTGCCCATCACTGACTCTATTCCTGCTCCTCAGACCTATGCCACAATGTCCCATATCCCATATCTTGGTCTACCATCTCTACTTGAATCATCCAGAGCAGCCTTGCCGACATCTCCACTTCTATGTGCTACCAAGTCTAGCACTACAACAAGTGTTGGGCTTGGCAGTGGACCTCATACAGCCTCTAGTAGCGGACCTCGTATAGCTCATCATAGAGCTATGCTAGCTAATTTTGTCCCCATATCATGATCATCAGAGTCTCTGTCAGACACTTCACTAACCGAAATACCACCTCCAGTAGGTTCCATGGGAACCTCACCCCCGAAGAGTTAGGTAGTAGCATGTTGGAAATGAGGCCCATTAGTAATGCATGCCTCACTCCCAACACTCCCTTATCCAACCACCATCGAACCAGAATGCCACCAATATGATAGTCGATCTCTGACCTCTCCACTAGGCTATCCACACCCATCGCCTCTCCATGCCTGAAGCAACATGTCAACACTGTTGTCTGCTGATCCCACGACGTCAACCTGATCGATAATCCATATATCAAAATCCGTAGAATATGGTAGACATCCTCCAAGGTCACCGTCATCTCCCCTATTGGGAGATGGAAGGTATTGGTCCATAGTTCCCATAAGTTGATTAGGGCCGTCAGGTAGGCCCGATCCCCGACCACCGGCTCTATCCGAGTCACCTGCTTGAGCCCAAGGGCGTCAAGCCACTCCCAGTCACCCAAAGTCAGTGCCTCCTACGCTTCAGTAAACACCGTGGGCACACGGTACCGGCTCTTCACAACCTGCAAAATAAAACAACATAAAAACATTAAAAACCATGCAAAACTGTATAGCAAGGCATAAAAATGTACAACCAAAAACATAACCAAATTCAAAAACTAATTTGTCAGTTCTAGGGTTTTAACTCTCAACTGATAAATTGAAAAACAAACAACAAAAATTCAAAAAAATTATTTTGTTAGTTCTAGGGTTTTCACTCTCAACTGATAAATTAAACAAAAACATAACAAAACAATTCAACAAAATCATTTGTCAGTTCTAGGGTTTTAACTCTCAACTGATAAATTGAAAAACAAACAACAAAAATTCAAAATTATTTTGTCAGTTCTAGGGTTTTCACTCTCAACTGATAAATTAAACAAAAACATAACAAAACAATTCAACAAAATCATTTGTCAGTTCTAGGGTTTTTCACTATCAACTGATAAATTACACAAAAAACATAACAAAATTCAACAAAAACCTAATTTGTCAGTTCTAGGGTTTTTAACTCTAACTGATAAATTAAAAACAAAAAAATTAATTCCTTAAATCAAAATAATTGTTTGACAGTCCTAGGGTTTTTAACTCTAAAAAATCGACTGATCCCTTACAAACACAAAAACATAAACCACAAAAAATAACTAGGGTTGAGCTACATTTTTACGTTCAGTTTTACCCTACGTTTCTAACCTAAGTTTTGATCTTTGTGAAATTCGGGTTAAGCGAAGTTTTAAGTTATGTTCTAAACTACGTTTTTTTAAGCGCAGTTTTAAAATAAAATTCTGATCTTTGTTTAACTAGGGTTCAACTAAGTTTTAAACTAAGTGTTAATTTTGATAAACTAGGGTTTCATTTTTAAATTTGAAACACAAACAAAAAAAAACAAATAACTTGCGATTTTCCAACTGTAACCAACAAACAATAGAGAGGAAGGGCACTCACTGGTCTTGCTTCGGTTCCACCGCTCGATCCGGTTCATGCACTCATGGTGGAAATGAAAACTCGGCAGCGCTTCGCTTCGCAGAATTGACCTCCTCCTCCTCAAAGCTCCGAATCACCAAGAAAAACAAATGCAAATGAGCCCAAAACCTAGTTTTGGCCTTTAAATAGGCTTTTGAGCCTATACTCATTCCCCCTGGTACAAGCACTCTGGTTAAAACTCATACTACCCTGGGACGAATACTCAATAGGAATTCGTCCCACCCAGGGATGAATACAAAGCAAAAATTCCAAAAACAGCAAAAACTACACAAAAATGCACCAAAACAAGCTTTAAAACTGTCCAATGAGAGTGCTTTGGCACTTGATATTTTGGGCATGCAAAATAGATGTCGGGGTCACAAATTTTCACTATCCTACTCCCTAATAAGGCTACCATAGCTAAACCGCTCCATGGAACGACAGATTGTCGAGAATTTCATCCCCAAATGACATCGCAAAACTGGTCAAATCCCAACCAAAAATAGCAAAAACATTGCCGAACGAAGGCGCTTTTGCACCTAACATTCTTGGCATCTAAAATAGACATTGGGGTTAAAAATTTTCCCTATCCTACTCCCTCAGAAGGTTATCATAGCTGAACCGCTCCATGGGAGGATGGATTTTTGACAATTTCAACTCCAAATTGCGTCACCAAAAGGGTTAAAACCCACCAAAAACAGGTCAGAATGTTTGAAAACTGCTTAAGCATTCAAAGGTAAACATATTAAGGAACCCTTACCTAAGTAATATTGGGTCAAGTGACTCGTCGCTTTTCTCATGTCGGTCATTCCCTCATCGATTCATCGCTTGAGGGGGTAGTCACACTTAGTCACCAATCAACACAACATACCCAATCAAGGAAATGACACGCATTCAAAGGATCATTGAAAAAGACAATCATGCTCCTACTTAGGGCAGCAAACAAGCAAAAATCACAAGCTAATCAAACACTTGGCATTCATGAATCATGAACTCAAGGTTCCCACAGACAAAAGGTTGCGCCCTTTGCCTATTCATGACTGATCAATGTCAAAGCTCAAGTAACACCTCATCGAAAAAGGTTAACACTTGAATTAAGTTCCTTAGCTCGTCAGAAGCAAGGATTCAAGAATGTGTGCTCTTTCCATACTTGGGGCATCAAGAGTTGGTTAGGTTACTGAGAAAACCTAATCATTAGTGCTTTGGTTATCTATTTTTTCTCGGTGTTGTGCCTTGCACAACGCTTCCCAAAAAGGGGCATCTATAGACACCAAAACAACACCAATCTGATTATGTGACAACAAGCGCTGATCGCATTGACATAAATAGCCCTTAGGGCAGCCCCCAGAGGTTAAACAGTGGTCCTAACCACTTCCAAAAGTAGTTTTGGAGGTCAGAGGTCAATTTGGCACCTTTTTGGTACCTTGCTCTCTACTCGTCCCACCAAAGGATGAATACAAACTGGCATTCGTCCCACCCAGGGACGAATAGAAGCATTCACCCCAGGGTGAGACGAATAGCAAGTTTGACTAGAAAAAAATCAAACCTCGGCAAGTCCGCCAGTTAACTGATGCTTCAGGCCATGCAATTGCGAGGAATAGCTTTAAATCAAGGAGAGAGACTTCTATCATGCATGTCTTTATTTTAAAGACTTCATGCAAGGAGATTCTAAATTAGGGAATTATCTTTTCTCTCAAAATAGGACATGCAACTCAAGTGGTGCCCTCGCATGCGCAATTCAAACAGAGAGACCCTAGGTCTATAAATTGGGGAGTTTTCCCACCCAAAAGATACAGATAAGGAGCATTTGAGCAACGAAGTGTTGCCAATTTACATACCTACTTGCGATTTGTGCCTTTCACATCCTTAATCTCTCATTCGAAAGGGAGGTTATTGGGTGACTATTGGAAGCACGAATCAAGACCCAAAACCCAATTTTTGGCCACAATATCCCACAAAATTTGTCAAAAACACCCCATAACAGGTTTTGGACCCATCCCAAGTGGATTGGTGCCAAAAAAAAGTCTCAAACGGTGGGCGTCCTACCCCCGGGCGCTCTCCAACCTGTCCTAGTTCTAAACGCCCCACCCCGGGATGAATAGAAATCTGTGGTAGATTTCATTTCTTTTATTTTTGCATCTTATTCTAGGTTATTTAAGTAGGCTGTAGTTTAAATTTCATTTCATTCTGAGCAATTTTGACCAGGTTTTTGTCATTTCTCGCCTTTACTAATCTGCAGATGCCATCATCAAAATTTGGGTGCTAGAGGCAAAATTGGAGAAATATGACCATCTGGGTCTTCCCAAAACACCCCCAATTAGCTAACCCCAACTTTGTAGGTCATTTGGAGCTTCCTAGGTAAGACATTGAAGAGGGTGTTTTCTGACAAATTATTGTAGGTTAATTCGTCCCACCCCGAAGTGAATACAAATATTTGAGGAATTTCTCGACTGTTTTTTTTGTAGTAGTCTCCTGGTAACATATTCATGCTTTTTTCAAATTTGTAGGTCGTTCTGATGTTATTCGGTCATCGTTTTAATATTTTCATGCATACACTAACAGTAGGCCTTGGGAAACGCATGTTTTATTCTATCTGCAGGTGCTACTAATATTTTATGTTTCTTTGAACGCAGGTCTTCAACATTAGAGGAGCATATCTATGGATGTGATAAAGAAACATATTTGACGCTCCTATCCCCTAAAAAGGAAATAGACATATTGTAACATGAATTTAAAAGCATATCAATAAAAAGGGCAACATCTTTCATATTGCTTTTATCTTGTGTCGATTCGTCTATGTTCTTTCTTTTCATGCATGTTGCAATATATAGGCTTTTAGCGTTAAGTTGGGTTTTAAACGCATCTTTCTTGGCATATTCCTTTTTGATACTTTATAATTCAAGAAATTTTTACAAATATTTATGTAAATGCTTCAAATAAATTTTCACCATATACCTTAGGTTATTTATATTTTAGGGGAGAAACTCATTATTTGGAATTATCTCTACATTGTCATAATGTGATTGCACATTTTCTACTCACTATCTTGGAATGCATATTTTTTTATTGTTAAAAAATAGTTTTGAAAGGGACCCTAAAACTTTTACAAATCCAAAATAGAAGAGGTGATCCTGTTAGGATCACCTATAGACAGTAAACCAATTGGACCAAAAAACAAAATCCCAAAGAACATCTTTAGGGGAAAGCAACACTACTACCAAATTAGGAAATCAAAATAGAGAAATGATGGTCCCAAAGAGACAGCAAAAAGAGCAACCACCAAAAAATAATCACTCAGCCACAGATGAACTAGAAGATACATCCTCCACAACTTTGATGCTCTTCTTGGTGCTGGAACTGATGGCTTTCGTCATTTTAAGAGTCTTCTAGAGAATGGTCCAAGTGGTGTTAAGTTCCATTGATGAGTTCTCCAACATGTCCACCAGGATTATAGTTGGGTGAGTGCTAGATTTTATGTGGGCTTCATCCTTCATCTGGGATTGAATCTTGGTAGATTCTCCTTCAATATTAGGAATTTTGAACTTAACTGGAGAGTCATCTGAAGATTCTTTGTCACTTCTAGCAGAAATTCTTCTTTTCCATGTATATGATTTAACTCAAGTTGAACAATGCCTAGGCTCAATTTTGATTGACAAAGGGGTGGAACTAAGGACCACTTTCTCTTTAGCTATGACTATGTTGATAGAGGTATTCCTTGTCTCTTCATTACTAACCATAATTTTTTAAATACTATCACTAGGGCCAATATCAGAAGGATCATGGAGGATACCCATAGCCATAATCGTGGTCTTCTTATTCTCTTTCTGTAGAATATGCTTATACAACGTGAGATGACGATCTTGATGCTTCAGGTGGGTCGATGAATCCTCCCTGATGCTTTCCATCAAAAATTCCATTGATCGCACCAAGCAGTCAAATACATTAATGTCCTTTATATCACTTAAATAACTTAGAAAAGCTAAGTAAAATCTTCTAAGGGGGACATTGACCTCATCCACAGTAAAGTACTACATTATCGATACTAGGATCCTATCCCATAAATTGGAAAGCCTAGTTCTAATGATCCATTCCTTTTCCTTTGCTAGTCTCTTACTAAAAAATGAAGTTCAACAACTAGGGAATGCCTATCCTGGCAGATGATGTTCCTATTATTGGGAAGCTTTGTCACTTCTACAATAAAGTTATTATTCACCTTGAAGGTAAGCCCATGGACAAAAACCCGCTTATTACTCCATGATTTGGAAAACACCATCGATAACTTAGGGTCTACACCACTGAACTTCTAAATAAAGGGTATAAAACCATGCCTGTCTACGATTACATTGACATTGACCTTCAGTTGCAGAATTTTAGATTCAAGTAATGCCATTATAATTTGGTGAGAATTCATAGAGAAACTCAAGATGTTGTTGCCTCCATGCAAGGTGGATTTAACCAAAATTATGGGAATAGGAAGGGCTAGAAAACCCTAGACATGCATGTTACCAATGGCAGGAATCACCTTGTTCTAACGTCAAAGATGAAGCCTTGAGTGGCTTTGAATGTGAGCCAAAATGATGGTGAGATTTTTCATCCAATTCTAGTGAAGCAACAATTGACACTGAAGCTGGCTAGAAACACAAGGATATCCACTTTGGCAAAGGTGACGACATTCATCTCTTTATAGATTCACCAATAGGTTCTAACACGGGTTGATAGATGATTCTATAGAGAAAGGTTGACACACAAACCATTGAATGAGATTCATTATCAGTAAGTTTAAACACAAACCAAGAATTCAACGTGCGACATTTGAAATTTGGGCTTGGTTGAAAAAGGAATACAGTTCGATTGCACCTTTGGAAATGATCACCAAATCAAAAGACCGCCTCCAAAGATATAATTGGTAAGACAAGGGTGCCACCACCATTCCAAGATATCATTTCTCACACTAGAAAATTGCATGAAATGATAGGAGCTAAGGCTATCCATTCTTTTGAGAAGTGGAATTAACCAATTGGGATAAAATAAATCAGACATACCCTCATGAATATGAATATGATAGAAATTACAGGTGGCATGGACGTTGGTATGGTTCAAGCTGACTTTACAAGCATCAATGATAGTCCTTCCAAGATATCATTTCTCACACTAGAAAACTGCATGAAATGATAGGAGCTAAGGCTATCCATTCTTTTGAGAAGTGGAATTAACCAATTGGGATAAAATAAATCAGACATACCCTCATGAATATGATAGAAATTACAGGTGGCATGGACGTTGGTCTGGTTCAAGCTGACTTTACCAGCATCAATGATAGTCCATCGAGCTAGGTAAAAGAGGATGCAAACTTGATTGACACTGCTCATGACCAGGATAGTCGCGTTGGTTAGGTCAAAGTAGATGCAGACATAACTGACGTGGGTTTTGTTGACCTGGATCGAGCGCAAAACATGGAAGATAAAATTAGCCACCTTGTTATTTTTTTTTTCTTAAAAGATGGATGATAGAAAGCACAACAAAATATTAGTAATTAAATATAACTAAGAATTTATGCAATAGTAGACGATATGCGACCTCTTTCTTCCGTTGATGGCTGTCAATCAATACCCGTCAGTCACAGTGTTTTCCTTCGCCTCACCACGAGTGGGAAACCTGACGTTCGCCCGGCATATAAAGAAGATGGGCGTCAAAGTGTTGAGGTTGGTGAATGAATAGGACATCGTTCCCAAAGTCCCGGGAATTTTTATGAACGAGAACATGGGATGGCTCAGCAGGCTTCTGCATTGGCTTCCCTGGACGTATTTTCATGTGGGCGTCCAGATTTTTCTGCGCAGCAGCAATTCGCCGTGGTTGAAGAGAAGCTATAATCTGGCCCACTTCCACAATTTAGAGGTTTATCTCCACTTATTAGATGGCTTTCAAGGGAGTAACAGGTCTTTCAAGTCATTGGGGAGAGACAAGAGCAGTAACTTACTGATAGAAAGGCTTGAAATTTCTTCCAGCTGGTCTCGTGGAAGGCCCTCGTGGAAAATGCACGCAGCCGCCTAGGTCTCCGGACGTAGAAGATAAGCTCGATGAGCTCTAATAAGGTAATTAACTTTGGCCCTGAATCTAACCTAATTTAGCACTTTCATTATCATTATAAAAAATTATATTATAAATTTAATAACAACAAATTATGATTTTTTTTTTTTTATATTTCATTTAAACGACAAAATCCATTAAATTTTATTGTTTTTTCTTAACTTTAGTTAAAATTTTAAAGAATATATATGTATATATATATTCCTAAAGAGGATTAGACGTTTTTCGGAGGACTGCCCAAACTTTCGAACTCGTTTCGGCCATATCTCACTCATCCGAACTCGGATTGAGCTGAAATTTTGAGGGTAGATGCCTGAAAAACCCTAGAACGTCTCCACCAATTTTCATATCATTTGGAGCAACACAGATCCTAGCGCATCCCTATGTGTGAACGATATATTTGGCAAGCGGCTATGCGAGGGTTTCATCCGGGTTGAGTGCAAGCAGCTCCAGAGGTTGGTTTTTAGGGCCTTCGGGCCCTAGCGGCCAATATTTTTGTGGTTTATGCTCAATATTTTAGCAGGAAATGTTGCGGGGGATACAAGATGGGTTAGAAATTTGTCTTTCAACTAGATCATACTGTGAACTTGAGTGACAACGGCTTCCAATTTGCTGCACAAAAGAAAAGTGAAAACCATACCTTTCCACGACGTCTAGGGCAAGGATTAAAGAGACCACGAAATAAGTTTCAAGCGAGTTGATCAAAAAATGGCTCATATCTCAAGTGAATCTGGTGCTAAGGTGCACCCACAAAATAATTCTACTGTGAAAACCCCTGTCAAGGGTAAGAATTTTGAAGACTCGGTCCCAAAAATGAATTTTAGGGATGCCCTTCGTGGTGGACAGACCTCGGCCCAATGCTAATATCAATATTAGGGCTTCTCATAAACCTCTAAGAATGCCTAAGATTGATCCCAGGAAAACGGAGTCGGGATGTCTTAAAGCAGCTGATGGAACTCCTATTGTTAAGCTTGATATGGGTAACATTCGAACTGGCATTGAAGATTTGGAAAAAAGAGGACTAATTTGTCGGTTCGTGGGTTTTCGTCCGAGTCTATCTGCTTTCAAAGTCTGGGCTGCAAAAAGCTGGAAAACTAAAGGTGAGTTACAAATCTCTATTTATCCAAATGGTTATTTTCTTGTTTTATTTGCTAATAATGAAGATAGAGAGAAAACTTTTCAAGGGGGTCCTTGGTTTTTTGGAAGGGCGGGGCTTTTCATGAAGCCCTGGCATACTAAATTTAAAGCCGAAGAAGAGATGCCTTCTATAGCTCCCGTGTGGGTTAGACTCTTTGGCCTCCCTATTGAATTTTGGAATCCTACTGTTTTTTCTTCAATTGGAAACTCTTTAGGAACTTTTATGATGATTGCTTGATTGTACTCAAAATTTTGAACATATTATTTATGCTCGAATTTGTGTTTTAATGGATTTTGACAAACCCCTACCTAAAAATATCACATTACAATTTGGGGAAGACACTTGGGAGCAAGTAGTGGACTATGAGAACATTCCTTTTCGTTGTAGAATTTGCCATGAATATGGTCATTTGGCAGTGCTTGCCCAAATAAAATTCTCGATCAAAAGAAAGAAGATATAAACTCAGCGAGGTTTCCAAATACCTAAGAAGAAGAACACTCAGAAAAAACCAATAATGAAGGATCAATCAAAGTCATTTGCTAATATGTTTGAAATCCTTTCCACAAATGATGTCCCAAGTGAGGAAGAGGAAATAATGGAAACTGAAATCTTAGAAACACAATTTAAATATGAAGGAAAGAACTCAGAGACAAACCAACAAATCAAAGGTTTTCAACGAGAAAAAAAAGGAGAAAATTTACACAAGAAAAACAATATTTCAAATGTCAAAACTTCAAATAATGTAGGTCCCAATATAGACTCCATTGAACCATCTAGTAAAATTTTGGCTATGTATGAGCATTCTTCAAGGTTAGAAGCCATCTCAGATTCAATTGGAATAAGTCAAGAAACAGGGAAAAAAAAATTGAAGATGGATTCTAATCAAAAAGTAGGTCGCAAGACCAATCAATATCATATGGTAAAAGAAGGTGAAAAGCTTGTAGAGGAAGGTAAGATTAATGCCCTTCCCAACATTTTTAGCCCTGGTATTAATGAAGATCATCACTTGGAATATTAGAGGACTCAAAGGGAGTCTTTCAAAACAAAATGAAATTAGAAGAATGATTCGAATAAATCATCCACATCTTGTTTTCCTTCAAGAAACAAAGATGTCAATGGAGGATATGGACTTAATTGCCGATAAAATTTGGCCAGCTGGAAAAGTGGTTTCCCTCGGTTCCCAAGGGACTTCGGGTGGCATTGCTTGTCTTTGGGACCCAAAAGAGGTAGTTATTCACCATATGGTTGGCGGTTGGGGTTTGTTGGCTATAGCTATTCAAAGTAGACATTCCAACCAGATTATGCTTTGCATTACCAGATTATGCCCCGACTTCTTTGGAGGAAAAAAGAAGACAGTGGAAGGATATTACTCATATTATCTCTCATTTTCCTAAAGCTTGGATCTTGATCGGAGGAGATTTCAATACCATCCTCTCTCTGGATGAGAAAAGGGGGGAAATAGAAATTTGGACAAAAGTACTGACCTCATGAGCGAATATATTGCAAACCTCCATCTTGTGGATATCCAACCGAGATAATGGCCTTATGACTTGGTCTAACGGAAGACAAGGCTTAGCTTGTATAATGGAGAGATTGGATAGGTTTTTGCTCTCTAAAAATTTCTTAATCCATGGTCACATTCCTAAAGTGAAGACTCTTAATAATGTTGGTTCGGATCATTGGCCGATCATGGTGGAAATGTGGAAAACCAATGTGAGTTTCTCTCCTTTTCATTTTCAATTAATGTGGCTTAGAGACATTTCCTTCGAGACCTCATGTGCAACAATGGTGGAAGGAAGGTAAACCTAGGCATGGGACTAAGATGTTCTATTTTGCCAAAAGAGCGCAATACATTAAATCCAAAATCAAGACTTGGAGCTGGAAAGAGTTTGGGGATGTTCATAAAAAAAAACATGAAGTTATTGCTCATCTTGAAAATTTGAATAAGAAAATCCGTTTAGATGGCCTCACGAGAGAAGAGAAGTGCGAGATGAAATTAAACTCACAACTCGGTTAGAGGAATGGGAAAAAAGAGAAGAAATCTTATGGAAGCAAAAATCTAGAATTCAATGGCTCAAAGAAGGAGATCGAAACACAAATTTCTTCCACAAATATCTTCTAGCTCGAAGATCTCACAACTTTATTTCTTCCTTAAAATCAGATTCTGGAGATGTTGTTTATACTTGGGATGGCATGAACTCTATTGTTGTTGATTACTTTTCCAATATTTTTGTTGCTACTCCTCTTGACTCGGCTTCACAACAAAATGTTCTTCAAGCAATCCCTTCTCTTATCACTTCGAGGAGAACTCTATTTTGATTGCTCCTGTTACTATCAATGAGCTTCAACAAGTAGTTTTTAAAATGCAAAAAGGGAAAACCCCGGGTCCCGATGGTTTTCCTATTGAGTTCTACCAAGAGTTCCGGGATATCCTTCATGTTGATTTATTAGAGGTGGTGGAAGAAGCCAAGAAATCCAAAGAAATTTTGAAGGTTATCAATAAAACTTATATTACTCTTGTTCCAAAAGCTCAAGAGGTTGATCATATCTCAGCTTTTAGACCTATTGCTTTATGTAATGTTCTTCTCAAAATTATTACTAAAATCATGGCGGAAAGGTTGAAGCCTCTTTTGCATAAGATTATTTTCCCAGAGCAAGGGGGATATGTGGAAGGACGTCAAATAGTAGATGAGATAGTTCTTGCTCAGGAAGCCATCCATTCCATGGATATGCAAAATTCTCCTTCTATGTTCATCCGGTTAGACTTATCCAAAGCTTATGACAGAGTGGATTGGCACTTCCTTATCAAAGTTTTGAGGCAATTTGGTTTCTCTAAGGATTGGATGGATTGGATTATGGGATGTATCTCTTCGAGTTTCCTACTTAGTTCTTATCAATGGCAGGCCTTCTCGGTCTTTCCCGGCTTCCAGAGGTATTAGGCAAGGTGACCCGCTATCCCCTTATTTATTCATCATTCTTGTTGAATGCTTGGGTAGGACTATAACCAAAAAGAGGGAAAACAAAACCCTTGAGGGAGTTACCATTGCTCATGGAGCTAGACCTATCTCTCATCTTCAATTTGTGGATGACTCTACCCTTTTAGGTAAAGCTACGGTTAAGGAAGCTTCTAATATTAAGCAAATCATTAGCTATTTTTCTAAGGCTACTGGGCGGTTGATCAATGAAGACAAATCTAAAGTTATTTTCTTTCACTGCTCTGCTAGACGAGGAATCCATGGTCTTGGATAAATTAAGATATAAGAAGACCTCTCTTCCAATCACTTATTTAGGTATTCCCATAAATATTCAAAGGCAGAAAAATAAATATTGGAATTGGTTGTTGGACAAAGTCAAGAAGAAAATTGGAAAGTGGACCAACAAGTGGCTTTCTTCTGGGGGTAGAATCACCTTGGTAAAATCAGTCCTTCAAGCTATTCCTATTTATGTTTCTTCCATTTTGAATATCCCAAAGGCTGTTCTTCGAGAATTGGATCAAATCAGTCATCGTTTCCTTTGGAGTGGTACTAAGGAGAAAAGAAAATGGGCCTTGGTGAAATGGGATACTTTATGTCTTCCTAAGAGTGAAGGGGGGTTAGGATTCCGGTCTTCAATTAATAACAACAAAGCTTTAGCTGCTAAATTATATTGGAGGATGTTGCATAACCCCAATGCTCTTTGGGCCAATAATCTCCATGCTAAATATCCTGAGAACAAAAGTCCTGAAGACCTTGTTCGCTATCAACTTCCTACCAAAGGTTCTCCCATTTTAGCAGTTCTTAAGATCGGTGAGGATTTGATAAAGAAAAAATTATTTTGGATCATTCATAATGGTCAACATGCAAATTTTTGGACAGATTCTTGGGATGGTCACAAGCCTTTGATAACTCGGTTTCCCGATTGGAGGCCTTGGATGGAGGAGCTTCACCGAGCTAATTGGATAAAGGTGGCTAATTACTGTCGGTACCATACTTGGTAATTCAAAGGTTGGTAGATATTGGATCCCTATTGAGGACTGGCCTATTCAAATCCCAGAAAGGCAAAGACAAGATATCCAAGGCATCCTTCATATGAGATCCCTCTCTTGGTCCCATGAAAAAGATTGTTTTGGATGGAACAACACTACTAAGGGTGAGTATTCAGTTGCTCAAGGTTATTTGACCTTATGCCATAATAATCCCAACCATTCTTCGACATATTTTCTCAATTGTGGGCTCAAAAGCTCTGGCCTAAGGTGAGGTTCTTTAATTGGCTTTTATTGCATCGTAGGGTGCTTACTGGTGAGCAACTTATGAAGCGTGGTTTTCATGGCCCTTTTAGATGTGAAATGTGTGAAGAGAATGTAGAAAATATCAACCATATTTTTATTGAGTGTACTTTAGCCTCTGAGCTATGGAGGAGAATGGCAACTTTACTTGGCTTACAGTGGTCCAATTTTTTCACTTTTGAACAACTTTGGAGGGATTGGCCTAATCAAGAGGGTGTTGATCATTTTATTAGGCGAGTAGTTTGGATGGGTTCTACCATTCTTCTTTGGAATATTTGGAATGAAAGGAACAACCAAATTTTTAATCAAGATAGGAAGGATATTCACTATATTTGGCAAAAGACCATAGCCAACTTAGTTGAATCAGTCCATCAACTCCTTAATCACCCCCAAAACTCCCACCAAAGATGGGATCAAGTGATGCAAATATTGAAGATTAAACCTTCTAAGGGCAACCAACTTAAAGGGAATGTGAGTATTAGTAAGATGGATAGGACTAGAAATTGGCAACCTCCTCCTAAGGATTTTGGAAAAGTCAATACTGATGGAGCCTCTAGAGGGAACCCTGGAAAAGCCGGTGTGGGAGGAATTGGTAGACTTTCGGATGGCTCCCTGGTTTTTACTTTTGCTTGAGAATTTGGGTATTCTTTCCAATAACCTTGCTTGAGGGGTATGGTATCCTTAGAGGCCTTCGGGAGGCTACTAAGGTTGGATGGGAAAAGGTGTTAGTTGAGTCGACTCTCAACTTATGATTAATCTCTTGAAGACTCCTTCTAAGAATCATAAGGTGGATTGGAGAATAAAAAGAATTATTGAGAAGATTTGGTTAATCCGGATGGGATTTTTGAAAGTTGATTACAATCATGTGGTCAGAGATCAAAACAAGAGTGTTGATGCTTTAGCTAATTGGGCTTTGGACAAAGGTGATCTTACTTGTTATGGCCACCCTCCTATATGGTGGGCTTCTCAAATTAGGGAAGCTCTTCTTTCTATCATTTCTTTGGATGGCTCCAGTTCCGAAGGTACCTAGTTTCTTCTTGTTTTTTTTTTTTTGTTTCTCTTTGGTTCATTCAGTTTTTTTAGTTCCCTAGCTCATTCTATTCTTTATTTTGTTTCCTCTGTTGATTCTTGCATTAATAGTCTTCTGGTCTAGATAGGTCATTGTTTTGTTCATTTTTTTTCTTTTGTCTTCTTTGTTTTTTTGTTTAGTTTTTTAAGGTGGGTGGGTTCTTTTGTTTTGTTTTGTTTTTGTGTTCTTTGTGTTGTTTTTTGTTGTTCTTGTGTTTTTGTTGTTTTGTTTTTTTTTTATGTTTTTTGTTATTGTTCTTGTGTTTTTTTCGTTCTTGTTCTTGGGTTTCTCTTTGTTTGTGTTATTTCATTTTTTTATGTGTGAGTGTTTTCTATGTTTTTTGTTTTTGTTTATTGTCTGTTGTTGGTTGTTTTTATTTTTATTTTATTTATTTTATTTTTTAGGTTTTGGTTGTGTTTATTTTTCATGTTTTTTTGGGTTATGTCTTTGTAGTGTTCTGTTGTTTTTGTCTTGTTTGTGTTTTGTTATGTGGTTCTTGTGTTTTTCTATGTGGTTTGTGTTGTGGTTTCTTTTATCTTATTGTGCGTGTTTGGTTGTGCTTTTGGTTTTGACACACTCAAGGAGCATGTTTTTTATTTTATTTTATTATTTTTGTTGTTATTTACTTTTTTTAATTTGGTTTTGTGTGTTTGTTTGCTCCTTGAGTATGTCAAAGGTGGTAGGCCAGGTCCGAGTCCTGGGCGTTTTTGGTGGAATGGATACCCCTGCCTCCTTGGGTCTTACCCGAAAGTGGCATCCCTTTTGGGATGTTTTCCACAAAAAAAAAATAAAAATAAAATAAAAAAATAAAAATAAAAACAACCAACAATAGACAATAAACAAAAACAAAAAACATAGAAAACACTCACACATAAAAACAAGAAATAACACAAACAAAGAGAAACCCAAGAACAAGAATGAAAAAAACACAAGAACAATAACAAAAAACATAAAAAAAAACAAAACAACAAAAACACAAGAACAACAAAAAACAACACAAAGAACACAAAAACAAAACAAAACAAAAGAACCCACCCACCTTAAAAAACTAAACAAAAAAACAAAAAGAAAAAGAAAAAAAAATGAACAAAACAATGACCTATCTAGACCAGAAGACTATTAAGGCAAGAATCAACAGAGGAAACAAAATAAAGAATAGAATGAGCTAGGGAACTAAAAAAACTGAATGAACCAAAGAGAAGCAAAAAAAAAACAAGAAGAAACTAGGTACCTTCAGAACTGGAGCCATCCAAAGAAATGATAGAAAGAAGAGCTTCCCTAATTTGAGAAGCCCACCATATAGGAGGGTGGCCATAACAAGTAAGATCACCTTTGTCCAAAGCCCAATTAGCTAAAGCATCAGCACTCTTGTTTTGATCTCTGACCACATGATTGTAATCAACTTTCAAAAATCCCATCTGGATTAACTGAATCTTCTCAATAATTCTTTTTATTCTCCAATCCACCTTATGATTCTTAGAAGGAGTCTTCAAGAGATTAATCATAAGTTGAGAGTCGGACTCAACTAACACCTTTTCCCATCCAACCTTAGTAGCCTCCTGAAGGCCTCTGAGGATACCATACCCCTCAAGCAAGGTTATTGGAAAGAATACCCAAATTCTTAGCAAAAGTAAAAACCAAGGGAGCCATCCGAAAGTCTACCAATTCCTCCCACACTGGCTTTTCCAGGGTTCCCTCTAGAGGCTCCATCAGTATTGACTTTTCCAAAATCCTTAGGAGGAGGTTGCCAATTTCTAGTCCTATCCATCTTACTAATACTCACATTCCCTTTAAGTTGGTTGCCCTTAGAAGGTTTAATCTTCAATATTTGCATCACTTGATCCCATCTTTGGTGGGAGTTTTGGGGGTGATTAAGGAGTTGATGGACTGATTCAACTAAGTTGGCTATGGTATTTTGCCAAATATAGTGAATATCCTTCCTATCTTGATTAAAAATTTGGTTGTTCCTTTCATTCCAAATATTCCAAAGAAGAATGGTAGAACCCATCCAAACTAACTGCCTAATAAAATGATCAACACCCTCTTGATTAGGCCAATCCCTCCAAAGTCTGTTCAAAAGTAAAAAAATTGGACCACTTGTAAGCCAAGTAAAGTGGCCATTCTCCTCCATAGCTCAGAGGCTAAAGTACACTCAATAAAAATATGGTTGATATTTTCTACATTCTCTTCACACATTTCACATCTAAAAGGGCCATGAAAACCACGCTTCATAAGTTGCTCACCAGTAAGCACCCTACGATGCAATAAAAGCCAATTAAAGAACCTCACCTTAGGCCAGAGCTTTTGAGCCCACAATTGAGAAAATATGTCGGAAGAATGGTTGGGATTATTATGGCATAAGGTCAAATAACCTTGAGCAACTGAATACTCACCCTTAGTAGTGTTGTTCCATCCAAAACAATATTTTTCATGGGACCAAGAGAGGGATCTCATATGAAGGATGCCTTGGATATCTTGTCTTTGCCTTTCTGGGATTTGAATAGGCCGGTCCTCAATAGGGATCCAATATCTACCAACCTTTGAATTACCAGTATGGTACCGACGATAATTAGCCACCTTTATCCAATTAGCTCGGTGAAGCTCCTCCATCCAAGGCCTCCAATCGGGAAACTGAGTTATCAAAGGCTTGTGACCATCCCAAGAATCTGTCCAAAAATTTGCATGTTGACCATTATGAATGATCCAAAATAATTTTTTCTTTATCAAATCCTCACCAGTCTTAAGAACTGCTAAAATGGGAGAACCTTTGGTAGGAAGTTGATAGCGAACAAGGTCTTCGGGACTTTTGTTCTCGAGCATATTTAGCACGAAGATTATTGGCCCAAAGAGCATTGGGGTTATGCAACATCCTCCAATATAATTTAGCAGCTAAAGCTTTGTTGTTATTAATTGAAGACCGGAATCCTAACCCCCTTCACTCTTAGGAAGACATAAAGTATCCCATTTCACCAAGGCCCATTTTCTTTTCTCCTTAGTACCACTCCAAAGGAAACGATGACTGATTTGATCCAATTCTCGAAGAACAACCTTTGGGATATTCAAAATGGAAGAAACATAAATAGGAATAGCTTGAAGGACTGATTTTACCAAGGTGATTCTACCCCCGGAAGAAAGCCACTTGTTGGTCCACTTTCCAATTTTCTTCTTGACTTTGTCCAACAACCAATTCCAATATTTATTTTTCTGCCTTTGAATATTTATGGGAATACCTAAATAAGTGATTGGAAGAGAGGTCTTCTTATATCTTAATTTATCCAAGACCATGGATTCTTGTCTAGCAGAGCAGTGAAAGAAAATAACTTTAGATTTGTCTTCATTGATCAATTGCCTAGTAGCCTTAGAAAAACAGCTAATGATTTGCTTAATATTAGAAGCTTCCTTAACTGTAGCTTTACCTAAAAGAGTAGAGTCATCCACAAATTGAAGATGAGAGATAGGTCTAGCTCCATGAGCAATGGTAACTCCCTCAAGGGTTTTGTTTTCCCTCTTTTTGGTTATAGTCCTACCCAAGCATTCAGCAAGAATGATGAATAAATAAGGGGATAGCGGGTCACCTTGCCTAATACCTCTGGAAGCTAGGAAAGAGTGAGAAGGCCTGCCATTGATAAGAACTAAGTAGGAAACTGAAGAGATACATCCCATAATCCAATCCATCCAATCCTTAGAGAAACCAAATTGCCTCAAAACTTTGATAAGGAAGTGCCAATCCACTCTGTCATAAGCTTTGGATAAGTCTAACCGAATGAACATGGAAGGAGAATTTTGCATATCCATGGAATGGATGGCTTCCTGAGCAAGAACTATCTCATCTACTATTTGACGTCCTTCCACATATCCCCCTTGCTCTGGGGAAATAATCTTATGCAAAAGAGGCTTCAACCTTTCTGCCATGATTTTAGTAATGATTTTGAGAAGAACATTACATAAAGCAATAGGTCTAAAAGCTGAGATATGATCAACCTCTTGAGATTTTGGAACAAGAGTAATATAAGTTTTATTGATAACCTTCAAAATTTCTTTGGCTTTCCTGGCTTCTTCCACCACCTCTAATAAATCAACATGAAGGATATCCCAGAACTCTTGGTAGAACTCAATAGGAAAACCATCAGGACTCGGGGTTTTCCCTTTTTGCATTTTAAAAACTACTTGTTGAAGCTCATTGATAGTAACGAGGAGCGAGTCAAAATAGAGTTCTCCTCAGAAGTGATAAGAGAAGGGATTGCTTGAAGAACATTTTGTTGTGAAGGCTGAGTCAAGAGGAGTAGCAACAAAAATATTGGAAAAGTAATCAACAACAATAGAGTTCATGCCATCCCAAGTATAAACAACATCTCCAGAATCTGATTTTAAGGAAGAAATAAAGTTGTGAGATCTTCGAGCTAGAAGATATTTGTGGAAGAAATTTGTGTTTCGATCTCCTTCTTTGAGCCATTGAATTCTAGATTTTTGCTTCCATAAGATTTCTTCTCTTTTTTCCCATTCCTCTAACTGAGTTGTGAGTTTAATTTCATCTGCACTTCTCTTCTCTGTGAGGCCATCTAAACGGATTTTCTTATTCAAATTTTCAAGATGAGCAATAACTTCATGTTTTTTTTATGAACATCCCCAAACTCTTTCCAGTTCCAAGTCTTGATTTTGGATTTAATGTATTGCAGTCTTTTGGAAAAACAGAACATCTTAGTCCCATGCCTAGGTTTACCTTCCTTCCACCATTGTTGCACATGAGGTCTGAAGGAAATGTCTCTAAGCCACATTAATTGAAAACGAAAAGGAGAGAAACTCACATTGGTTTTCCACATTTCCACCATGGCTGGCCAATGATCCGAACCAACATTATTAAGAGTCTTCACTTTAGGAATGTGACCATGGATTAAGAAATTTTTAGAGAGCAAAAACCTATCCAATCTCTCCATTATACAAGCTAAGCCTTGCCTTCGTTAGACCAAGTCATAAGGCCATTATCTGGTTGGATATCCACAAGATGGAGGTTTGCAATATATTCGCTCATGAGGTCAGTGCTTTTGTCCAAATTTCTATTTCCCCCCATTTTCTCATCTAGAGAGAGGATGGTATTGAAATCTCCTCCGATCAAGATCCAAGCTTTAGGAAAATGAGAGATAATATGAGTAATATCCTTCCACTTGTCTTCTTTTTTCCTCCAAAGAAGTCGGGGCATAAACAATAATGCAGAGCATAATCTGGTTGGAATGTCTACTTTGAATAGCTATAGCCAACAAACCCCAACTGCCAACCATATGGTGAATAACTACCTCTTTTGGGTCCCAAAGACAAGCAATGCCACCCGAAGTCCCTTGGGAGCCGAGGGAAACCACTTTTCCAGTTGGCCAAATTTTACTGGCAATTAAGTCCATATCCTCCATTGACATCTTTGTTTCTTGAAGGAAAACAAGATGTGGATGATTTATCCGAATCATTCTTCTAATTTCATTTTGTTTTGAAAGACTCCCTTTGAGTCCTCTAATATTCCAAGTGATGATCTTCATTAATACCGGGGCTAAAAATGTTGGGAAGGGCATTAATCTTACCTTCCTCTACAAGCTTTTCACCTTCTTTTACCATATGATATTGATTGGTCTTGCGACCTACTTTTTGATTAGAATCCATCTTCAAATTTTTTTCCCTATTTCTTGACTTATTCCAATTGAATCTGAGATGGCTTCTAACCTTGAAGAATGCTCATACACAGCCAAAATTTTACTAGATGGTTCAATGGAGTCTATATTGGGACTCGCATTATTTGAAGTTTTGACATTTGAAATATTGTTTTTCTTGTGTAAATTTTCTCCTTTTTTTTCTGTTGAAAACCTTTGATTTGTTGGTTTGTCTCTGAGTTCTTCCCTTCATATTTAAATTGTGTTTCTAAGATTTTAGTTTCCATTATTTCCTCTTCCTCACTTGGGACATCATTTGTGGAAAGGATTTCAAACATATTAGCAAATGACTTTGATTGATCCTTCATTACTGGTTTTTTCGAAGTGTTCTTCTTCTTAGGTATTTGGAAACCTGCTTGAGTTTATATCTTCTTTCTTTTGATCAGGAATTTTATTTGGGCAAGCACTGGCCAAATGACCATATTCATGGCAAATTCTACAACGAAAAGGAATGTTCTCATAGTCCACTACTTGCTCCCAAGTGTCTTCCCCAAATTGTAATGTGATCTTTTTAGGTAGGGGTTTGTCAAAATCCATTAAAACACAAATTCGAGCATAAATAATATGTTCAAAATTTTGAGTACAATCATCGATCATCATAAAAGTTCCTAAAGAGTTTCCAATTGAAGAAAAAATAGTAGGATTCCAAAATTCAATAGGGAGGCCAAAGAGTCTAACCCACACGGGAGCTATAGAAGGCATCTCTTCTTCGACTTTAAATTTAGTATGCCGGGGCTTCATGAAAAGCCCTGCCCTTCCAAAAAACCAAGGACCCCCTTGAAAAGTTTTCTCTCTATCTTCATTATTAGCAAATAAAACAAGAAAATAACCATTTGGATAAATAGAGATTTGTAACTCACCTTTAGTTTTCCAGATTTTTGCAGCCCAGACTTTGAAAGCAGATAGACTCGGACGAAAACCCACGAACCGACAAATTAGTCCTCTTTTTTCCAAATCTTCAATGCCAATCTGAATGTTACCCATATCAAGCTTAACAATAGGAGTTCCATCAGCTGCTTTAAGACATCCTGACTCCATTTTCCTGGGATCAATCTTAGGCATTCTTAGAGGTTTATGGGAAGCCCTAATATTGATATTAGCATTGGGCTGAGGCTGTCCACCATGAAGGGCATCCCTAAAATTCATTTTTTGGGACTGAGTCTTCAAAATTCTTACCCTTGACAGGGGTTTTCATAGTAGAATTATTTTGTGGGTGCACCTTAGCACCAGATTCACTTGAGATATGAGCCATTTTTTGATCAACTGCTTGAAACTTGTTTCGTGATCTCTTTAATCCTTGCCCTAGATGTCGTGGAAAGGTATGGTTTTCACTTTTCTTTTGTGCAGCAAATTGGAAGTCGTTGTCACTCAAGTTCATAGTATGATCTGTTGAAAGACAAATTTCTAACCCATATTGTATCCCCTGCAACATTTCCTGCTAAAATATTGAGCATAAACCACAAAAATATTGGCCGCTAGGGCCCGAAGGCCCTAAAAACCAACCTCTGGAGCTGCTTGCACTCAACCCAGATGAAACCCTCGCATAGTCGCTTGCCAAATATATCGTTCACACATAGGGATGCGCTAGGATCTGTGTTGCTCCAAATGATATGAAAATTGGTGGAGACGTTCTAGGGTTTTTCAGGCATCTACCCTCAAAATTTTAGCTCAATCCGAGTTCGGATGAGTGAGATATGGCCAAAACGAGTTCGGCAGTTTGGGCAGTCCTGCGAAAAAACTAAAACCAATTTCAATGATCAACCATGAGAGTTTTATCATATGTTCACTAATAATTTTAATTTTATAACAATTTTATTCATTTTTTTAATATAAAATTATAAACTAATTTAATTTTAAAATAATATATATTAATCATTTTTTATAGTTTTGAGTCTTTATTTTATATTTAATTTTGATTAAGTATTGATTTATAAATATTTATTTCCTTTAAACCATAATTAAAACTACTCAAACACTTATATAAAAATAAATAATACTGTCATATTATAATATAATGAGAAGGTTATGTGGTGCTTTCAACTACAAGGTTCAAACTACACCTGGAGCAACAAAATACCTGGAAACTAGCTTATCCAACTCCAACTCGACAGGTTCTTCATGTCTAAAGAGATTATCCACTTTTTATGTGATGACAACCTTTATGCCTGACCGAAAATAGGCTCTGACCACAACCTTTTGGTCATGGAGGTACTCATTCAAAACATCTTTTGGGTTTGAAAAAATGTGGCTAAACCACCCAGACATCAAAAAGTGCATCGAAGAATGGTGACAACACGACCTACCGAGAAATCCGTTATCAAAACTTTTTAGGAAACTCAAGTTTGTCAAGTTTAAACTCAAGGAGTGGAACAAAGATGTGTTTGGTAACCTATTCCGAGAAAAGAAACAAATCATGGAGGATCTAGGCAGAGTTGAGAAGCTCATTCAAGATGGGAACCCAGGGCCTGACATTTTTCAAGAAGAGAAAGTCCTCCTTGCAAATTTTCACAATAACCTGGTCAAGAAGGAAACTTTTTGAGGCAAAAATCTAGAGCATTGTGGCTAAAGGAAAGGGATAAGAACACAAATTTTTTTCACACCTCCACCCTAAGATACATAATCATGAACAAAATTAAAGAACTAACCAAGGGATATGGGTCTAAAAAAAATGACCTTCAAGAAATCAGAGAAGAAGTTGTGTCGTACTTCCAAGAAATGCTCAGTCCTAGCCCTCCTTACCCCCCCTTATCCAAAAATATTGCTTCAAAACATTACCAACCTAGTGTCTAATAATTTCAATGGCAGGCTTCTAAAAGGTTTCACTAATGAAGAAATTAAGGAAACCTTATTCTCAATGGAGCCAGATAAATCTCCAAGGCTAGACGAGTTCCCCCCATGATTCTTTTAGCATTTATGTGATATAGTAGGTAAAGAAATCTCTAAAGCAATGCAGTTATTCCAAATATCCAAGCAAGGACCAAAGGAGGTAAACTCAACTTTTGTAAGTCCATCTTTGACTATAGGCCAATAAGCCTATGTAGTGTGATTTACAAACTCATAACTAAAGTCATGGTAAACAAGATCAAAGATATTCTTCCCTCCATCATAGACCACTATTAAGGTAGTTCGATTAAATGTAGTTTCATCATGGATGGATTCATAACAGTTCATGAACTGACTCATTCAGTTGCCATGAAAAAAAAGCCCAGTATGTTTCTCAAGCTTGACATGAATAAAGCTTTCAATAGAGTTTCTTGGCAATTACTTATTGAAGTCTTGGATATATTCGGTTTTCACAAAGATTGGATAGGCCTGGTAAAGAAATGCATTTCTACGATATGGTTTTTAATTATTATTAATGATTGTCTGGCTGGTTTCTTCCAAAGTTTCAAGGGCATCTGTCAGGGTGACCCCCTATCCCCCTTTCTTTTCATCATCATGGTAGAAGCACTGGGGAGATCCTTATCATCAGCCTGCTCTAGAGGTCTTATCTCGGGTATCAAACCTACCACAGTTTCTAGGGCCATCACTCACCAGTAGTTCATTGATGATACCATTTTGGAATCTTTGTCCTCCATACCTGAAGCAAAGATCATTAAATCAATTATCAATTATTATGAAATAGTTTCTAGACATAAGGTTAACTATAATAAAATTAGATTGTATTTTCTGAATACCCTTATTTTTAGATAGAACAGAATTGCAGAAATTCTAGGATGCACCATAGATAATATTCCTACTACATACCTTGGGCTACCTATGTTTCATGGAAGGGTATCCACAGAAATGTGGTCCAAATTCCTCGAACGCATTAACTAAAAGCTAGCTAGGTGGAAGAGAATAATGCTAAGTTAGGCTACTAAAGCCACTCTTGTGCAAGCCTGTCTCAAAAGTATACCGGTATATTTTTTGTCCATATTCAAAGCTTCAATTTCAATTTACCACAATATTGAATAAATTCAACATAAATTTCTATGGGTTGGCAATGAAAACTAAAAAAAAAATTGTCCTTGTAGCCTGGGGTAAAGTGTGCTCCAAGAAAGACCATGGAGACCTCGACTTTAGAAGGATCAGCAGAATGAATTTTTCTTTGATAGCCAAGCAGGCTTAGAGAGTAGTAACCAATGAGAATTCGACCTAGATAGACATCATTAAGGTAAAGTACCTACATCACTTACCCTTTTTGGGTGACCACCACCTCCCTTATGGGTCTTGTTTTTGGAACTCCCTAGTCTAGACCAAGGACATTATCAAACAAAGCCTTTGATGGCGGTTGGGAAATGGGATAATCATAAGGTTTTGGGAACACCCCTAGCTTCGATACCAACCTCTTATCAACAATCCAAATTTGTATACCATCAAACCTATTACTAATACCATTCTTGAAGATAAAGTTGATGACTTTATCACCCAGGTGCCTAACAGATGGTAGTGGAAGAGCTTTACCATCAATCATGACTATCTAGTTTGTCGAGGCTACTCGACATTTGAATAACCTTGTCTGTGTTTGAGTCATCCCTAACACCTAGTCCCTTGATACCCCTGTATGGAATTTTTCAGAAGCCAGAACCTACATTGTTAAGTCTGCTTACTACAACCAATATCGTCCTACCATAAAGTGGGAAATTGTAAAGAATGTATGGGGGAAAATCATCATTCCTAAAGATGCTTTATTTTCATTGCTAGCTTTCAAGAATAGAATTCTCACTATCGATAATCTCATGTCAAGAGGGCTCCTTATCACCAATTGGTGTGTGCTATGCAAATTAAATTTGGAATCAATCACTAGCATTTTATTAGAGCACCCATTCTCCTTGGCTGTACTAAACTTGATCTTCAAAAAATTTAGTGTATCTTTGGTCCATCCGCCTACTATCCACCAGCTTTTCCAATAGTGGCCTAGACCCTTTAAAAACTAGTAGCTTAGTTTTATGTGGCTCTTTTGTATCCACCATTACTTATGACAAATATGGGTAGAACGAAAATCAATAATTTTCAAAGGTCACACTAATGATTCCCGTAGGACCACTCTAAAAATATTATCCTTAGCGGTTGAGAACACCTCTATCATATCTTTCCCTAAAGATCCCCCTGGCCTAGATGTTACCCTCACCAAAAATTTCAATATTACTAATGTTTCTAGTGTACCTATTGTTTCTTTCAATAGGTCTTCAATCAGGTGGATTCCTCTACCCACTGGGTGGCTCAAACTAAACTTCGACGGGGCAGGAAAAGGCAATTTGGGTGTCAGTAGTGGTGGAGGCATCCTCAAATATTGTCAATGGCAAAATTTGCTAGAATTTATAGAAAACTCGAGGATGCAAATGCATAACATAGCTAAAGCCAGAGCTCTATTCCAAAGCCTACTTCTCATTGACAACATGAGCATTGATTAGCTGATTATCGAAGGGGAATCACTTCATATTATTAACTTCCTTAGAGGAAAATCTACTCCACCTTTGTAATTGAAAAATATTCTTCACGAATACAAAGCTCTCATCACCAGATACACATACATTATTATTCAGCACCAATACCAGGAGAGGAACATAGCGACAGATTGGTTAGCAAATATGGGTGCTAGCAAAACCTCCATTTAGGTTTGGAGGAATTACTTTCCCCATAATCTCAGGATCGACACCTCCAATCTTGATGTTTGTACACTGTAATTACTCTATGGCGAACTCCAAGTTTTAGAATGAGCCTCAAGGTTGGATTTCCAAGGTTATGGGCCCCTCAGCTAAGCACCTCCTCAATGCTTCCAATGCAGCAGATTCCACGTTCATGCCACATGTCAAAATTTGCAAAATGTATAGCATTTTAGCTAGAATAAAGAAGATGACTCATCCATCCATAGACCAATCTAGCAACACCAAGACCTAATGTTGGTCCTCAAAGCTAACTCATTAGGTGTGCACGGGCGGTTATCCCAAATTGGGGTTTTCCCACAAGTCCCTCAATTGTATAAAATGATGGCACTGTCCTATTCTTGAAAATGGAAAGGATGATAATACCATGGTAGAACACAATAGTCTAACTCAGCAGACTCATATTTCCATTGCTTGTGATCACGGTACCCAAAACAAGATAAACAAACATCATCGTGGCATATCCCTCAATTGATACTTGGCCATTCATGTGTACATCCTTAATCACCTCAACATAGGTATTCTAAATCCAGTGTAGAAAGTCATCAATACCCAAGTAATCATCATCCTGTGCACCCATGCCATTTTCAAGAGTAAGCACTCCAACACCCTTTCCTCGAATGGTCTGGCCCCATTTGTGGTGTTTCAATCTATTAGTGGTAGGGCTCTTATGACTTTGCATCCCATGCCATACATGATTTGGATCATTTCTAAGAATAGGGCTAGTCTTATTATTTCCCCTCCAGGCCACCCAATCATGGATGAACACCCCTCTCTCTAGGCCCTCATCAAGTTCACCTTACTCCCAGACAAAGTCCATCCTAACTTCATCCTAAGAATGCATTGGAAACAAAATATGAATAAGCACCCATGTGATTTATCTGAACCTTAATTTAATTATAATGGTGTCATTTCCATCAGATGTATCAGATTCCCTCTACATGAAGCTTTGTACAGTGAGCCCTACCCTACCAGCAATTACCACCCTTTACTTAAAATGGCCATCATTGAACCTGACACCCTAAATCTCGAGCCTGATATTGAAATTAACCTTTGCACCCACAACTTCCTTCCCTTCCTTTAAAAATTTAGGGGGTATGACAATGTGATCACCAAGGACTTTGCCAAAACTTGGGTTAATGGCCATGTTTTAGTTAGAGGAATGAAGTTCACCATATCCGTTGACCTTTTAGCGGAGATCAATGAGCTTCCCAATAAGGGGTTCAAGCTCCATAGAGATAATCACACCATTCAAGATGAGTTGAAATACTTTGCAGATAGGAGAAAGAAATTGGTGATAAATGAGAAAGGCATCATCCGTATGAAATTTCCAGAGCCATGGTGCAGGGATTTGATTCCAGTGATGCAATACATCACAATTGATAAAGTGTATGAACCATTGATAAGCTTTCATATAGATTTCTTCAAAGTTATAACAGATGTTAAATAGGTTAACATACCTAAATATCTTTGGTGTTATGTGGAGGTATCCATAGAGAACTATCAGAAAAGGAAGTCTTCACACATCAAGCACCAAGGCTTGTTCTTGGTCATCTATGACCATATCCTGTAGAAAATTATTACTAAGGTGGATTCTAACCCGTTTATGTGCATTGAGGTGGATCAATCAACGGTTGTCATTGTGATGAATAGCTATAGCTCCTGCAACCACAAAAGTGTATGAAATATTACGAGAAAAAAGAAATAGCCCTGACCAGCTCACCACTGAAAGCATTGTCCCTGAGCTGGATCAATCCTTCATGGATGTAAAAGTTATGTCCACAGCCAGACGTGATCCTTCAAAGATTCTCACTAAAATATTGGAGAACATTGAACCAGTCTAAGGCCTTAACCAGTCTCGAGCATGCAATCCGAGTCTCTAAGACCATTACTGCCAGTAAATCTGAGACCTTTAAGGTCATCCTCTTCATATTTGAAGGATAGCGTAGATGGCCTCACTTCGGAGTAAGTTGATTGGTACTTTCTCTAATTATTTTTTGATCCACATGGTTTTTGATGGGCTCTAGTCTGTAGTCTCTTTCCCTTCTGGTTGTTTCCTAGTTTCTTTTCTAGCACTAGTTTGGTATTTTATTTTTTTCGGCTGTAAATATGGTGTTTTTTTTTAGCTCCTGTATCTCTGTTGGTTTCTTGGGTGTCTAAACGTTTTCTTTTTATCTTTTTTAGTTTCTCAGTTCCATGTTGTACAAGATCCAGGGACCCTTTCAAAACCCTTTATACCAATAAAAAAATACTTCTCATAGTAGATGTTATAATATTACAAACAATATATCAAGAAGCTTATAATGCATGAATCTAAATTTTGTCATATTTTAAATCTTATTTAGTTGTAATATTTATCCAATATATTATTGAAATATATAACATCTTAAATTTATAAAAAATTATAAAATATCAACTTATTTATAATGGATGAACTATTTTAATTGAGATGCATGCATTTTATCTTATAAGGATATTTACATATGATTTTATATATACACTTCCATGTACCTAGTACTATTATTGATCAATATATTTAAATGAAAAATATTGATGCATATATCTTGGACAGACTAGGTGTTACAATTGTTCCACATATATCATAATTAAAATTATATAGTCTTGTTGTAAGGTGTACATGATATTTATTAACACATAGACATATATGTTTTAGCTTGTTATTTATATATGATAATAAAGAATATATTTTAAATCACATAAAACACTTACTCTAGTAGAGAATTTGAAATCGACTATTATACACTACCCATAATGTTATCTACATAATAACAAAAAAAAAAAAATTTATGTGTATGCTCCAACTATCCATATACATAGCATTCACGTCCTATAAAGTTTGAATCATTATCATGGATATAGTAATAAAATCATATCAAGTTCCAAAATTATCCTTAGACATATACTCATGATGAAAAGATAAGTTATCAAAAAAAAATTATGGTACACATAATGTAAACATGCTCTTTAATATCTTTTTTGGTAACTTATCTTTGTTGATGCTAATATCTTCTAGCTTTGTGTTTCTATAGAAGTAACTTTTATATGTGTGTATTACCAAATTTTATATTACCCAACCATAACTAAGCAATAGTTTACACTTTTTCTAAGTATAACCTTTATTTTATTTTAAAGAAACCTTGATTGGTTATGAAAGCTAACTTTAACTCAGAAAAATACAAAATTGCATTAAGTAAAATAATACAATCCTATTGCAAACAATTAACTAATTGTAACCCTTTAAAAATATATATCAAGACATTATTGTATTATAAATTTTATAAGTCTATGTCATTAAGCTATACACACGTATTTGTATAAAATTTATTATTAATATCTATATAATTAACTGCTTAAATTTGGATTTATGTAAAAGCTATTCAACCATAACATTTTTTATAATAAGTATATCATTGGTTATAGGATAATTTTACAATGATAAATACTTAGCCTTAAAAGTCTATGAAATTTTTTATGTCAACAACTTTCTATGTTATCGACACATATTCACTAGGGTAACATATAGATATACATATCGCTACAACATTAAGTATATTTTATGGATAAAACTCCATTACATTGAGATGATAAATATTGGTCTAAATAAAAAATTAAAATATGACATTCATGATTTATAGACATGATTACAATTTTGGGGGATTGGAAATTCAACTTGAGGATGGTTTATATAGGGCCTAAACAATACTAAATTGTGAAACAAATGATGGATGATAGAAAAGTACAACAAAATATTAGTAATTAAATATAACTAATAATTTATGCAATAGTTTAATTTGGAACACCAATCATTTTCCATAGCCAGAAAATGTTTAGTTAGTAATAAAGTTGTCATTTGTGGCCTTGATGTACTAGGGTGTTATCTCATATTTAATGTTATATCCTCACACGAGAGTCTCTCACTATGATATAATCTCATAAGAAACCATCTTTCATATGAAAAGACCTCCTCATAATTTATGCTTACCTTAGCTCTATCTTATAAATGGTTACCTATCTATTATGTGCAATCCTCATACTCAATTCCATTCCATTATCTAACCTAGCATAAAAAACATAAAGTTTGCTTTGTACATATTTCAATCAATAAAAATCATAATTTTACATATTTTGTTAGATTATTATAATCTTAAATAGTTTAAAAATTGATCTTTATCTCATCCTTAGGCTAATTATTTAACATTAAAATTCTCAGCATTTAAATTCTCTATTTAAAAATTAATAAAAAATTAATCCACTCAAAATAATATATTGGTGCCATGCATCCACTGTGTAAATATTAATAAATAATTATTTGTGAAACAATTGGTAAAATAGTTATGAAACTACCCACTCTTGAATATATTAAGAGAAGAGGAAGTGGAAATGGCACAAGAAAAAAAATTAAGATGACATTAAATTTGAAAAGAGAAAAGAGATGAGAAGGATTTGCAAGAGAAAAGAATGTAGAGAGATGAGTTTATGTTTGAGTGCTAGAAGCTATTGAACTAGGAATAACATATTATATTACAATACAAATTTATATTCCACTCCGATATATTCTATTGTGTGTAAGATGAATGCATAGTGGCTATGTATATTATAGAAATTCCAATTCATGTTCGTGCAAGTTACAATATTATAGATATAGTCAAATATAGTCGTAGTCTGAAAAGGGGATGTTGTCCAAAGAGGAAATATGGATTACCATGTAAGAGATGGTTGTGTTAGTTGAGACTCCAAAAGACTAAAATTGTATGGGGCCATGAACATGTGATTACAATTCATGTGTGATAGGATCCCTATTTAGTTCAATACGAAGTATAAGTCATCAAGCAAATACTTGTCACGAAAGATGAATTAATCATATTGAAGGATATTATCATGAAGAAATTATCTCTTAAGATTCATTGTTATGAAGAGTTAAGGAATGTCAACTTGTGTAAAATACACCATTACCTCATAATATTGTCATTCAATAGAACGATACCTTGAAATAAAGGGGATATTCAAGAAAATTGTATTATTGTACAAGGAAAATTTACCATCTCATACGAATATCATCTTGAGATGTTATTATCTCAATGTGTTTTTAATCATCGTGCTAATATGTTATTGTGATTTTATTCTACTATCTCATTCTTTTTTTTGTCATTATAGATCATATTGATGTTGACCAATGCCTATAATATTCAGGTAACAAATCTAAAATAATATAGTTGGAAAATATTTTTATACTTAAATATTATAGAATGGTCAACCAAATTTGTTGAAGTTCACCTCCATAAAAATATCTAGGCATAAAAAATAAATGAGAAAAAATGGTGAAATTGTTCTATTGATCAACAATGCATTACATAGTTTTATAGTTCTTGAAAGAACTAAAAATAGACATGGTGGTTGAGAGAAATCCTCTCAAACTTATTACAACAAACTAACTTAAAGATAGCTCTTATCCTAACAACATTCTAATCTTGGACTATGGTCAAACATTGACCAACCAAGCCAAAACCTCAATGTATGCTAATCAAATTAACTAGAAATATGTAAATAAAAACATTAAACTAAAACTAAATACTAGGACTAAGGAGGCAATGTTGAAAATATTCCAACATTCTCCCCCTTGATGCTAAAGACACTCATGCAAGAGTTCTTTAAGCATCACAGAGTTGGATGAAAAATATTTCTCTTACGTTTCCTCCAATCTTGAATCAAGAAATCAGAATTTACAAAATACTTATGGTGGCACTCCTTCCACTCTTCATGTGGAATTTCATGCAAATTCTTGAGTGCCTTCTTTTGTTGATTAGCTCCCCCTTCAACAAAAGTATCTCCTCTTGTGTTTTTCAGCAACCACTCTCTTACATCTTTATCATTATGGTCTTTAAACCATGCTCTCACATTTTGATCTTCTTTTACATCTTCAACACTAAACAATACTCCACATGAGTATTTACAATTAATCATCTCACATAGATGATTATACCATACAAATATTTCACATATTTTCACACAAAAAATCACCACAAATATGGCCATATAATGACCAACTACATATGCAACATAAAGTTGCTCCTCACACAAATATTCTCTCAAAATAATGACTTTACAAGAATCCTTCTTCCAAGGAATTTTGAACACATCATTTTGATCCATGTGACCCAAGTTCTCCATCACTGTCTTCTCTCCAAGAAGACTCTTCATCAAAGTTGTCTCAATGAGACAATCACCTCTCAATAATGCCTTTGGAAGACATTCTCCTTTCTTTTCATGCCTGCTCACAAAAAACAAATCATTAATCATAAAAACATTACCTTTAGTATGAGTAGATTTGGTGCTTCCCATAAAGCTATTTTGTAGTAGTTCTCCTTTATTGTATGGTGCTTCAAGAGCAACCATCAAATCTTCAATAAAAGTTCTCCTCCTTTGTTCAAGCCATGTTGGTGTGTTGAAACACCATTCATCCAAGCAATCATTCATTGTTGCTTTATCAAAACAAATATTTTTCTGTATTGTAGTCACTCCAAGTGAGTGATTTCCATCCACAATTGTCTCTTCAAGACAATTCTCAATCTCCTTTGATGATGCCTCCATTTCACCATGAAGTTCATCAATGACTATCTCCCTATTTTCTAGATCCTCTTTGAGATAGTTTTCCTCATACAAAATAGTTTTCACTCCTGATGAGTGATCTTCAATCATGAGTGATGTTTCCTTGGCCATTACAACAAGAAAATCAGCAGTCACATTGTTATTTTCTGTTTCTATCTTATGTGCTTTCTCACTTTTCTTCTCCCAAATGAGATAATATTTTGTGCTCTTTTCTTCACACAACATATTGTCATCTTTGAGATTCACAAAATCTCGCTTCACATAACCTTCTTGGACTTATGGACAAGAAGTATATCTATTTGTCACTTCTGATGAGTTATCTTCACAATTGAGCATGAAACTTCTAGTCTTCATCTCCTCTTCATCAACAATGTTATGGGAATCAACATCCCATACTTCTTGTGAATCAATATCATCTTTATATTTATCATTTTCTTCCCCCTGTAGAGGAACAATTTTATCATCTCCTTCAAGGAGATTTTTAGTTGCTCTTTCAAGAGAGCACACAACCATTCCAAGTGAATGGTCTTCAAGCCAATGGTCTTCCTTGAACATTGCTTTTCCAGCATCATGCCAACAATCTTGGTTGAGGTCATTTTCATCATTATTCTCATCCATGAGAATTTTAGGTGCATTCTCCATAATACACTCTTCATTTATCTCCTCCATGAGATATTTTTTATCACTTTTTCTTCTATCAACAACAAATCCTCTTCTTCCTCCTCATCCTCTTGAGGAATACACACCTCTTCTTATCTTTTCATCACAAAATTCAGCAACATATGCTTCCTCCATGAAGCATTCTTCATCTTGTTGGTTTTCTACATACGAGCCTTCCTCTGCAAGAAATAATTCTCCATTACAAAGCATGACTTCATATGAGTCTTTACAAGACTCTTCAAAAAATCTTTCAAAAGGATCTAATTCAGAAACTGCTTCAAGGAAGCAAGGCTCCTCCTTGCTTAAAAAATATTCATGATTGTCACTCATGGCTTTATGGGTATCCTCATCAAACCCATAAGCATCCTTTAACACTTGCCATGCCATTGTAGCTGATCTACAATTGGCTATGAGAGGAAAAACATTCTTTTCCATTCCTCTCCTCAAATCCATAAGAGCTAAGCAATTTGCATATTGTTGCTCCTTCTTCTCTTTTCTCTCCTCACCTTGTAGCTTATTCCAAGATGGTTCCTCATAGCCTTCTTGAACTATATCCCATAAGTCTTGAGCCTTCAAGAAGGTCTTCATCATTATGATCCAAATAGCATAATTATCTCCATTGAATTTGGGTACTTCCAATTCTTTATACATGGTGGCCATTCTGCAATCCACCATTCATCAATCTTACACCTAGCTCTCAGCCACTCCTTTCCTATAGAATTAATATATACTTATGTGAAAATCCACTAAATTTCAGATCCAAATTCACATAAATGAGAAATATGTGATCAATTTACTTTTGCCCTTTCTAGATCTTAGAGTGTTTTTGAGACAACCTCAATGTTCTTCACATAAATCAATCCATACAACCCTAAAATTTCTGAAAATTAAACTCTGTATTCTTGAGACAATAATCTGAAAACCCTCTAAATTTCAGAAGAAAAATCACAAAGGTGAAAAATATGTGATCATTTACTTTTTCCCTTTTTATCACAATTCCGGATCTAGGATTGTTGAAGGAAAAATAATTATTCATATAAATCAATAAATACAGATCCCAATGATCTGAATTTTTTTTTGAATTATGATTTTATGGAAATAATATTTCTCCCAAAATTTGAGAAGCAAATACCCTGTATTCCACCTTATATAACCATTTTATTGAAAAACTAAAAATGCTAATAAAATCAGAAATTAGCTCCAAATCACCTGAAATTTTTACTGCATCCTCTTGATACAATTACCTAACAACCCTCAAAATTTCATAATCAAATACCTCAGGATTCGTGAGATATTAATGATTTACTTGAGTTCTTCCTTGCAAATCTGCTGAGTGCTGGCCACTTGAGTTTCTCTGACAAAGTGTGTGTTTCAGATCTCTTCACACCACTCTCCACAGGTTTTGATCCATTTGAGCAAACCTGCTCTGATACCAAATGAGAAACAATGGTGAAATTGTTCTATTGATCAACAATGCATTACATAGTTTTATAGTTCTTGAAAGAACTAAAAATAGACATGGTGGTTGAGAGAAATCCTCTCAAACTTATTACAACAAACTAACTTAAAGATAGCTCTTATCCTAACAACATTCTAATCTTGGACTATGGTCAAACATTGACCAACCAAGCCAAAACCTAAATGTATGCTAATCAAATTAACTAGAAATATGTAAATAAAAACATTAAACTAAAACTAAATACTAGGACTAAGGAGGCAATGTTGAAAATATTCCAACAATAAAATTATAAGTTTTCTAACATCTAATTATTTTTAATACAGGAAATTATAATTTTGAGGTATTTGGGATAAGTGATGGAATATGATGAGTTACAACCCTTAAACCAAGGTTCCAATCATAGGAATTAACCTTAACATTAGCTCATTGAGTTTTATAGAAAATAAGGTGGAATAAAGAGTTTTACATTACAAGATAAGGTTCGATTCTCATAGGTAAACCTTTTCATAGATAAAGAATTTTAAGGCTATGTGGTGCTAATACTTCTCATAGTAGATGTTATGAGATTACAAACAATATATCAAGAATCTTATAATGTATAAATCTAAATTTTATCATTTCGTTTTAAATCTTATTTAGTTGTAATATTTATCCAATAGATTATTGAAAGATATAACATATTTAATCTACAAAATATTATAGTAAAATATCAACTTATTTATGACTGATGCACTATCTTAATTGAGATGAATGAACTTTATATTGTAAGGATATCTACATATGATTTTATATATACACTTCCATATACCTAGTAATATTATTGATCTATATATCTAAATGAAAAATATTGATGCATGTCTTTGCTAGACTAGGTGTTACAATTTTTCCACATGTATCACAATCAAAATTATAGTCTTGTTGTAAGGTGTACATGATATTTATTAACACATAGACATAAATGTTATAGCTTATCTTTATATATGATAATAAAAAAAATATTTTAAATCATATAAAACACTTACTCTAGTAGAGAATTTTAAATAAATTGTTATACACTACCCATAATTTTATCTACATAATAAGAAAATAAAATATTATTTTATGTGTCTAATCCAACTATCCATATAAATAGCATTCTCATCCTATAGGGTTTGACTCATTATCATGTATATACTAATAAAATCATATCAAGTTGTAAAATTATCCTTAAACATATACTCATGATGATATTAACATGAAAAATATGGTACCCATAATATGAACATACTCTTTAATATCTTTCTTGGTAACTTGTCTTTGTTGATGCTAATATCTTCTAGCTCTATTTCTATCAAAAACAACTTTTATATATGTGTGTTGCCAAATTTTATATTACCCAATAATAACTAAGCAATAATGAACACTTTTTCTAAGTAGAATCCTTATTTTATTTTAAAGAATCCTTTATTGCTTATGAAATCTAACTTTAACTAAAAAAAAAAAACATTAAGGAAAATAATATAATCTTATTGCAAACAATTCACTAATTATAACCCTTCAAAAACATATATTAAGACATTAATGTATTATAAATTTTATAACTATATGTCATTAAACTATATAGATGTTGTCAATTTGAGTTATTTTATGTTGTCATTGATGTCACATGAATAATTGATGTCATATGGAGCACATTGATTTTTGATGGGCAAATGATATTTTGGAAAGCATGGATAAAATAAAGGTTTTTTGTGAAAACCAAGGTAGGAAAAATAAAAGGTTTTATTTAAAACTATGGATGGCAGATTTGAAATGGGTTTTTCTTAAAACCCATGTTGGCCTTTCGTTTTGTCGAAAAAGGTGCCCCGATGATGGAGATATTTAATTTTAAATATTTAGTTTAAATTTTAATTTTAAAATTAAAATTAAAGTTAGCGTCGATGTCTAAATAAAGAGGGAAAATCAATAATGCACCGATGTCATTGAAAATGAGGATAAGACTATATAAAGGGGGATCCTAAGGTTCATTTGAAATTCATCCTTGCTCGTGTTAATCGTTGGCTAGCATCCGAAGAGAGCTCGTGCAAAAATCATTTTAAAAATGGAGACAACGAATAAATCCAAGGTTGGTCGAAATCCCAAGACATTGTGGGAAGAGTGGTGCATTGGCAATTGGCTTTTTGTTAAGGTGTGTGGCAGTGCTTTATGTCAAGGTTCGAATCTCCTTGACTGCATTCGAAGGCATTGGAAGGAAAGTGCTCAAAGCACTTTTGGTTTGCATGGAAGGGAGGAAGGACTTAAGGCACGTTGTGCCTTTTCCTTTTGAACGAGCGGCTAGCTCATGTGGTAAGATTAGCCATGACTAAGGCACTCACGGTGTGTGCAAGTTGAGGGTTCAAATCCCCTTGAGGAGGTAATTACGTTTTTCTCTAATTAATTTCGTTGATGCCCTAGGATAGGAGTTATAAGGTGGTTAAGGAATAATTAAAGTTTTAATTAAACTTTATTTTTATAAGGGCTGTGATTATTATTTCAGAGGAGATGAGTTGTTGATTTAAATTTGATATTCATGAAATTGAAAATTAATATTTAGGAGAAATAAGGAGTTGTTATAAAATATTTTTGAGAGCCTTATTGATTATTATTTTTAATAAGGGTTTTTATTAAAAAGGACTTTGGTGGATGTGTTTATTAAGTTGGAGTAAAAAGGTGTAAATTGAGTTTTTCTTATCTTGTGATTATTATTTGAAGTCCACTAACCCTTATTGAGATTGGAAAGTAAAGTTGTGTTTAGTGTGGCATATTTTGTGGATAACTTCTTGGCATCAAAAAGGTATGGGCACATTCTCCTATTGATTTTTTATGGTGGTTGATTTCTAAAATATCATTGGAGTGAAAAGGATTTATTGTGGTTTCCTCTTCGAAATTGGTTGGTTGAATGCTTCAAGGTTTTCTGGTTTTAGAGTTGTGTTTAAACCTTGTTTTATAAGCATAGTCATTCAAGCCCATTGGTTGTGAAAGAACTTGAAAAGAACATGAGTATCATTGTTATGTGAGATTTGTGGTTGAGCATTGTTGGAAACATTTGAGTTGGTTGATACATACTTGGACTAGGGTTTTTGTGAGAAAGAGTAGTCCCTTGTGGTGATTGGTTGAGTTGAGTTGATTGAGCCTAGTCAAGTGATTGTGTGAGGTGATTGGTCAAGTTCCATGAAACAAACTATTCCATAATTTTGATTTGATTTGAGATTGATTTGAGTTGAGTTGAGTTGAGATTGAGCTTAGAACATATTGAGTCTCTAAAAATTCTCTTTATGCTTCTATGAGTTGACTTGAGTTGAGTTGAGATTGATTTGAGTTGATTTGAGATTGATATTAGAACATATTGAGTCTCTAACAATTCTATTTATGTTTCTATGAGTTGATTTGAGTTGAGTTGAGTTGAGATAATTGTGGATCATTGTTTTCATCCATTGAAGAGTACATTGCCATTCATTTTTGAGTTCATATTTGAGATTTGCCTTGATAGAATTTGTGGATGATATTTGAGTGCTACTTGTGCATGATTGATTGAGCCTTTGATAAGACCTTTGAGGAAAGCTTTAGGACAGCTTTGAGGACAATTTTGGGATAGACTTTGTGGATAGTTTTGGGACAACTTTGTGGACAGTTTTGGGACAGTTTTGTGGACAATTTTGGTACATCTTTGTGGACAGTTTTGGGACAACTTTGTGGACAGCTTTGTGGACAATTTTGGGACAGATTTGAGCAAGTTCTTGGTGAGCTTTCTAGAGCAGGTTTGGACAAGTTCTTGGTGATTTTTTTGGAGCATATTTGGGCAAGTTCTTCATGAGCTTGCTAGAGCAGATTTGGACAAGTTCTTGGTGAGCTTTTTGGAGCAGATTTGAGCAAGTTCTTGGTGAGCTTGCTAGAGCATATTTGTACAAGTTCTTGGTGAGCTTGTTGGAGATATTTGAGCATGTTCTTGGTGATATTTCTAGAGCATATTTGGACAAGTTCTGTGTGATCTTGTTATTCAGTTTTGGACAAGTTTAGTGTGAGCTTATTATTCATATTTGAACAAGTTTTGTGTGAAATTGTTATTGCCTAGCTTTGAGTAGATAAAATAAATCATTGTATTGGATAAGGATCCTTATTTCTATGTGAAATATTATAAGGATATTATTTGGTGGAGTACCCCACATTGGGGGAACCACGTTAAATCTTGTGTCTCAATTGTGTGTGGTGACTTGTGCTCTTGCTTACTACTGCTATCTGAGTTATTAATACACATTGTTATATTTAGTTATTACAATTAAGGACATTAATTGATATTGATTTGGAAATAAAGTAAAAAGTGGTCTTATACTATTCACCCCCCTCTCAGTATAAGCTTGTGTTCTTCAATAGAGGTAATTATCTAAAATTTATTATTAAGATCTACATAATTATCTACTTAAATTTGGATTTACTTAAAAGATATTCAACCATAATGTTTTTTGTATAAAATTTATATCCTTGGTTATTTTTCCTTCATAAATATTTTCTTACCTTAAGTCCAATTTGACAATGAGAAATACTTAGTATTAAAAATATTTAAAAATTTTAATGTCAAATATTTTCTATGTTTTTAACATGTATTCACTAGGGCAGCATATAGATATACATCTAGCTACTACATTGAGTATATTTTATAAATAAAACTCCATTACATTGAGATGAGAAATATTGGTCTAAATAAAATATTAAAGGATAAGATGGCATTCATGCTTTATACACATGATTACAATTTAGGGGATTGGAAATTCAACTTGAAGATGATTTGTATAGGACCTACACAATACTAAATTGTGAAACAAATGGTGGATGATAGAAAATTACAATAAAATATTAGTTATTAAATATAATTAAGAATTTATACAATAATTTAATCTGGAACACTAATAATTTTCCATAGCCATCAAGAAAAGACTTATCACCAAATAGGAATTAACCATATTGAACGATATTGTCATGAGGAATTTATCTCTTAAGAGTCATTGCTATAAAGAATAAAGGAATTTCAACTTGTGCAAAATACACCATTGCCTCATAAGATTATCATTCAATTGAATGATGCCATACAATTATTAGAATTTTCAAAAATAGATATGCAAAGCATTACACAAAATATGAAGAAAAGAGTAGAACTGATTGATTTATTCCATGGATCAACTTTGTATAAATAGCAAAGTTGATCATTGAGATCCATTGGATTACAACAACTCATCAAATCTGATGTAGACTATACTAAGAGTTCACCTGACTCATGGATAAGTGGAAACTCAAGTATGTTTATCCTAGTAGAACTTAAAATAATAATTACTTATTCTAACACCCCCCCTTAAGTGATAGTAGGGGTGTATGATACAAATGAGTCCTGGAAACAGGGCCTGATGAGGTACTCATGTGCAATGATATTATTTGATGAGATGGTAAAAGCCACATTGAAAAAAACCGTCTATCAAAAAAGAAAAAAAAACATGTCTTATTTTTGCAAAGATTGTTCTCATTGACAAAAAAAATTATGAGTTTCGAAAATAGGGCCTGATGAGGTACTCATTTAAAATATATAGATGGTGAAAAAACCTCTTGGGAAAAAACCATTTTTCATAAAAATAAAGATAGAGGCATGTCTTCGGATGGCGAAGATTTTCCTCATGAAAAAAGGAATGAGTCCCGGCAACTTGGCCTGATGAGGTACTCATGTACAATTTATACTTTTGAAGAGATGATAAAAAAAACCACATGGAAAAAAACATTCTCCAAAGAATACAACAATAAGAATAAAGGAGAGGAGAAATACTGATGTTTTAATGTAGCTGTTTTACTTCAAGTTTCTCTCACAACTGAATGTAATGCGAAGAAGGAAATAACCTAGTGAAGATGTCTACAATTTGATTTTTAGTGGAAATATAGTCTAAGTATATTTCCCCTCTCTGAATATGATGTCGAATGAAGTGCATGTGAATATCAATGTGCTTGGTGCGTTGATGCTCAACTGGATTACGTGCAATATGAATTATGTTCTGCTTGTCACACCAAAGAGTAATATGTTTGTCATGGGAAAAACCAAATTCTCTTAGTATTTGACAAAGCCAAAGAGCTTATTGACTTGCTAAAATTGTCACCCTGTATTTTGCCTCTGTAGATGATAAGGTCGCTGCTTGTTGTTTTTTGCATAACTAAGCAATTGGTGAAGAACCAAGATAAAAGACATAGCCAGAAGTTGAAAATATGTCTTTTACTAAACCTGCCCAATAATAATCCGTGTAACCAATGATATCCATGGATTTTCCCTAATATAAGAGCCCAAATTTAGGATTTATTTATATATCAATCCAATAACATATGAGATATATGGGCGAGTATGAGTAAGGTATAATAGGCTCCCTACAAGATGACAGATTAGAGTTGCATCACATAGAGGGGATGTACATGAAGTACATATTTTTGTTGACACAATGAAATTCCTGCATCTGTTTTATTTATTTGAATTCCAAGGAAGTAATGAGCTAAACCCATATCAACCATTTCAATTTTTTTAGAAAGGGAGTCCTTGATAGTTTGAATGCGAGTGATGTCACTACCAGTGAGTAGTAGGTCATCAACATAGAGAACAAGTATGGTGATTTTTTCTTTATCTCTCCAAATGTAGACTATGGCATCAAACTCACAATGAGAAAAACCTGATGAAAGAAGGAAGGAGTCCATTTTTTTATAACAAGCTCTAGGAGCTTGTTTGAGGCCATAGAGAGACTTTATTAGCCTACAAACAAGGGAGGAGTCATGAGTGAAACTAGCAAGTTGTTCCATTAATATATCTTCCTTTAATTCCCCATGTAAGAAAGCACTTTTTACATCCATTTGAAATATAGGCCACTTTTGGGAAGCATCCAGAGCAAGAACTAGTCTAATAGAATCCATTTTGACAACTGGTGCAAAATTTTTAGAATAATCAATCCCTTCAATTTGAGAGAAACCTTTGGCTACCAAGAAGGCTTTGTGTTTGTCAATTTCTCCATTAGGTCCATATTTTATCTTGTAAATCCATTTACAACAAACTAATTTCTTCCCTTTTGGTAGGGGAACTAAATCCCAAGTTTTGGTTTTTATTAAGAAAGAGAATTCATTCTCCATGGCATCATCCCATTCTTTAATACTAGTTGCTTCTTTGAAGGATTTAGGATCTATGGAAATGGATTGACAGACAAGACCAGTGCCTACGGAGTTACCTAATATGGATGATGGAAGATTATTTATGTAAGGAGTAGCTTCTTTAACAATGGTGTGGGCCCATTTTGGCATAGTGGAAGGAGTAGTAGGAGTGATTGGATTTTGAGTTGGAGTTATAGGTTCCTCATATTGATCATTAATCTCTAAATTAATCTCTAAAACTGGTTCTTCATTATATTGAGGCTCTAACATTGGAGAAGGCTCAAGAGAACCAATGGTGGAATAAGATGGTTGAGGATCTTTATGAGGGAATGTTTCATCAAAATGGATGTTTCTATGAAAAAATACCTCATGAGTTGTGGTATCAAGGAACCTGTATGTTTTCATTTCCTCATAATAACCAACAAAGATGAGATTTTTGCTTTTCTTATCTAGAGCCTTGTTTTTCTTCTTTGGGATATACGCCCAAGCAGTACATCCAAAAATATTGAAGAAAGAGACATCAAGTTTTGAGCCAGTCCATGCTTCCTCGGGATTCAAATGGCCAAGAGCTTTATGAGGTATGCGGTTTTGAATATAGTTTGCATAGTTAATTGTTTCTGCCCAAAAAACGTTTGGAATATCTCTTGAGTGGAGCATATAGTTTGCCATTTCTTTTAGAGTTTTTTTTCCTCTCTGCAATGCCATTTTGTTGTGGATTATGAGAGACATAATTTTGATGAATTATACTATGACTTGATAAAAAAATTGAGAACTCATTACTAAAGTATTCCCTCCTATTATCTGTATGAATTTGCTTGATTTCGCAAGAGGCCTGATTTTCAACTAAGGCTTTGAAGATTTTGAAGTGGGATAGAACATCACTTTTGTATTTTAGGAAGTATACCCAAATTATTCTAGAAAAATCATCAATGAAGGTTAAAGTATATTTTTCTCCTTTGAAAGAAGGCTCTGGGAAGACCATCAAGTCACTATGGATTAACTCTAGAGGGGATGAAGCTTTTAGAGAACCACTTGGGTGAAAGGATCTTGATATTGCTTTCCAAGAGCACATCCAGGACATACTCCATCAATAGAAGAGACTTGTAGTAACCCTGTTACCATATTATGGGTGTTCAATTCCTTTAGGTAGTTATAATTGAGATGTCCAAACCTTTCATGCCAAATTTTGCTTTCAAGATCTCCATGTGCAACAAAATAGGAGGTTTCTTATGAATTTTTGAATCCTTTGAAGTAAAACAGGCGTGTTTTGTGATCAATATCTCCCTTTTCTATGAGAGAGTTGGGATCTTGAAGGTCTCTTATCTCGACTCTTGATGGTGAGAAGAGATCTATTTTACCCTTTCCATAAGTACAAATATGATAAATGAAGAGGAGATTTGTTACAATGTTTGGAACATAGAGAATATTATTGATATAACTACCATAAATGGATATGTCACATTTTCAATGGTGTGGGCTCATTTTGGCATAGTGGAAGGAGTAGTAGGAGTGGTTGGATTTTGAGTTGGAGTTATAGGTTCCTCATATTGATCATTAATCTCTAAATTAATCTCTAAAACTGGTTCTTCATTATATTGAGGCTCTAACATTGGAGAAGGCTCAAGAGAACCAATGGTGGAATAAGATGGTTGAGGATCTTTATGAGGGAATGTTTCATCAAAATGGATGTTTCTATGAAAAAATACCTCATGATTTGTGGTATCAAGGAACCTGTATGCTTTCATTTCCTCATAATAACCAACAAATATGAGCTTTTTGCCTTTCTTATCTAGAGCCTTCTTTTTCTTCTTTGGGATATACGCCCAAGCAGTACATCCAAAAATATTGAAGAAAGAGACATCAATTTTTGAGCCAATCCATGCTTCCTCAGGATTCAAATGGCCAAGATTTTTATGAGGTATGCGGTTTTGAATATAGTTTGCATAGTTAATTGTTTCTGCCCAAAAAATGTTTGGAATATCTCTTGAGTGGAGCATATAGTTTGCCATTTATTTTAGAGTTTTTTTTCCTCTCTGCAATGCCATTTGTTGTGGATTATGAGAGACATAATTTTGATGAATTATAACATTATTTGATAAAAAAATTGAGAACTCATTACTAAAGTATTCCCCCCTATTATTTGTATGAAATTGCTTGATTTTGCAAGAGGCCTGATTTTCAACTAAGGCTTTGAAGATTTTGAAGTGGGATAGAACATCACTTTTGTATTTTAGGAAGTATACCCAAATTCTTCTAGAAAAATCATCAATTAAGGTTAAAGCATATTTTTCTCCTTTGAAATAAGGCTCTGGGAAGACCATCAAGTCACTATGGATTAAATCTAGAGGGGATGAAGCTTTTAGAGAACCACTTGGGTGGAAAGGATCTTGATGTTGCTTTCCAAGAGCACATCTAGGACATACTCCATCAATAGAAGAGACTTTTGGTAACCTTGTTACCATATTATGGGTGTTCAATTCCTTTAGGTAGTTATAATTGAGATGTCCAAACCTTTCATGCCAAATTTTGCTTTCAAGATCTCCATGTGCAACAAAAAAGGAGGTCCCTTCTAAATTTTTGAATCCTTTGAAGTGAAATAGGTGAGTTTTGTGATCAATATCTCCTTTTTCTATGAGAGATTTGGGATCTTGAAGGTCTCTTATCTCAACTCCTGATGGTGAGAAGAGAACTATTTTTCCCTTTCCATAAGTACAAATTTGATAGACAGAGAGGATATTTGTTGCAATATTTGGAACATAGAGAATATTATTGATATAACCACCATAAATGGATATGTCACATTTTCCTTTGATTGGAATAAAGGATGAGTCACCAACTTCTATGCTACATGTTGAACTTGAGGAGATTGAAGTAAAAGACTCATCTAAGGAAGTCATGTGATGAGTTGCTCCTGAATCTAGAACCCAATATTTTTATGAAGTGTTTGTGGTCTTGCCTTGAACATTTAAGGCTTTTCCTATCTACTTCTTAGTGTCTATATTTTGATCCTTCATTGCTACCTCTAGTTGTTGTAGTCTTTTCCAACATTTGTTCACAGAATGACCATTCTTTTTGCAGTGAGTACAAGTAATGGAACTCCTTTCTTTCTTTTTGAATTTTTCTTTAGTAGAGGTGGATGCTACTAAGGCTTTTGAGGAAGAGGAAGATATCTCATACTTTTCAAGTTTGGTTTCTTCTCTAGTTAGTCTATCACAAAATTCTTCTAAGGAGGGCATTTTAAAACTTGCACCAAGAGCATCTTTTGTAGATAAAAAAGTAGTTACAAAAATTTGAAATACACCATTTAATTTAGAAAGAATTAGATAGATGCATTCTTCTTCTATTTTATTCTTGCCACTACCTTTGTATTGAGTGAGGACTTCTTTAAATTTGGTGAGAAAGTCAACAATATTGCTGAAGTCTTCAGGAGATAATGTTGTTAATTCTGCCTCTAGCTGCATTGACCTTATTTGATCTACTTTTCCAAATAAGTTCTTTAGTTTCTCCCAAATTTCATAAGGATTTTTACAATCCATAATGTGAAACCATAAGATTTCATTTACATTAGTGCTTATAATACCCATTGTTTCATACATCTTCCCTTTATGAACAAATATTTCATATTCTTTTTCAAATTCAAGTTGCTTCTCTTCTAGCAGGTGTGTGAGCCCTTTTTGAGAAATGAGATTTAATATTTTGGGTTTCCATGTATGATAGTTATGAGGGGTGAGAGGATCAATTATATTCATTGTATTCATTTTTCCAAAGAAATTTGAAGTGAACCAATAATTCCCCCCTTAACTTCAAGTATATTATCTTAGAGAATACAATGTAGCTTTAAAGAAGGAAACAAAAGCCTGAGAGAAATACCAATCTCCTCAATTTACCCGCCCTGACGAGAGGGAAACTATAAGTAAATGAGGAGGTTTGATATATCTGAATTAGGCTAATGAAGCAATAATATTAGGCCAGGCCTTTATACTTATTCTTCTCAATACCCGCCCTTACGAGAGGGAAACTATAAGTAATGAGAGGAATGGTACGTGGAACTTAGGCTTTTTATGCAAATATAATCCACCAAACCAATATATTGTATTTCTCAATAACCCGCCCTTACGTGAGGGAAACTATAAGTTTTTGAGAAGTGCAATACTTGGAATTTAGGTGATATTGGAAGTGCTCTAAAGAAAATAATTGAATCCTTTATTTTAAGATGTATTGAATTAAAAAGGAAATATTTAAAAAAATAATTGAAATGAAATGAATTTTATGACCAAGTGGCTAAAAAATGCCACATATTAGTTTATCATCCAAATATATTTCCTTTAGTTGATATAAGTATGAATTTTTACTTAAAAAATAGAATAAAGCAAGAGGTGGCAAATAGAATTACCACTAAAAAAAATATAGAAGAGATATTAAATAAGATAGACACACAACCCCCCTTCAAAATTCAATACTAAATGGTGCAATAATTAGCACCTTTAACCCCCCTCCAAAAAAGACCTTTGTATTTACTATAGTTACAATTGACTCTTTTTCACTTTTTGAAGATAGCCTTTGTAAAAAGATAAAGGCTTAGTGAAAAAAAGTTAGAAATTTTCTTAAGATAAATACAAAGCTTTAGAGTTTTTTTAAAAGGCTACACCTTCAAAATTGAAGGGACTATAAAAAAACTCATTAGAAAAAATCCTAATCGAAGGAGAGGAGGAAAATAGATATGATAATGCTTTTGCATTAACGACATAGAAGGCACCTTGCATTCAGATCAAAATAAGAAGACGTGGTCAACTCCTATCCCAAAGGACAAGGACATAGTTGCACCATGAATAGGAATTAAGACACTCCTAAAAATAGCTTCTTCGATGCTTAACGACGATGAGACCTCTGCATAAAATAAAGTTACAATAAAGAAGCCAAATTTTGATTCTTAAATACCTCTCTACCAAACGAAATGGGTCCCCCTGCAATGAAACAAATGTTAATTAAAAGTAATCTTTATTTCACTGGTGTACACCATGAAATAGATAGTGAAGCTTGGAATGGATTATTCACTTCAATGGGTTTCCTCTGTGTTGCGCAGTCACAGACCCAATGTTTTACCTTCGAAAAACCTGCAGATGAAATTGTTAATAGAAGAGGCGTAAGCGAAGTCTCCTCAGAATGTATTATTATTTTTACTTCGTCTGTGCTGCGTAGTTGAAAAAAGACGTAGGTGGGTGCCTTCGAACAAGGTTGTTCCTCCTTCGTTGAGTAGTCACAGACCCAACATCTTGATTTTGGAAATTGTTTAAACCTGTAGATGAGATAGATAACAGAAGAGGCGTAATAGGGAAAAAAAGATATGTCGATTACCTAGTAAGAATGCTTAATGAAATATTATCAAAAAGTATTAAAGAAAATAATTGAAGTGACGCATCGCCTATTGAGAACTAAGCAGAGATCAAAAAAAAATAACCAAGCTTCTTGAGCAGAAATAATGATTGGAATGCCAAAGGAAGAGGGCCCAAATTAGATAAATAGAATCTTTTTGATAGCCGTTATCAACAGCACCAATCGGGAAGAGGAGATATCGGTGCTAACTAGAGATATATTCGGTAGAAGCGGGCTCCTTTGAAGAACGTCGATGAGAAACTAAAGAGGACGTCAGATTTTACAATGCATGAGATCAAACATTTTAAAAAATGTTACGCAGTGCAACCGAAGATGATGTTCCTAACAATAGTGACAGATATAATGATTTGCACCAAGAGTTTGCTTTGGAGAGCGCACAACTCAGATCTCCAATGGTGGAGATATCGAATAGGAGTTGATTGGTGTGAAGAGAGGCATCATGAGGGGTGATGATGGTGCCCAATTTTGGGTGCTCATTGCATGATTTGTGAACCTCAATAGGGCTTCTCCGAGAGCAACGATAAGGCAATGAAGAGGAGCTTTTTCCTACAAAGGAAAACACTAAAGATAGGATAAATTAACCTATATTTTCAAGCTATAAAAAAAAACATTTATATTTGCTTGAAAAAAAATGGTGTTCCTTTCTTTTAAGGAAAAAATGAAAAAATAAATTAGAGGATAATAAATATGACTAATTTCATACAAGTGAGCTAGTCAAAGAGTTACCCAAAAGAACAGATCTATGAAAAAATGGGCAATATTTCTGAATAAAAAATTTACACTAAAAAACAATGAATCTTCCCTTCCCATTTTTTCTTGAGAAGAAGATAAATATTATTCAGAATAACCCATTTATATATATCTCAAAAATATAGCTGAAAAAAACTATATATAAAAGCTTGTTGTAGACTTGAACCCCCAAAAAAAGGAGAAGTCAACAAAGGATACAATGAACCAGCTCCTAGAACCTTCAAGAGAGAATGCTAGCAAAATCTATCCTGCTCTGGTACCATGTTAGAATTTTCCAAAATAGACATGCAAAGCATTACACAAAATATGAAGAAAAGAGTAGAACTGATTGATTTATTCCATGGATCAACTTTGTATAAATAGCAAAGTTGATCATTGAGAGCCGTTGGATTACAACAACTCATCAAATATGATCTAGACTATACTGAGAGTTCACCTGACTCATGGAGGAGTGGAAAATCAAGTATGTCTATCCTAGTAGAACTTAAGAGAATAATTACTTATTCTAACAAAAATAGAGAATATATTCAAGCAAATTGCATAATTGTACAAGGGAACTTTACCATCTCATAAGAATACCATCTTGATATGTTATTGTCTCAATATTTTTCCAGTGGTCGTACTAATATATTATTATCATTTTATTATACTATCTCATTCTTTTTTATCATTATATCATATTGATGTTGACCACTACCTATAAGATTTAGGTAAAAAAACTAAAACTATATAGTTGGACAATATTTTTATACTTAATATAATAGAATGGTCAATCAAATTTATTGAAATTGACCTCCATGAAAAATCTAGGCATAAAAAATAAAACTAGAAGTTTTTCTAACATCTAATCATTTTTAATGAAGGAAATTGGTCTTTGGGATAAGTGATGGAATATGATGAGTTATAACACTTAAACCAAGGTTCCAATCATAAGAATTAACCTTAATATTACCTCATCATATTTTAGATAAAATGAGATGGACTAAAGATTTTTACATTACAAGATAAGGTTTGATTCTTATAGGTAAGACTTCTCAATTTGTACAATGGTTTTTGAACAAGTAGTGGGGAGCTATAAATTTAACCAAAATAATTTGAAATTTAATAAAATGATATGAACTTAAATGGTAAAAATATTGATATTTCAATGTGGAGATCTAAGCGTAGGGTGCTTACTGGTGAGCAAATTATGAAGTGTGGTTTTCATGGCCCTTTTAGATGTGAAATGTCTGAAGAGAATGTAGAATATATCAACCATATTTTTATTGAGTGTACTTTAGCCTCTAATCTATGGAGGAGAATGGCCACTTTACTTGGCTTACAGTGGTCTAATTTATTTACTATTAAACAGTTTTGGATGGATTGGCCTAATCAAGAGGGTGTTGATCATTTTATTAGACAGTTAGTTTGGATGGGTTCTAATTATTCTTTGGAATATTTGGAATGAAAGGAACAACCAAATTTTTAATAAAGATAGGAAGTATATTCACTATATTTGGCAAAATACCATAGCCAACTTAGTTGAATCAGTCCATCAACTCCTTAATCACCCCCAAAACTCCCACCAAATATGGGATCAAGTGATGCAAAGATTGAATATTAAACCTTCTAAGGGCAACCAACTTAAAGGGATTGTGAGTATTAGTAAGATGGATAGGACTAGAAATTGGAAACCTCCTACTAAGGATTTTGGAAAAGTCAATACTGATGGAGCCTCTAGAGGGAACCCTGGAAAATCCAGTGTGGGAGGAATTGGTAGACTTTCATATGGCTCCCTGGTTTTTACTTTTGCTGAGAATTTGGGTATTCTTTCCAATAACCTTGTTGAGGGGTATGGTATCCTCAAAGGCCTTCAGGAGGCTACTAAGGTTGGATGGGAAAAGGTGTTAGTTGAATCTGACTCTCAACTTATGATTAATCTCTTGAAGACTCCTAAGAATCATAAGGTGGATTGGAGAATAAAAATAATTATTGAGAAGATTCAGTTAATCCAAATGGGATTTTTGAAAGTTGATTACAATCATGTGGTCAGACATCAAAACAAGAGTGCTGATGCTTTAGATAATTGTGCTTTGGACAAAGGTGATCTTACTTGTTATGGCCACCCTACTATATGGCGGGCTTCTCAAATTAGGGAAGCTCTTCTTTCTATCATTTCTTTGGATGGCTTCAGTTTTGAAGGTACCTAGTTTCTTCTTGTTTTTTTTTGCTTCTCTTTGGTTCATTCAGTTTTTTTTAGTTCCCTAGCTCATTCTATTCTTTATTTTGTTTCCTTTATTGATTCTTGCCTTAATAGTCTTCTGGTCTAGATAGGTCATTGTTTTGTTCATATATTTTTTTTCTTTTTTCTTTTTTGTTTTTTTTGTTTAGTTTTTTAAGGTGGGTGGGTTATTTTGTTTTGTTTTGTTTTTGTGTTATTTGTGTTGTTTTTTGTTGTTCTTGTGTTTTTTTTGTTTTGTTTTTTTTTTATGTTTTTTGTTATTGTTCTTGTGTTTTTTTCGTTCTTGTTCTTGGGTTTCTCTTTGTTTGTGTTATTTCGTGTTTTTATGTGTGAGTGTTTTCTATGTTTTTTGTTTTTGTTTATTGTCTGTTGTTGGTTGTTATTTATTTATTTATTTATTTATTTTAGGTTTTGGTTGTGTTTATTTTTCATGTTTTTTTTTGGGTTATGTCTTTGTAGTGTTCTATTGTTTTTTTCTTGTTTATGTTTGGTTATGTGGTTCTTGTATTTTTCTATGTGGTTTGTGTTGTGGTTTCTTTTATCTTATTGTGTGTGTTTGGTTGTGCTTTTGTTTTTGACACACTCAAGGAGCATGTTTTTTATTTTATTTTATTATTTTTGTTGTTATTTACTTATTTTTAAATTGGTTTTGTGTGTTTGTTTGCTCCTTGAGTATGTCAAATGTGGTAGGCCAGGTCCGAGTCCTGGGCATTTTTTATGGAATGGATACCCCTGCCTCCTTGGGTCTTACCCGAAAGTGGCATCCCTTTTGGGATGTTTTCCACAAAAAAAAAAAAAAAAAAATGTGGAGATCTAAGTTCAAATAAAAGTGTATTAATCATAATTATGCTACATATGAGACTTATAAATATTTAATGTGTCCTATTATTATTTTTTTATTTTTAAAAATATTTCAAAGTAGGTGTGTATAAATATCCACATATAAGTTTTAGAAACTTGTTTACTACTTAATGTGTAGAGTCATCATGTAGGAGTTGGGCTAGATTGGTAGAAAATATTTCGAGAAGAATGAGGGATTGAGGTAGTTGACTTGAAGTGAGAAGACTTTGTAATAGTATTCAAGGAAATATTCTTGATAGAACACTTATATTCCAAGAAGTTTGAGGAATTTAATAACCTCTATCAAGGGAACAAAATGATTGTAGCCTACAATCAAAAATTTGTTAAGTCATTGAAGTACGTGCCCACCTATGATGAAAAGATAAAGATCCATAAATTCATCTTAAGAGAAAATTCTAGGGTTGGGCGTGAAGTGAATATGCATGAACCTAAAAGTCTACAAAGGGCCTACAACTTGGTAAAGAAAGCAAAAGCTCATCTAAAGCCCCATTTTGACTATTCAGGTACATATGAGCAACATTGATGAGTACTTATAAAAATAAATAGTGTAGGCTTTGTGAAAAAGAAAAGAGAGAAAAACCAAAAACAAAAGATCTCCTAGGTCCAAAAAGAGGAATGCTAGGAAGTGAGGAAATTTTAATTGAAGCTTCCAAAGGAGTAACAACAACTTCAATACCAATAACAACAACAATAATAATAAGCCTCAACCCCAAAGGTAACCCAACCCAACACCACTAGAGAGGATAGGAGGTTAGAATTAGGGAACATGCCTAGACCTTAAGGGTGGATGTTATGTTGAGCAAGGTGTAGCAAAAATATTGTCATTATTGTCAACATAGTCAGATAGATCTATTGATGCAGTGGACAGGAAGTTCAAAAGCTATTCAAATGCAGAAGACAGGAGTTCAAAGGTTATTCAGAGTATGTACAAGTGATTTTCCAAGAAGACCGAAGTGGCCCATATGCAAAAGATCAAAGAAAAAAGACAAGTAAGAAAAGTGTCACGATATCGCGACATATACAACAGAAGAAAAACTGTCACGATTTCGCGACATGTTGGAAGAGAGAGAAAAAGCAAGAAAAATTGTCACGATTTTGCGACATGTTGGAAGAGAGAGAAAAAGCAGGAAAAACTGTCGTGATTTCGTGACATGTTGGAAGAGAGAGAAAAAGCAAGAAAAACTGTCGCGATTTCGCGACATGTTGGAAGAGAGAGAAAAAGCAGGAAAAATTGTCGCGATTTTGCGACATGTTGGAAGAGAAAAAGGCAAGTGGAAAAACTATCACGATTTCACGACATGTTGGAAGAGAAAGAGAAAGCAAGAAAAAGTGTCACGATTTCGCGACAAGTTCAAAGAAAGAGAACAAGTAAGAAAAGTGTCACGATTTCACGACATGTCGCATTTTCGTGACTAAAATAGGAGAGAGAAAGTAAGTTGGAAAAGTGTCACGATTTCATGACATGTCGCATTTTCATGACTAAAATAGGAGAGAGAAAGTAAGTTTGAAAAGTGTCACGATATCGCGACATGTCGCATTTTTGCGACAAAAGAAAGAGAGGAAGCGTACGGAAGAAGAACTTTCACGACAAAAGTAGAAAGCAAGACTTCGAAAGCAGAAGTGTCATAATTTCGTGACAAAAGAAAAGAAGTAAAGTACGAAAGCATAAGTGTCATGATTTCATGACAAAAGCAGAAAGCAAGACTTCGAAAGTAGAAGTGTCATGATTTCACGACAAAAGCAAAGAAGTAAAGTATGGAAGCAGAAGTGTCACGATTTCGTGACAAAAGCAGAGAAGAAGACTTCGAAGGCAGAAGTGTCATGATTTTGTGACAAAAGCAAAGAAGCTAAGTACGAAAGCAGAAGTGTCACGATTTCACGACAAAAGCTAAGTTGAAGACTACGGAGGTAGAAGTGTCACGATATCGTGACAAAAGCAAAGTCGAAGTCTATGGAAGCAGAAGTGTCGTGATATCGTGACAAAAGCAAAGACGAAGTATACGGAGGCAGAAATGTCACGATATCATGACAAAAGAAAAGATGAAGTCTATGGAGGCAGAAATGTCATGATATCGCGACAAAAGAATAGAGAAAGCGTATAGAGGCAAAAGTGTCACGATATCGTGACATGTATTTTCACGGCAACAACAACAAAAGAAGCTACAGAGGTAGAAATGTCACGATTTCATGATAGGTCATAAATGCGCAAGTCAAGAAGGAGAACCCGACTGAAATGAGAAGTATGACAATGGACCGACATCACTACGACATTTACAAGGGCAGTTACAAAGTGATTTCATACTGCTGAAATACGAAGAGTGATCAAAAGTCAGTATGGCGGTTACAGGGTCTATCCAGAATGAAATCATCAAGCGATGGATAAACCGAACATGACCGATGACAGCAGACTAAAATTAGGGTTTACAGTTGTTATGAAAGCTGACTAAGATTAGGATTTACAGCCAACTAAGATTAGGGTTTTCATCATAAAAAATATTGTTATAAAAGGAGGGCTATTTGGAGAATTGAGAACATGGTGGAATGTGTGTGAAATACGGTCATTGTGCGTAGAGAGCAAGTCATGTCGAATCATGCTAAGTGTAAAATTTGCAAAGAGAGCAGAGTGCACAAAAGGGAGAAGACGATCGTGAAGTTTGACTGTAATGAAGCAGAGTGTGCGAAGTGATTGCGTAGAGAGAGCAGAGTGCGTAGAGAATGCAAAGGTGAAGAAGACCAGTCAGGGTCTTGCAAAAGCAAAGGTATCTTACTATCAAACTTATAGATTCAAAATTGAAGTCCAAGTTAGTGCTTGGCATCAAGGGTTGGTGCTCCTTTCTATTGGTGTAGATAAATAAGGGGTTGGTGCTCCTTCCAGTTGGTGCTGGTAAATCAGGGGTTGGTGCTCCTTTCTATTGGTGTAGATAAATCAGGGGTTGGTGCTCCTTCCAGTTGGTGCTGGTAAATCAGGGGTTGGTGCTCCTTTCTATTGGTGTAGATAAATCATGGGTTGGTGCTCCTTCCAGTTGGTGCTGGTAAATCAGGGGTTGGTGCTCCTTTCTATTGGTGTAGATAAATCAGGGGTTGGTGCTCCTTCCAGTGGGTGTTGGTAAATTGATTATAAAGTTGGTGCTTTGCAAAGGCTGGATTTGGATGGTAGTCCAAGCAGTCAATTTTTGAGGAGTAGCCACATTGGTGAACCTCGTTAAATCTTGTGTTGTGTGATGCTCTTTTGTTATACTTGTTGTATCTAGTAATAATTTTTAATTACTATGGTATTAAGAGCTATAAATTTAAGTTTATAGAGCTACACTGATTCACCCCCCCTCTCAGTGTCATTGTAAGACTAACAATTGGTATCGATAGGTAAGTTCATGTACAAGCTTAACCAGCTAGGGTGATCTTGGAAGTAACACAATGGCATTTGAAGAAGTAAAATCAGAAAAGGAAGAAGGAGTGAACTTTGAAGTATGTGGTGAAAACCCTGAGGCTGAAGTAGATCTAGAAGGTGAGTTGATCTCTGCACTTGAAGAGTGGAAAATAGAGAGGAAAAAGAATAAGAAAATTTCAAAAAATCTTGAGGATGCAAACGAAATCATAACCAGTTCCGAAAGTATAGACAGAAGAATACAAGAAAATATCTGAAGATCTCGAAGTACAAATTACCATGAAAATAGATTATTGTTGCAAACTAGAAGAAGAGAATGTTGGTTTATGAACGTAGATAGAAGAGATGAATCACAAAATTAGTTGCTATCACAAACGCGAAGAAAGTTCTATGAAGCTGGATAAGATTATAAATGACCAAAGGCTTGCAAGCATCAAATTTGGTCTGGGTTTCGTCGAAGGAGAATCATCAAATGGATCAAAGGCCAGAAATGTAGAATCCATAAAGAATGAAGATAAGAAACAGGTTGATCAAGGAAAAATGTCTCATGCAAAAGAAAGCAATAATGCCAAGCACGAAAGGAGAATTGACAATGATGGATTCACCAATGTCACACATCAAAGAAGAAGAAGACCTATGGCTCCTACGACAACATGGCAAAGACCATCACCCAGGTTCAATTATCCCTTTTCTGGTTTTTGTTTTAAATGCAATGGCTATGGACATAAAATCTCAAACTATAAATATAATGTAAGACCAAGGAATTTCACCAGTAGAAATGCTTTTTCTCCTTTGATGAATTATACAATAGAATGTTATAACTGTCATAATTTTGGGCACATTGCAAGAAACTGTAGAAGTACATTTGCATCAAATCAGTTTCAGGGAAGAAAATTTCAACCAAATAGGATGAGACAAAATAGAAAACTTCTCGAAAAACATGCACAAGCTATTGATAAGGGAAAGGCAAAACAAGAGCCCAAAACTACTATCAAAACGGAGTGGAAAGAAAAAGAGCGACTTAAGGAAGAAAAGGAATCCTTAATCGTACAAACAACATTTAAAGCACAGAATAAATATGTACCATGGATACTTGATAGTGGATGCTCCAGTCATATGATAGGTGACAAACAAAAATTTGAGAAGTTACAAAAATATGAAGGTGGTTCAGTAAAGTTTGGAAATAATGATGGAGCTAAGATAGTTGGCAAAGGTTCAGTTAAAATTAGTGACGGAAAAATTAAGTCAGAAGAAGTCTTGTTTGTGGATGGTTTGAAACATAACTTGTTGAGCATAAGTCAGATTTGTGATAAAGGTCATGAAGTAGTTTTTAAGAAGCAGGGTTGTGAAGTCAAAAAAACAAACAGTGGAAAATTGATAGCAACTGGATCAAGGACATCTGGCAACCTGTACATGCTCTCAAAGACTTCAGAAGGAGCTTGTTTTATTGGACAGGAAGAAGAAAATTGGTTGTGGCACAAGAGACTCGGTCATATCATTTTTGATAATCTAGTAAAAATCAACTCAAAAAGGGCAGTGAGAGATATTCCCACCATCAACAAACCTGCAAACAACATTTGTGCTTCATGCCAAAAGGGGAAGCAAACTAGAGTCACATTCAAAACAAAAGAGTACTACACAAGCAAACCTTTGGAACTAATACACACTGATTTATGTGGACCCATGAGAACACAAAGCATAAATGGTGACAAATATTTTATGTTGTGCATTGATGACTATTCCAGAATGACATGGATATTTTTCTTGAAGCATAAATCAGAAGCTTTTGAAATGTTCAAGACTTTCAAAAACCAAGTTGAGAATGAAACATGAAAGAGGATCAAATTTTTAAGATCAGATAGAGGAGGAGAATTGAGAGGAGTAAGAGTACTAGAAAAATACGGATTCAAATGATTTAAGTTGTGACCTCGTAGAATGGAGTGGTGAAGAAAATAAGAGAATGCAAAAATGGCATGGAACTCATCCTAGAGAGAAAATAAGTGGAGACCCCAAAGTTGGTGTTGGACGAAGAAGAAGAGTAGTCAATAACTACTCTCTATTATCCAACATTGAGCCCAAAAATATTGCTGACACAAGCAAAGATGAAAGTTGGATGAAGGCAATAAATGAAGAATTAGATCAGATCAAGAAAAATGAAACTTGGGAGTTAGTACCTAGACACGCAAATAAAAATATAATCGAGACTAAATGGATTTTTTGAAACAAATTGAATGAAGACGAATAGGTAGTCAGAAATAAAGCAATATTGGTATGTAAGGGTTATGCACAAGTTGAAGGCATTGACTTTGAGGAAACTTTTGCACCAATAGCTAGACTAGAGGCAATTAGAATGTTTTGGCTTTAGCAGTCTACAAGAATTTCAAAGTTTATCAAATGGATGTGAAATCAGCATTTTTGAATGGAAAACTTGAAGAAGAGGTTTATATTGAGCAACCAGATGGTTTCCAACTTGGTGATGATCCCAACTTGGTTTGCAAGTTGAAGAAAGCATTATATGGCTTAAAACAGGCACCCCGAGCATGGTATGCAAGGCTAGACAACTATCTCACTCAACAAGGGTTTAAGAAAGGTATGGTGGATAGTAATTTGTATGTCAAAACATAAAATGGGCATCTTATTGTTCTTGTTGTATACGTAGATGATATCATATTTGGCAACAACAAAGATGAGTCGTGTAAATATTTAGCAAATAAGATGTAGAAAGAATTTGAAATGTCAATGATTGGTGAACTTTCGTATTTCCTCGGGTTGCAAGTTAATCAAAATAAGAAGGGCATATTTATTTCTCAAGTTAAATATGTGAAAGAGATGTTAAAAAAGTTCACAATGGAGGATTGTAAGCCAGTTAGCACTCCCATGACGACAGGTTGCAAGTTGAGCAAGGATGACAAATCTCCACCTGTTGATCAAACCATGTACAGATCTATGATTGGGAGCTTACTATACCTGACAGCTACTAGACCAGATATTTTATAGGCAGTATGCATGGTAGCATGATTTCAGGCTAATCCCAAGGAGACTCATGTGACAACAGTGAAGAGGATTCTTCGGTACCTCAAGGGTACTATGGAGTATGGGTTATGGTATTCGAAAGGTAAAGACTTCACCCTTATTTCATATTCAGATGCATATTGGGTAGGAGGTGTCGATGATAGAAAGAGTACCAATGGAGGTGCATTCTATCTTGGAGACAGATTGGTCGCGTGGCACAATAAGAAACAAGAGTTAGTTTCTTTATCGATAGCAGAGGCAGAATATATTGCAGCGACAACATGTTGTACGTAGGTATTGTGGATGAAACAAACCCTGAAATATCTTGGTATTAGCTTCAGTGAGCCAATATCAGTTAAGTGTGATAACACCAGTGCCATTAACATCTCCAAGAATCCGGTTATGCATTCACGCACAAAACACATTGCTATCAGGTATCACTTTTTGAAGGAGAAAGTTGCGAAAGGTGAGGTTAAGTTGGATTTTGTTCCAACTACAGAGCAAGTAGCAAATATCTTCACAAAACCATTGCCCAAGGAAGTTTTTGAGTACCTTCGCAATAAATTGGGAGTGGTCACACTTCCCAAGAATTGACTAGCTACAGGGATCACATTCTCAGGGGGAGCATTTAAGTATTTGATTATTTTTTTGCTCATGTTCATGATTTTTGCTAAGTGTAATAAATTTTGCCCGAGAATGTTGTGCATGGACTCAGGGGGAGTCTGCAGTAGCCCTTTGGTATTATTGTCAAAGGGGGAGAAGAGTTACAGGAAATTGCACATGTGTTGCCAACAATTCCAAAGGGGGAGATTGTTGAGCAAGGTGCAACAACAATATTGTCATTGTTGTCAACACAGTCAGATAGATCTGTTGATGTAGTGGACATGAAGTTCAAAAGCTATTCAGATGCAGAAGACAGGAGTTCAAAGGTTATTCAGAGTATGTACAATGATTTTCCAAGAAGACCGAAGTGGCCCATATGCAAAAGATCAAAGAAAAAAGACAAGTAAGAAAAGTGTCACGATATCGCGACATATACAACAGGCAAGAAAAACTGTCACGATTTCATGACATGTTGGAAGAGAGAGAAAAAGCAGGAAAAACTGTCACGATTTCGCGACATGTTGGAAGAGAGAGAAAAAGCAAGAAAAACTGTCGCGATTTCATGACATGTTGGAAGAGAGAGAAAAAGCAGGAAAAACTGTCACGATTTCACGACATGTTGGAAGAGAAAAAGGCAAGTGGAAAAACTGTCACGATTTCACGACATGTTGGAAGAGAAAGAGAAAGCAAGAAAAAGTGTCACGATTTCATGACAAGTTCGAAGAAAGAGAACAAGTAAGAAAAGTGTCACGATTTTGCGACATGTCGCATTTTCGCGACTAAAATAGGAGAGAGAAAGTAAGTTGGAAAAGTGTCACGATTTCGTGACATGTCGCATTTTCGCGACTAAAATAGGAGAGAGAAAGTAAGTTTGAAAAGTGTCGCGATATCGCGACATGTCGCATTTTCACGACAAAAGAGAGAGAGGAAGCGTACGGAAAGCAGAACTATCGTAATTTCATGACAAAAGCAAAAAGCAAGACTTCAGAAGCAGAAGTGTCATGATTTTCACGACAAAAGAAAAGAAGTAAAGTACGAAAGCAGAACTGTCACGATTTCGTGACAAAAGCAGAAAGCAAGACTTCAGAAGCAGAAGTGTCATGATTTCATGACAAAAGCAAAGAAGTAAAGTACGAAAGCAGAAGTGTCATGATTTCATGACAAAAGTAGAGAAGAAGACTTCGAAGGCAGAAGTGTCACGATTTCACGACAAAAGCAAAGAAGCTAAGTACGGAAGCAAAAGTGTCACGATTTCATGACAAAATCTAAGTTGAAGACTACGGAGGCAGAAGTGTCGTGATATCACGACAAAAGCAAAGTCGAAGTCTATGGAAGCAGAAGTGTCGTGATATCATGACAAAAGCAAAGACGAAGTATACAGAGGTAGAAATGTCGCGATATCGCGACAAAAGAAAAGATGAAGTCTGCAGAGGCAAAAATGTCGTGATATCATGACAAAAGAATAGAGAAAGCGTACGGAGGCGAAAGTGTCGCGATATCGTGACATGTATTTTCGTGGCAACAACAACAAAAGAAGCTACAGAGGCAAAAATGTCACGATTTCGTGATAGGTCGTAAATGCGCAAGTCAAGAAGGAGAACCCGACTAAAATGAGAAGTATGACAGTGGACCGACATCACTACGGCATTTACAGGGGCAGTTACAGAGTGATTTCATACTGCTGAAATATGAAGAGTGATCAAAAGTCAGTATGGCGGTTACAGGGTCTGTCCAGAATGAAATCATCAAGCGATGGATAAACCAAACATCTTCTTGAGTTGAAGCCGACGAAGACCGATGACAACCAACTAAAATTAGGGTTTACAGTTGTTATGAAAGCCGACTAAGATTAGGATTTACAGCCGACTAAGATTAGGGTTTTCATCATAAAAAATATTGTTATAAAAGGAGGGTTGTTTGGAGAATTGAGAAGATGTGTGGAATGTGTGTGAAATACGGTCATTGTGCACAGAGAGCAAGTCGTGTCAAATCATGCTAAGTGCAAAATTCACAAAGAGAGTAGAGTGCACAAAAGGGAGAAGACGATCGTGAAGTTCGACTGTAACGAAGCAGAGTGTGCGAAGTGATTGCGCAGAGAGAGCAGAGTGCGTAGAGAACGCAAAGGTGAAGAAGACCAGTTAGGGTCTTGCAAAAGCAAAGGTATCTTATTGTCAAACTTATAGATTCAAATTGAAGTCCAGGTTGTAGCTTGGCATCAGGGGTTGGTGCTCCTTCCATATTGGTGCAGATAAATAAGGGGTTGGTGCTCCTTCCAGTTGGTGCTGGTAAATCAGGGTTTGGTGCTCCTTTCTATTGGTGTAGATAAATCAAGGGTTGGTGCTCCTTTCGATTGGTGTTGGTAAATCAGGGGTTGGTGCTCCTTTCATTTGGTGTAGATAAATAAGGGGTTGGTGCTCCTTCTAGTGGGTGCTGGTAAATTGATTGTAAATTTGGTGCTTTGCAAAGGCTAGATTTGGATGGTAGTCCAAGCAATCAATTTTTGAGGAGTAGCCACATTGGTGAACCTCGTTAAATCTTGTGTTGTGTGATGCTCTTTTGTTATACTTGTTGTATCTAGTAATAAGTTTTAATTGCTACGATATTAAGAGCTATAAATTTAAGTTTATAGAGCTACACTGATTCACCCCCCCTCTCAGTGTCATTGTAAGACTAACATGTTACAATTATGGAGGCCCACATTTCTCCAATAATTTTCCATATAAAGCAAGACCAAACTCCAAGGAGAAGGAACATGCTCATAAAATATATGTAGCAATAGGTAGCCAAAAATTGGAAGGTCAAGCCACTCCTTTGATCTTAAAGGGTAATATTTTTTGCATAGAGGTAAATATTTTGATAGATATTGGAGTTATTGATAGCTTTATATCATCTAGTTTAGTCTGGGATATACCAAAAAGTCTAGGACTATTGGCACAAGGGTGGAATATCGAGTATGGTTTTGAATAAACATACTCCATCAACCATTTTTACCCTACAACTAAAATTATCCTACCTAGTTGGTATAACCCTGAAGGTTCTAGCATAATTTTAATAAATAAATAATTAAAATAGCATCTAAATTAAAAGAATCACTTTTATAAAGAATCAATGTTTCACTAGTAGGAAGGTCCCTCCAATGCATTCAATAAATAATTATATATTCTTCTTCATGGATAATTTGTGTGAATGGCCAACCTAATATATATCTACCCTAAAGCTATGTTGGTGAAGAGATGTGATGGTTCACATTAGGAAGATATGTGATGGTTCATGTTATGAAGAGACGTGATGGTTCACATTATGAAGAGACGTGATGGTTCACGTTATGAGTTAAAAATATAATAATTAAAATAATAATAATAATATATAATAATGTTAGGATTAAGGATCCTAAAATTCCACCCTCCTTAAAAAGAGCTTTCTCCTCAAATATCAAAGTTAGGAGCTTTTTATTTTGTTTTCCAAGAAGAATTTTTGCAAGTTCTTATACTATTTTAATGTCACTTTTTCAAAGGCAGGGATATACAGAAGGTCAGGGTGTTAGTGGGGGGTTTCCAAGAATAATAGTAGAATCTTCCTTAGGATAATCATGATGATGATGGGAGGAAAAACCTTGGGATCCCTAAAACACTTTAGAATGATGCATCAAAAGTTGTGGTAATGCTTCCAAATCCTTTTGTGGTTCCCTAGTAGAGCCAATGGAGGAGTGTGTAGTCACTCTATGTTGGTTTCGAATAGATTTGGTCATGTGGTGAGAACTCACTATTGGTGAGGAAGGTATGTGTAGGTATTGTAGAGTGCATGTATGACCGATGTTGATTACTTCAGGTATGTCTACCTCATCCTTGCTTGGTGCATCAATCACTTCTAGCATATCAACCCTATTATTATCATTGGCAGGATCAGGTATTTCTTGCTCATTGTCCTTGTTTTCCACATATTCCTCCTCTTTCTTATCTTTTGTGGCTTCCTAATATTCCTTAACTTACTCACTATTGCCATATTTAGTACTATATTCATGTGTATCCATCACTATGTCTATCTCAATCACATTTTCATCGTTGAGAGATCTAAAAGGAATAGTTGCATCTGAAATATATAGTGTAAGTGTAATAAATTGATGATTACAAACAAATTTATCATCATAATGATAGCAAAGATATTTTGCTTGTCGTTCTTTCATTTCTTCAAAACTTATATGTTTAATTGGTAGGGTTGGGTTAATTTTGAGGGTTGTATAAGTGTTTTGTGCCTTTCCATTATGCGTAGGTTTTGGGGTAATGTAAGTGGTTTGAGATATCCCCATAGGTGGTTTCCCTAATTTACATTGTGCATTGATTTTATATTTGGCTAATTTGGCCAATAAAATAGTCTGCATCATGGTACTAGGGTTGAAAATTTGTACCTCTAGCCACATATCTTACTTTAATCCACTAATGAAATAATATATGAAATTTTTTCATCCAACCCTGTGTATTGTTTGGTAATATGCTTAAATCAAATTTCATACTCACACACGAAAGTGTTTTGACGAAGGTCCCAAGTGTTTTTATGAAGGTCCTTGAGCAAATCCCATATGGTTGGGTCCCACATGGCTATGATACCAAATGGTATAATATTGAAGGTTCTAGCACAATTTTAATAAAGAAATAATTAAAATATCATCTAAATTAAAAGAATCACTTTTATAAAGAATCATTGTTTAACTGGTAGAATAGTCCCTCCAATGCATTCAATAAATAATTATATATTCTTCTTCATGGATGATTTGTGTGAATGGTCAACCTAATATATATATATATATATATATATATATATATATATATATATATATATATATATATACCCTAAAGCTACATTGGTGAAGATACGTGATGGTTCATGTTAGGAAGAGATGTGATGGTTCACGTTATGAGTTAATAATATAATAATTAAATGTTTAATAATGCTAACTAATAATGTTAGGATTAAGGATCCTAACACTAGTGTCTTGACCATAGGATATCTATGTGTAGCACCCCTACATACCCTTGACATAATCCTAGCAATGGATTGGCTATAGACTCATAGAGTTGTGAATTATGTTCAAGAAAGGTGGGTTGAATATTTATAAAATGGTAAGGAAATATTAAGAGTCCACAAAAAATAAGGGGTGTTTCAACCATAGATTATTTTTGCAATGCAATTGAATAAGACCATTAGAAAAGGAGGAATGATCTATGTGGTTAAGATTAACAAAATTGAAGAGGAAAATAAGGAAGAAGTGTTTGGGACACACCCAATGCTACAAGAATTTAGGGATGTGTTTCCCAAGGACTTACCTAGGATACCACCTAAGTGGGAATTCAATTTAACTATTCAGTTAAAACTTGGAGTGAAACCTATTTATAGGTTTTCTTATAGAATGAAATCCATTTAAATGCAGGAGTTGAAAGTACAATTGTAAGGATTATTGGAAAATATATTGATAAAACCTAGTGTGTCACCTTGGGGTGCATCCATGTTGTTTGTTAAAAATGAGTATGGTCCTTTATGATTGTGCATAGATTATAATATGCTTAACAAGTCAACCATAAAAAATAGATATCTCCTACCTAATATTGAAGATATTTTCGATCAAATAAAATACCACCATATTAACCAAGATTGATTTGAAATCTAGATATCACCAATTGAGAAACTATGAAGAAGATACCTATAATATGGGCTTCTAAACTAGGTATGGACACTATGAATTTATCATATTACCATTTTGGTTGATAAATTCTCAAATTGCATTCATGAATCTAATGAAAAGTGTGTTTAGAAAACACTTGGACTAGATCATCCTTATAGTATTGGATGATATTTTGATTAATTCTTAGAATAGAAAGGAGTATGATAGGCATCTTAGAATCATGCTAGAACTTCTAAGGAGGAATCAAATATACATGAATTTATCTAATAGTAACTTCTATATGTCGGTGTTGGCAATTTTGGGTACCTTGAGTACATTGCTTTTGGCTAAGTTTAGTTGTTGTCATTGATGTCAAAGAGTTATTGGTAGATGTTGTTTTTGATATCGAGGAACCTTTGGAGCAACTTGTTTTTATGTCCAAGGATGTGTTTTTGTTGAAGGTTTTAGTTGGTCAGTAAGCCTCCAAGAAAATCAGAGTAGCCCAGTTGCCAAAAATCCAGAAAAAGATTAAGTAGAATAAAGTTTGCAGGCTGCTGGAAAAACTGTCGCGATTTCGTGACATGTTTGAGGAGAGAGAAAGTCACGATTTCGTGACATGTTTGAGGAGAGAGAAAGTTCGGCCAAAACTGTCACGATTTCGCGACATGCAGGAAGGCAGAGGCAAAGCGGGCAAAAGTGTCACGATTTCGTGACATGTTTGAGGAGAGAGAAAGTTTGGCCAAAACTGTCGTGATTTCGCGACATGCAGGAAGGCAGAAGCACAGCGGGCAAAAAGTGTCGCGATTTCGTGACAAGTTTCGAAGAAGTCGTACGGATGCAGAAAGTGTCACGATTTCGTGACATGTTCCAGTTTCACGAGCAGTTGGCAAGAAAGATTCTAAGGCAGCGAAAGCGTCACGATTTCGTGACATGTTTCATTTTCGCCAGTGCAAACCAAGAGAAGGATGAAGAAGCAAGAGGTGTCACGATTTCATGACAGAGTTGCTGATGACGTCAGCAAAAGGCAAAGGTGTCACGATTTCATGATAGTTGCGGAGAAGAAGGTAGTGAAGTCCAGAGCGTCATGATTTCATGACCAAAATCATGATGACGTCAGCAAGAGGCAAAGGTGTCACGATTTCGTGATAGTTGCGGAGAAGAAGGCAGTGAAGTCTAGAGCGTCACGATTTCATGACAAGATTCATGATGACGTCAGCAAAAGCTGTAGCGTCACGATTTCATGACAGCAAAGGAGAAGAAGGCAGTGAAGTCTAGAGCGTCATGATTTCATGACAAGATTCATGATGACGTCAGCAAAAGCTGTAGCGTCATGATTTCATGACAGCAAAGGAGAAGAAGGCAGTGAAGTCTAGAGCATCACAATTTCATGACAAGATTTGCGATGACGTCAGCAAAGGCTGTAGTGTAGCGATTTCATGACAGCAAATCAAAGAAGGTGCTCGATAGGAGTAGTGTCACGATTTCATGACAGCGTGTAATACAAGGTGTACGGCAGACCAAGGCGTAGCGATATCGTGACATATTTGAGTGTCACGAGAAAAAAGCCACAGAACAGCAGAAGCGTTTGAAGCCGACGAAGTTAACCTTTGTCGACAAAGTATAAAGTCTTACAGCCGACGTGGTAGAAGATTGAATAGCCGACTAAAGATCAAAGATTTCATCTTGAGATTGTGAGTATTAAAGGAAGACTATTTGAGCATTTTTGGTGTGTGATCGAAGTGTGCGTTTGTAATGCGATCTACGCAAGTAAAGTGCGGGGGATAAGTTTGATCGTCAAGAAGTTGAGTGTGGAAAGTCTTGCTGCTATGGTTGCACAGAGGGTGAAGACAGTACTACGGTGGATGCGCAAAGGAGTAGAAAGTGTTGGTGTTGTGACATTCGAAGACAACGTGCAAAAGTGAAGGGTTCGATAGTCGAAGTGTTGTGTACTACTGTGTGCTGTTGTGGTTGCACAGAGAGGGAAGACAGTACTACGATGGATGCGCAAAGGAGCAGAAGGTGTTGTTGTTGCAACATTCAAAGACAACACGTAGAAGTGAAGGGTTCAACAGCCGAAGTGTTGTGTACTGCTGTGTACTGTTGTAACTGCGTAGAACTGTGCGAGAGTTGGTTTCGACCAAACACGATTGTAACAGAACAGTAAAGACTTGGAGGTAGCTTTGTGCAAGCATTTGAAGAGCTTGTGAACCGTTCTTCTTTCACCAGTTTGAGGACCAGATTGAGGACAGAATTTGAGGCAGGAAGAGGACAGAATTGTGCCAGACCGAAGGACTGTGTTTTGGTGCAGAAAAGAGGACCAGCTTGCTGTGACAGAGTTGAGGACAGAGATCTCCAGCCAGAGCAGTGAAGACAGGTGTCTTCTGTGGAAAGAGTTCCACTTGCTAAGGGCAAAAGAGATAGAGGTCCTCTAGAGGATCACTAGCAAAGTTGAATTAGGGGAAGGTGTCTCCTTTGAGCCGAGGCTCATAAACATTGTAATCGGGGAGGATTCCCAGAGGTTTTGATATAACTTTTAGAAGAAAAGTTTTTATCCATGGATTAATTTGTTGTGTCTCATTACGGATTGCTTCTTGTGCACTGTTTTACTATTGTCATTACTGCTATCTTATTCTGCTTGTTAATAATTTGAAAGCTGTAGTGATAAATCAAGTTAAAAAGGATCTTATACTGTTCACCCCCCCCTCTCAGTATAAGCTTGTGTTCTTCAATTGGTATCAGAGCCAGTGCCTTCGAAAAGTTTAACAGCTTGAAGGAAAAGTTTACAAAGAACACAATGGACTACTCGAGTAGCAATGCAGCACCTATTCTTGACGGATCAGATTTTGGTCTATGGAGTGCAAGAATGAAAGTCTATCTAATGGCTCTCGGTAATGAGGTATGGGAAGTTGTTGAAGATGGATATACCATTCCTACAAATGGTCCTTACACTAAAGAAGACAGACTTCTACATCACAGCAATTCAAAAGCCATGAATGCAATCTTGAAGGGTTTACAAAAGGCAGATCTCACTAAAGTTATTCACTGCAAGACAACCAGTGAAATGTGGAATCAATTGCAGGTTGTTCATACAGGTGATGCAAATGTTCGAAAGGCCAAGTTAAGACATTTTAAAGGTATGTTTGAACAACTCAAGATGAATGATGATGAAAATATTAGTGACTACATGCTCCGGATGGATGAAGTTGTTAATTCTATGAAAGACTTAGGTCTTGAACTTGCTGAAAATGATGTGTGTGATAAGATTTTAAGATCTCTTCCAAATAGATTTAGCGAAAATATTTCTGCTATTGAGGAAGCCAAAGATTTAGATAAATTGAAAAAGGATGAGCTCCATAGTATTCTTGCAGCATTTGAATTGAGGACACAAGTGAAAGTTAATGTAAAGAAAGAGGCAGCTTTCAAAGCTATCAAGAAATCGAAGGGCAAACAGATTCAAGAAAGTGATGAGTCTTCTAGTGAGGAAGAGGCATATTACAGCAGGAAAGGCAAGTTTTCCAGAAAGCACAAAAGCAAGAAAAATATAAGATGTTTCAACTACGGGAAATTTGGTCATTATGCTACTGACTGTACTATTTCTAAAGATGAAAGTGATGAAGATATACAGGATGTTAAAAGCAAGGATTCTAAAAAGCACAGGTATTACAGAAACAACAAAAATGAGTACAACAATCACCAGAAAAGCAAAGATGAGTACAACAATCATGGAAAGAGGCATTCTCACAAGAATAAGAAGAGCTTCTACTTGGACAAAGCAAGTAAGTGTTCTAGCAGTGAAAGTGACAGTTCTTCTAGTGATGATGAAAATGAGATGTTGTTCATTTCAAAAAAAGAGGAAGAACCGAAACACAAATTCATTATCATGAAATGTTTTAGATGTGGAAATTTTGGGCACCTTGAGGATGATTGCGGAAATGATGATTTGGCTGCTAGTATGTATGAGGATGTTTCAGAAAACCCCAATGAAGATGCATGTATGGTTTTTGAAAAAGGTAGCACCTCGAGTGATAAGAAATCTGAAAAAGGTTGTGATGATTCAAAGCGCCATCAAATAGAGGATCTTGAATGCGAACTCAATAATGCTCTTAGTGTTTTGAAAAAGGAAAGAAAGAAGAATGATAGACTCAAGATTAAGGTAGATGAATGCTGTATGGAGATAGATGAACTTGTAGAAAATCTTGAAGTATCTATGGCTAAGACACAAGAACTCAAAAATGAGTTAGAATCTAAAATTCTGGAGTATAGTGAGTTAGAACAGGAAATAGCTTCTTTGAAAGAAGAAAATAAAGAGTATAAGGATAAGCTCTACAGATTTCAGGATAGCTCCAAGAAGGTTAAATTTCTCATCGAAGGACAGAGAAAACCAACAGATAAAACAGGTCTCGGTTTTATTAAGCCGCACAAGGAACAGGTTGGTGAATCTAGCAAAAGATTTCAAAAGAAAGAGAGTCCTGTTGAAGAAAATACTTCAGATCATGAGTCCGTAAGTGATGAATACGCAGAAATAGAAAATGATATTCAGACTGAGAAGAAGAAGTTTTCGGGACCCATGAAGTCGAACAAAAGAAAATTTCACGGCAGATGTTATGTGTGTCACAGATTTGGTCACATGGTTGTACAATGCATGACTCAAATGCAGAGAGTAAATGACAGTTTCAGGAGACGTAATTTCTTTCAAGGGTATTGCTACTCTTGTCAACAATTCGGGCACAAGGCAATTTTTTGCAAGACACATAACACGAACTGGGTTAGTCAGAACAGGCGAATTCAAAGAACAACCATGACTGATATTGTTACCTGCTATAAATGCAACAATGAAGGACACCTAGCTAGACAGTGTAGAGCTGATCTTCTGAGATACAGGAACAGAAACAGCAGCATGAACAAGTTCAAGAATCAAGGCATGGACAAAAATAAGAAAAATGACATGAACAGATCCAAGGATCAAGGTACGGATAAGAACAAAAAAGATAAAAGAAACAGGAATAGTAGTATTAATAGGTCTGAGGATCAGAACAGTGACAGGAACAAAAATACAGGAAAAGAATTCAAGAGAAGGCCCGACAAAGAAATCTTGGACACTAATGATGATGAGTGTTTAATGGGAGTGTCACTCCCAACCCTATTTTAATCATCTCATCAGGAGATGGGGGAGGGACTAAGCTAAGAGGCTCTTTCTTAGTCCCGAGCCCCAAAGATGACCCTTTGCCATTGATGACAAAGGGGGAGAGATTTAAGTAAGGGGGAGAGTTTTCAAGTGGAGAGAAGAGCTTCAAGTCAGGGGGAGCAAAACTTGAAGAGATTGGTTTCAGTTTTGGCTCTTGGAAGATGTGTTTTAGTTAAGGGTTGCCATCAATGACAAAGGGGGAGATTGTTGGCAATTTTGGGTACCTTGAGTACATTGCTTTTGGCTAAGTTTAGTTGTTGTCATTGATGTCAAAGAGTTATTGGTAGATGTTGTTTTTGATATCGAGGAACCTTTGGAGCAACTTGCTTTTATGTCCAAGGATGTGTTTTTGTTGAAGGTTTTAGTTGGTCAGTAAGCCTCCAAGAAAATCAGAGTAGCCCAGTTGCCAAAAATCCAGAAAAAGATTAAGTAGAATAAAGTTTGCAGGCTGCTGGAAAAACTGTCATGATTTCGCGACATGTTTGAGGAGAGAGAAAGTCATGATTTCACGACATGTTTGAGGAGAGAGAAAGTTTGGCCAAAACTGTCACGATTTCGTGACATGCAGGAAGGCAGAGGCAAAGCGGGCAAAAGTGTCACGATTTCATGACATGTTTGAGGAGAGAGAAAGTTTGGCCAAAACTGTCACGATTTCATGACATGCAGGAAGGCAGAAGCACAACGGGCAAAAAGTGTCACGATTTCGTGACAAGTTTCGAAGAAGTCGTACGGATGCAGGAAGTGTCACGATTTCGCGACATGTTCCAGTTTCGCGAGCAGTTGGCAAGAAAGATTCTAAGGCAAGAAAGCGTCACGATTTCGTGACATGTTTCATTTTTGCCAGTGCAAACCAAGAGAAGGATGAAGAAGCAAGAGGTGTCACGATTTCATGACAGAGTTGCTGATGACGTCAGCAAAAGGCAAAGGTGTCACGATTTCATGATAGTTGCGGAGAAGAAGGCAGTGAAGTCCAGAGCGTCGTGATTTCATGACCAAAATCATGATGACGTCAGCAAGAGGCAAAGGTGTCACGATTTCATGACAATTGTAGAGAAGAAGGCAGTGAAGTCTAGAGCATCATGATTTCATGACAAGATTCATGATGACGTCAGCAAAAGCTGTAGCGTCACGATTTCACGACAGCAAAGGAGAAGAAGGCAGTGAAGTCCAGAACATCATGATTTCATGACAAGATTCATGATGACGTCAGCAAAAGCTGTAGCATCACGATTTCATGACAGCAAAGGAGAAGAAGGCAGTGAAGTCTAGAGCATCACGATTTCGTGACAAGATTTGCGATGACGTCAGCAAAGGCTATAGTGTAGCGATTTCGACAACAAATCAAAGAAGGCGCTCGATAGGAGTAGTGTCACGATTTCATGATAGCGTGTAATACAAGGTGTATGGCAGACCAAGGCGTAGCGATATCATGACATATTTGAGTGTCATGGGAAAAAAGCCATAGAACAGTAGAAGCGTTTGAAGCCGATGAAGTTAACCTTTGTCGACAAAGTATAAAGTCTTACAGCCGACGTGGTAGAAGATTGAATAGCCGACTAAAGATCAAAGATTTCATCTTGAGATTGTGAGTATTAAAGGAAGACTATTTGAGCATTTTTTGTGTGTGATCGAAGTGTGCGTTTGTAATGCGATCTACGCAAGTAAAGTGCGGGGGATAAGTTTGATCGTCAAGAAGTTGAGTGTGGAAAGTCTTGCTGCTGTGGTTACACAAAGGGTGAAGACAGTACTACGGTGGATGCGCAAAGGAGTAGAAAGTGTTGGTGTTGTGACATTCGAAGACAGCACGCAAAAGTGAAGGGTTCGACAGTCGAAGTGTTGTGTACTGCTGTGTGCTGTTGTGGTTGCACAGAGAGGGAAGACAGTACTACGATGGATGCACAAAGGAGCAGAAGGTGTTGTTGTTGCAACATTCAAAGACAACACGTAGAAGTGAAGGGTTCAACAGCCGAAGTGTTGTGTACTGCCGTAACTGCGTAGAACTGTGCGAGAGTTGGTTTCGACCAAACACGATTGTAACAGAACAGTAAAGACTTGGAGGTAGCTTTGTGCAAGCATTTGAAGAGCTTGTGAACCGTTCTTCTTTCACCAGTTTGAGGACCAGATTGAGGACAAAATTTGAGGCAGGAAGAGGACAATTGTGCCAGACCGAAGGACTATGTTTTGGTGCAGAAAAGAGGACCAGCTTGCTATGACAGAGTTGAGGACAGAGATCTCCAGCCAGAGCAGTGAAGACAGGTGTCTTCTGTGGAAAGAGTTCCACTTGCTAAGGGCAAAAGAGATAGAGGTCCTCTAGAGGATCACTAGCAAAGTTGAATTAGGGGAAGGTGTCTCCTTTGAGCTGAGGCTCATAAACATTGTAATCGGGGAGGTTTCCCAGAGGTTTTGATATAACTTTTAGAAGAAAAGTTTTTATCCGTGGATTAATTTGTTGTGTCTCATTGCGGATTGCTTCTTGTGCACTGTTTTACTGCTGTCATTACTGCTATCTTATTCTGCTTGTTAATAATTTGAAAGCTGTAGTGATAAATCAAGTTAAAAAGGATCTTATACTGTTCACCCCCCCTCTCAGTATAAGCTTGTGTTCTTCAATCAGAAGTATAATATCTAGGGCATATAATACCATTAGAGGGTATTGTAGTAGATCCAAAAAAGGTAGAGGCTATCATAAATTGGCCAAATTCCACAAATGATACTTAAGTTCAGAGCTTCATGGGTATGAATGGATATTATAGATGTTATGTGAAAGACTATTCCAAGATAGCTTATGCCATAACCAACCTCAAGATGAAAAAAAAAGAATTCAAGTGGTCAAATAAGTGTGAGGCTAATTTTGAGTTGATTAAGCATAAGCTTACCATGATACGCATATTAAAGATCTATGATACTTAGGGTAACTTCTATGTGTGCACAAATGCATCTTTGAAAGTATTGGGGGGAGTTCTCTCATAATACAAGGTAGTCATAGCATATGGATTGAGGAAACTCAAGAAACATAAGGTTAATTATGCTACACATGATATAGAGCTGGTGGCAATTGTGCACACTCTTAATATATAGTAGCCTTACCTAGTGGGAAGATCCTTTGAGTTGAGAAATAACCATAAAATATTGAATTATATATTTACCCAACCCCTGTTCAATGCAAGGTAGATAATATGGATGGTGTTCCTTGTTGAGTATGATTTTAGGATTGAATACATAAAGGGAAAAGAAATAAGGTTGTTAATACCCTGAGTAGGAGGATGTATATTACTACTTTAACTTAAAGCCATGTGGATCTGATGGATCTGGTCAAAGAGATGCAATATTAGGATAAGTATTGCAGCCCAATTCAAGTCAAAATGGAGGGAAAACTTGAGGAAGATAAGGATTTTTGCATCAAATATGGCCTTTTGTATTTCAAGTATAGGGTAGTTGTACAAAAAATAGATAATCTAAGGAGAATGATCATACGAGAGGCACATAAATATCCTTACTCTTCTCACCCAACGAGAGTAAAAATAAGGGAAAATATGAAGCAGACCTTTTATTGGTTAGGAATGAAGAGAGACATCACTAATTTTATTTTCCAATACCTTTAATTCTAGAAATTAAAGGTCAAGCATAGGCATCTAGTGGGGTTTTGTATCCACATGATATACTTATGAAAAAGTGGTAGGTTATCTCGATAGATTTCATTATAGGTTTGCCAAAAGATAGGTATCAACATGACACAATCCTTATTATGGTTGACAGATTGAGTAAGGTTGCATATTTTATACTAGGGAATACCAAGGATGGTGCACTAATTGTGGCTAACAACTTTTCCAAGGAAATATTTAGGTCACACGGATTCTCTAAAACGATTATTTTAGATAAGGATTACAGGTTTACATCCAAATTTTGGTAAGATTTACACCATGTCATAAGCATAAAACTAAACATTAGTTATGCATACCATACAAATATTTATGGGCAAATATAAAGGGTGAATGAGGTCTTGGAGGACATGCTTCACATGTATTGCATGGATCAAAAGTCTTGGTGGAAAAACAACTTACACTTGGTAGAATTAGCTTACAATAATGGTCATAATTCATCCTTGGTCATGACCCCATTTGAAGCATTGTATGGTAGGAGATGTAGGACACCTTTTTCTTAGGAAAATCCTAAGGACCGGGTTGTGCTTGGGCTAGAAATGGTCATGATATTTAGGAATAAATTAATATAATAAAACAAAGGCTTAAGAAATTCATTGATTATCATAAAAACTATGCTATTTAAAAATATCATCAAGAGATCTCTAGAGGAGACTGAGTTTTCCTGAGGGTCAGACCCATGAAAAGTGTCATAAAGTCTACAAAACTAGATCCTATTTTTATTGTTCCATTTGAGATCACAAAAAATATTAGTCCTATGGCGTATAGACTTACCTTGCCACCCAATCTGTCGAAAATATATGATACTTCCCATGTATCCCTGTTTAGGAAATATATTGCTAATATTTATCATGTGTGGTATTTTTCTAAATTGCAGATGGCAGACCTTAAGGCCATTGATGTGCGTCTAGTGAAGATCCTAAAGTTTCATTCCAAGGAAATGAGGAAGGGAACTCTAGAGCAATGTAAGCTCCAATGGTACCAATACTAAAAAAGGAGTGTCACTTGGAAAAAGTGGATTTTATGAAGAAACAATTCCATTTTCTATTTGAATGAAACTAAAACTATGATGCAAAGAAACATAGAGGACTATGTTTAGTTCCATGGGGGTAGGATGTAATACCTTCCTTGGTAGGACCTTTTTAAATAATAATGTGTGTGCAATTTATTATTTTCAAGTGACTAACATAGTTTATGTCATGGATATGCAAGTAGTTGTAGCAAATGCTTATACCATGTAGATATGGTATTGTATTTCTCTTTTGTTAACATGGTTTGGTAAGGATAAATCATGGCATTAAGTTTTATTCATGGTTATGATGCTACTAATTCGTTGTGATTCCATAGGATTAATCATGATTGTAGGTGGATAATGTCAAACTAGCACATAATTCGTTGTGATTCCATAGGATTCCATAGAATTTGCTTATATTAATTTTAAAATGAGTTAAATAAACTTTATATTGGTAAACTAAAAATTTTATATTTATGTAGACACCAAAATATAGGCATTTACAATTCACCACATAATTTTGCATGATAAAATATATGCCTAGGTCTAAACTTAGGTATATTAATTCATGTACACTTCACCCACATTGCAGTCCACAATCCTGCATAATAATATATGCCTAAGTCTAAACTTAGGCATAAAAATCCTGCACATTATCCTATTTTCCAAATTTTAATAAATCTGGAAAATCCCCCTAGGATACCCTACCTATCCACTAGACATGTGTCTTAGCCACCTCACTACCCCATATTTCCACATATCATACACCCTTGTCCCATTTTTCCCTTCACATGGGGCAACCCTTACACCTCACTCCACTTGCACCCACATCACCCCAGTTAAGTGAGACACCCCGGGTGACTCACTCTAACTGCCCCCCTCCATTTGGCAACCTAGGATTGCCACTTGACAGCCATGGAATGACACCTCTCAGTTTCCTCCAAAACCAAAAATACCTATAAAATAAACACCATTCCATAAAGTAAATGAGGGTGGGAAAATACATTATCATGTTGTTGAAATCATTGCAGGGAATCACCAACGATCACGGAGTTCGAGACATCGAGGTCCTGGATTTGAGTTTCGAGGTTTTCTGCCTTCTCTGCACAACCTCATATCTGTGGTTACATAGTCCCAACCATAGGACCAATTTTTCTAAACCGTACATCTATGGTTACACAGTCACAACCATAGGCCCATGGTTTATAAACCACACATCTACGGTTACATAGTCACAACCGTAGGCCCACAGTTTTGCAGAAAATACCAAACTTGTTTTGGCCATACCTCACTCAACCAGACTTAGATTGAGCTAAAATTGTGAGGGTATGTTCCTGACATCCCCTAGAACATCACAAAAAATTTTATAGCCATTTTTAGCAGCATATATCATTAAGTTATTCATTTGTTAGCAAGGAATTTCTAGTTTAATTTATATGTTTACTGCAAGCATTCCTTTTAAGGGTTTTCATTTGCATTGATTTTAAATCATTTATACAGGTGATGATGACCCTTTTTTGACTTCCATGTGTGTAGGATATAGGTATTTTAAGAGTTACTAAAGCTAGGAGTGGTCCCTACATTGGATACCAAATCCCACTCACCAATTGGATTGGAGAGAAATAAGACCAAAGACACCACCAATAATCTGATTAGCCAAAGGGGTTTCTTTTTTTCTTTGTTCTCATTGTATCATGTGAAAATAAGAATTCACTTATTGTAATCATATACCTATGCACTTGGGGCAAATCACTTGTAAAGAGGAGACTAAGGCTCTAATAAAATTTAATATAAAATTCATTTATTCTGCAATTTCTTGTTTTCATTATTTTACTCGCAAGGTGTTGTCTTATATTTTGCATACAATTTATATTACCTTTATATAGTTATTAAAAATGAAATATTGATAAATTGATTTATGGAAAAAAGTTGGGTTAATTAGAATGGGAAGCCACTACGTAACTAAGCTACCAATTTAATATTAATTTGGTCATTGCTTACTAAATTGATGCACATTGTGGGTTTGAAGGAGAGGCCAAAATAATATTAAGGTGACAAATAAATTTGTACTTCAAAAATTACCATTGGTTTGTTTAATAAAAATGGTATGATAAATATTTATTCCATGTCTATGATGACTTCAATTAATGGGGCAAGCTCATGAGTATTTTTATAGGTGGGTAAGCCTCTTGTGACTTTCCAAATGAAGTAAATACTAAAAAATATTTTGAAGGATGGTTGTTTTTGGATTGTGAAATCAATGAGCTCATGTTAGTGGATTGAGCAAAAGGGTGGCTAGTCTTAATGGATAGTATGCTTCCTTCATGCCAAATTGGAGAAATAAGAGGATGAACGTAAAAATCTTGACAAAGAGTGCTCATTTGAGATATGGGTCACCTTGGGATAAGGAGAAAGAAAATTCTTAGAAAAATGTACTTTTGATATTTAGGTAGTAAAGGGAGAGAGGGAAGGCACATACAGGGTGATAAGGGGGAAGAGGTGCTTGGAGGAGAAAATTAGTCAAACAACACTAAAAGAGGTTGGTAAAACTTGATAATCGATTCTTGGGTTAAAGATATTATTTCATGTTTTAATTACCTCTTAAAAACCCTCTTGGATTTTTATAATTCTATCCATGTTATATCACCCTCTAGTAGTCAAGGTTAAATGTTGTAAGAACTCCCTAACTCTTCCTAATTTAGTGTATTTTTGTTCTCTCTATAAACATAGTGCTCAACCATCTGTAGCACGTTGTTATAGTTGATGTAGCATATATTTTATATTGGTTGTAGCACCTTGTTATAGTTGTTGTAACATCCATTCTATACTAGTTATAGCACCTTGTTATCATTGTTGTAACATCTATTTTATGTTTGTTATAACAACTTGTCATAGTTTATGTAACATCCATTTTATATTGGTTGTAGCACCTTGTTATAGTTGCTATAACATCCATTTTATATTTTCTATAACACCTTTTTATAGTTGTTGTAACATCCATTTAATATTGGCTATAGTGCCTTGTTATAGTTTCTATAGCATCTATTTTATATTGGTTGTAGCACATTGTTATAGTTGTTGTAACATACATTTTATATTGGTTGTAGCACCTTGTTATAGTTGTTGTAACATCCATTTTATATTAGTTGTAGCACCTTGTTATCATTGTTGTAATATCCATTTTATATTAGTTGTTGCACCTTGTTACGGTTGTAATATTCATTCTATATTGGCTATAACACCTTGTTATAAGTTGAAACATCTATTTTATATTGGTTGCGATGCCTACGTTACACCCTATTGTAGCACCCTTGTTATAGTTGTTGTAACATCCATTTTGTATTGACTATGATGTCTAAGTTATTTTTCCATTGGTTGTGATACCTAAGTTCTTTTGTGTTGGCTAAGATGTCTAAGTTATTTTGCCATTGGCTGTAACATCTAAGTTATTTTACTATTGGATGTGATGTCTATATTATTTTTCCATAGCATCTATTTTATATTGGCTATGACACCTACGTTAAAACTTACTATAATATTCGTAAATCCTAGTTGGTGTAGATTAAGTTTGATTTAGCACACATCAAAGCATAGACTATTACCTTGCTTTAGTCCTCATCTATATTCTATCTTATAAGCCTATGACAACAAACCATTACTTGTGTGATTTATAACCTTGTGTTAGCATTATTTAATTCATAGTATATAAGACTTCCATAGCGTTCATAGAAAGACAATTTATATGGTTCAAAGCTATTGTAGTGCACATGCAAAACATGGTTTGTGTTAACCTAAAGGGGTGATAGTAATTTAAACCTATGGTATCTAATAAATAATACCATGTAGCATCCACTTGTGTAGTATAGGGTAACCTCCGATGTCACATATGACATCGGGTGTGGGATAATTTCTTACTTTAATCGATTTAAGGACCTTGGAATGCCCCTACTTAGCTTAACTAAGTGTTGGTGGTCATGCATTAAATATTTTTTCCCCAACCCATTCTACTTAGGTGGAGGAGATTATATCCTTGTCGTTTGACTATGAAACCCTCATAGTTCACTTAGGGTTAGTTTGATAGACTTGGGAGATGTTGGACGTCATCGTACATTCTTCTAAACATAACATTGTATCATAATGAGAGACCGCATGTAGTGGTCCACTCCCTTTCCTAAGTAGAAAGTTCTTGGTACAATATATTTCCACATAATGTGTTATGAAATCCTCCCCTACCTTAGAAAAATAAATATTTGTGGTGTTGTTATATTCTATGGGAGCTTAAGTAAACTTGGGTATTGGATCTCTTAATATAATATAGAGATACATGGCATTAACCTTTCTAATTTATTGTGAAATATTTAGTAGTATTCTAATGTAGTATGGACTACTCGGATATTAACCTTTCAAATGCATTGTGAAATACTTAGATAATAGTATTATAATTTTTACTAAAATACTTAAATAAATGGGCTTTCTAATTTATTGTGAAATACTTAGATAAATGGACTTTCTAATGCATTGTGTAAATACTTAGAGTTTGGACTTTCTAATATATTGTATAAATACTTGGATATTAGTATTTTTAATGTATTGTGAAAATACTTAGATAAATAGACTTTCTAATGTATTGTGGAAATTATTATATAAATGGATACTCTAATGTGTTAAATTTTGATGAATGAGCCATGAGATAACAATCACAAGATGCAAAATAACATGCAAGAAAGTAAATCTGCTAGATGATTAAAGTATGTTGAAATATAGAACATATAAAATATTACAATGTAGCTATGGAGGAAGTGAGCACTCCATTAACAAAGCTACATATATACATCATATCCATCACCAATAAATGGTTTGGAACACAATCCACTAACCTACACTATTGAAAAATATCTCTCAGATGTCCTAATATATATCTATCTATCTAAGAGGCCATCCTTATATATGAAAAATAGGATGCTTACCCAACACTCTATCTAGTTGTGCATAGGACACCTTGCACATGTACAACTTGCACATGGACATGTGTACATTTATTACAATGTCTGTAGTTACTAGATAACTTGCACAGGAAGTAATCTAGGTATGTATCTTGGAGGATACATTTACATAACCTGAATGATGGAATAGACATTATTTCCAACACCCCCCTGTATTACAGTATTTGGGTATTGAAGACTTTAGTCTTCAATATGCATTTTATTCATTTTTTTCTGTTTGATATTCATCGTATTATTCTTCTATATTATTTGTATTCAGGTTTAGGAAGTAATTTGTATCTTCATATGATGCAGAGTAGGATGCAACTAGGCCTTCTATTCTCATTGGATAATCTTTGACATTTTTTAGATTCATATTCTATCCAACAACCTTTGAATTCCTCCTTGCAAGTATCTTCACTTGATTCTGATTGTTGATAAATAAGTAGGGCATGATGCAATTGTCCTCTCATATTTTTTATACTTTTGTACTTACCTTTTTGATGTACTAGTTATTCATTTTATTCAACGTGTTCTTCTGCAAATGACTTAGAAGCATTTTGTAACATCACAATATCTTGTGGTACTTCCATTGAGTCTAGGATATAAGTATTTTCATGGATTGTATGTGATGCATTTATTCCATATTTATTCATAATGAGGTATGTATTTATCCCATTCATATATCCAAAATTAATCATGTATTTTTTTTCTACTAGCTTACTCACTAAGATGAGATTGAAAGTTAATCCAGGAACATACAAAACATTTTGTAGTAGAAGATTTAGAAAATATTTACTAGGAGATACACATATGTATCCATGAATAATATATGTTTGGTTGTACGTAATTCTTAATCTATAACCTTTGGTAACCTCAAGACAGTAAAACCATTGTATATTTCCTATCATATGATTACTAGCTCCTAAATCAATAAACCACCTGTGATTATGCTTTGTGAGTTGGTTCTTTTTGGAGCAAATTTTGTAACCATTGTATGGCATTCATTTACCCATTGGAAAGGTTTATCTTTAAATAATTGAGAAATAATGGCTCTTAGGTAGAATATAGTGCTTTTGTAAAATTATAGTTCAAATTTGATTTTATTTTGTACAAGTTTTTCAAGAATAAAAAATCAACTTTTAAAACATTTTTACTCCTAATTGAACTAAGCACTATTTCAGTTTTGAAGAGGTTTTGATGTTGGAAATATTTTGTCCCCTTTTTAAAAATTTGAGACAAGTAAAAATAAATTTATCCAATATCAATAAAACCCCTTAATAGCCTCTTTTATATCCATTGGATTATTTCTAATTTACAAATAAAACAAATTTTATGGAGTAACCCTTATGATTCTCAAGTTTGAAAAATTAGAGAAATGATAATAATATTTACAATATAGTTTAATCCAAGTTAAATTCCTTATACCTCCTAAGTAATATTAAAATAATAAGATAAGTCACCCCTTTAACTTTCAAAATACTAAGTTTTAATCTTATTTTATAATCCTTATAACTCCAACTTATGAAAGCAATAATTAATGGGATTTAGACCTTACCTTATACGCAATATCTCCTTGATGTTTAGTGCTTTAGATGACTGAATATAACAACGTCTAAAATGTACCTCAAGCACTCAATTAATGGATGTTCGATGGAAGGCTAGACATAAATGTTGTACATAGAATCTAAATTGTTGACCTTCCAAAAATTGGAAGCTTTTAATGCTCCTTTCCCTTTGTCTTCCACACTACAGTTCAAACGTTTTTTTTACTTGTCTCACACCTTGACTGTGCTACGTTCCTCCTTCGAATGTCTTGACTATGCTTTACTCTTGCATGCTAGTCTTGGACTAAAAAATACCTTTTAAGTAGTATTGATAATAGGCATTGTGACAAGTGTTATATATGTTGCAAGTGAGAGCTCCCTTCTTTAGGTAACACTTCAAAATATTTGTCCAAAACTTCTTGAAAATGTATAGGCCCTTGTGTGAATCTGGTGAACATTTCCAAGTGGCATGTATTTGCTTGTAACTCCTTCATAGAAGCCTTTAGAAAATTGAGAGAAATTATGACTAGAATGTCAAATGTCATTTATGCATGGAGACTATTCTTGTAATGCCTTCAAATATGGAGATTATAACTCAATAATGTTATTTCTTTGCAATTGCTTGGTTAGCAAGCAAGCTTTCTTTTCCACGGGTGGATGGGTGATGCACTATAGATATTGGATGACATTTCAACACTTTATTTGGTGAGTGGTATTCTCCAATATTGAGACCACGAATGTAACACATTTATCCCTTTATTTTATGCCTCCAAATGCATTATTTCCCTATTGTTGTTTTGATGTCCATTTTGAGATTGATTTGCACTCGCTTGTCTACATAAATGTGGCTCATGGATGATTTGAAATGAGCTTTAATTCTACAGGTAGGTACATCCAAGATGGTAGCATGAATGGCTCCATCAATCTTGGGATGAAGAGTACAGACATTCATCCTTTGTTGAATGTTATTTTTCCTATAGAAAAACATACCCTAATATGATACTTTCAAATCTGCACTGATGCTATCAAAAACCAGATTAGAGTAGTGCAAGATAATGTATTATATTTTGTATAATAAGGCCTTTTAATATACCTTATTTTGCAGTCTATTTTCAAATTTTTAAATTTTGATTTTATGGCAGATTTCTTGCAATACAATAGTTTGAGGTTGTATTTAATAGTAGACACACCTTTCCCTTTTTACTTGGAAAATTTTGATAACAAGTTCAAGTTTCAATAACAATAGATAGAGTTTCTTTTAATTGATGCAAATTTTCTGATTTTTTTTTTTTTGCATTTAATTGTAATGCTTTTGATTTTGAGACTCACCAAGTTTCACTTTCATAAGCTTATATCTATGTTTTTGGTTAGTTATGTTCTTCTCAAAATCTAGAGGATTCTAACCCTTTTTGGTGGCTTCTATTGGCCACACCAAGTTGCAGATTTTTGTGCTTCAATAGTGTCTTTAGACACTTGATACAAATCAGACTTTGTGCCTTTCAAGAAACACAAAACTAATTTTATTTTTGAGAGTGGTATAATAGTACAAGCTCTTTGCTTTTAATGCACTAATATTACACCTTATCACTCCAATCAACTCTAAAATAAATGCACTAATAATATACTGCAACTAATCAAGAATAACTCAAAATGAATCTTTAGGAGTTATTCTACAATTTCCTTACAATCAATGTTGTAGGAATTAGTCTTCTTTTTTCAATAATAGATAATAGGTAGTTGATAGAAACTAATATGTAATCTAATCAACTCCTAATAAATATTCAATTGAATCCTTAAAAATAAATTGTTTCTCTTTGCACTTTTAGAAGACTTAAATCTATTTTTCTATTTGAAACTTTAATCCAATTTTAGGTGCTCTAATAAATCTAATAAGTAGTTCAATTTAATAAATATTTTTGCACCATAAGTTGCATACCCTTTTTTGTAGATCTTCTTCTGTATTTTTAGAGGATGTAGACCTTGCTGTCTATAAATACCAATTTTTTGCTTCAAGTAGGATGTCCTACATAGCCCCTTCTTCACCAAATGATGGTCTTAAACTTTGTTTTATGAGGATAGGATTTTATGGCTTGTTATCCTCCTGTGCTCTCCTCATTCTACTATATATTTGGATAATTCTATGTCTCTAGGGTGGTGCCTCCTTGCTGTGAGAGGTAATATTCAAATATCCAATATTTGGTGAGCTTATTTTTTCTTCAAGTCCTCTTACCGAGTTTTAACTTCAAGTAGGATTTTATTATAGGTTTTGGAACTCCTTGCTAAACTTCTTCTTCTCATATTTGGTACTCCTTGCCAATTTCTCCTCTTGGGCTTGATTTTGGATGGAAACTATTGTACTAAGTCCTTCACTATTGGGAAATTTACCAATATAGTGGATTTCTCTAATGAGTTATCAAAGAACTCTCTTGATCTTCAATAAGTCTCTCCTAGCATTTCTTGGATGCTCAATAAGACCTTATTAAGGTATTTGATCTAGAAGCTTCTTATGGTTTTCCTTTAGACCTTTTTTTGAACCTTCTACTTTTGGAGGTGTTGGTGGTGAGATCTTCTCTTGGATATTCTAATTTTGCTACCTCTAGTTTCGAGTAGGACTATCCTAGTTCTTCTTCTTCTTCCAATATTGGAATTTCTTAAATGAGATCTTATCCTAATATCTTCTCTTTCACTTCAATATTAAACTAATTCTGAAGAAGATGCTCTTTCTAACTTTCTTGTATGAAGTCTCCCAACTCACTAAATCTTTTGTTTCTGTAACAAGAATATTAGTACTAAAATATTTTGTCTGCTTCTGAATCAGATATTCTTCTCAAATTCTTCTTCAAGATAAAGGCTTTTGTGATCTATTTTTATGTTAAGGCTTCTGTGGCATTTTTCAGTACCAAGGCTCCTATGGCATTTTCAATATCAAGGCTTTTGTGGCCCTTTTCAGCATCAAGGCTACTATGGCCTATTTCAATATCAAGGCTTCTATGGATTTTTTAGTATAAGACTTTTATGGCTTCTCTTGCAAGGCTTATATGACATTTTTGTATCAATGCTCTTGTGTCCTATTCTTCAAGTGTAGATTTTTGTAATCCAATAATGGATATCTTCAATCTCCTATCTTGACCATGATACTTCACTAGAAGTATTCTTATCTCGCATGATGAACTAACCTCTAAACTATGAGGGCACACCGAACTTTGGGAAATGAATTTGGAGTCTCCTATATTTCTATCGTAGGAGGAGTCCCAATCCTCTAAGGATTAATTTACTACAACAAAAGAAATGTTATGCACCAATTAGCAAATTCTATATGACCTGTATGATCTTCACTAGATGATTTGTCAATCTAGTGGGTTGAAATGTTGAGTCCTAGTGTTCATGAGTTTTCATAACAACTTTATGGAAAAAATCTAGACAAAAATAATCTTAGTATTTTTAAAAAATAATATTCCTTTTAGTCCTATATTTGTGACTCTCCCAAAATCTACCACCTAGATACTCATATATTTTTCTAGTGGCTAGTCCAATGGTATGTGAGTTTGACAAAAATCTCAGGTAAACCAACAATGGTAGTTTTCCTATTGACCTGCACAGACTAGATCTATCGTGGCTCTAATACCACTATTAGATTTTGATTAATGAACCATGAGAGATAACAATCATAAGATGTAGAATAACATGCAAGAAAGTAAATCTGCTAGATGACTGAAGAATGCTGAAATATAAAACATATAAAATATTACAATATAGCTATGGAGGAAGTGAGCACTCCATTAACAAAGCTATAGATCTACATCATATCCATCACCAGTAAATGGTGTGGAACATAATACACTAACCTATGCTATCGAATAATATCTCTTGGATGTCCTATCTATCTATCTAAGAGGCCATCCTTATATATGCAAAATTGGATACTTGCCCAACACTCGATCTAGTTGTGCATAGGACACATTTCATATGTACAACATGCATATGGACACTTGTCCATTTATTACAATACATGCAGTCACTAGATAACTTGCACATAAAGTAATCTAGGTATGTATCTTGGAGGATACATTTACATAACCCAAATGATGGAATAGACATTATTTCCAACTTAAAGGTATGTATTATGAAAATACTTAGATAAATGGACTTTCTAATGTATTGTGGAAATACTTAGAGATTAGACTTTCTAATATATTGTGGAAATACTTAGATAAATGGACTCTCTAATGTATTGTGGAAATACTTATAGTTTATACTTTCTAATGTATTATGGAAATACTTAGAGATTAGACTCTCTAATGTATTGTGGAAATACTTAAATAAATAGACTCTCTAATGTATTGTAAAAATACTTAGAGTTTAGACATTATAATGTATTGTAAAAATACTTAGATATTAGAATTTCTAATGTATTGTGGAAATTATTCGATAAATGGACTTTCTAATGTATTGTGGAAATACTTCAAGTTTAGTCTTTCTAATGTATTGTCAAAATACTTAGACATTAGAATTTCTAATGTATCATGGAAGTACTTAGAGATTAGTATTTCTAATTTATTGTGGAAATACTTAGATAAATGGACTTTCTAATGTATTGTAGAAATACTTAGAGATTAGACCTTCTAATGTATTATAGAAATACTTGGATAAATAGAATGTCTAATGTATTATGGAAGTTCTTAGTGTTTATAATTTCTAATGTATTGTAGAAATACTTAGATAAATGGACTTTCTAATGTATTGCGGAAATACTTAGAGATTAGACCTTCTAATGTATTGTGGAAATACTTAGATATAATGAAATTTATAATGTATTGTGGAAATACTTAGGCTTTCTAATGTATTGTAAAAATATTTAGATAAATGTACTTTCTAATGTATTATGGAAATACTTAGAGATTAGACTTTCTAATGTATTGTAAAAATACTTAGAGATTAGACTTTGTAGTTTATTATGGAAATACTTAGATAAATGGACTTTCTAATGTATTATGGAAATACTTAGAGAGATGGTAGTGAATAGAAGTTTTTAATGTAACATAAGGGACTTGAGAGACAATATAGATATCATATCTCAACCTTGGATAAATAGGAGATTTTTTTTATCTCCTTGGCAAGTACGCATGAGACTCATTAGAAGGGATTATGGGGTCCCTTATAACAAGAGGTTGTATGTGTAGCTTTATGGTTGATGCTTGATCACATTAAACTCCTAAAGGAAGATTTTCCTTAAGTTTATTAGGACATAGGGATTATGGGGTCCTTATGTACCCTTAAGTGGTAATAATAAAATGGAAAAAGGAACCAAGAAGGGTTCATCTATTGATTGTATTACAAAATTTTATCTTCAATAAAAAGGATCAAGGATATTTAAGGCTGGGTTTTTACCCTTATGGGTATCCTAGGATAGATGATGCATTATGATATTGTATGATATATCTCTATATTTGGATTGTTTTCATACTAGAGATTGACATTTACAAACATGTCATTTGTAATAGATTTAAAATTTTATTGCGCTTTCATAGCCCATGCTTTAATTAATTGTGTAAAGAGTAACACCTACTAACTTATGTTTAGATTTGAAGTACAAATATGGTGAGATATATAGCTTAGGCTAGTTCATCATGGAGATCAGATAGATAGCTAAGGTAGCTTACCTTTGATATGATATCTATAGCTTCAACTAGCTCATTATGGATATAAGAAAGATAGCTAAGCTAGCTCATAGTTGAGATGATATGGATAGCTTAGGATAGATCATCGTGGATATGAGATAGATAGCTAAGGTAGATCATAGTTGAGATTAGATGGATAACTGAGGCTAGACCATCATGGAGATGAAATAGATAGCTAGGCTAACCCATCACAAATATGAGATGGATATCTTAGGATAGCTTATTGTTGAGATGGGATAGATAGCTAAGCTAACTCATCATTGATATGAGATAGATAGCTTAGGCTATCTCATCATGGAGATAAGACAAATAGCTAAGTTAGATCATTGTTGGGATGAGATAGATATCACTAACTAGCTCATCGATAAGATGATATAGATAGTATAAGCTAGCTCATCATGAATAAGAGAGGGATACATTGAATTATTAAACTCTAGAAATTATGTATAAATATATACATACATACATACATACATATATGTTAGAATAAGTGAATATTCTCTTAAGTTCCACTAGGATACACACTTGAGTTTCCACTCCTCCATGTGTCAGGAGAACTCTCAGTGGTGTCTTCATCAGGTCTGATGAGTTGTTGTAATCCAACGACTCTCAATGATCAACTTTGCTATTTATACAAAGTTGATCCTTGAAATAAATCAATCAGTTCCACTCTTCTCTTCATCTTTTGTGTAATGCTTTGCATATCTATTATTGTGAAATTCTAACATGGTACCAGAGCAGGATAGATTTTGCTAGCATTCTCTCTTGGAGGTTCTAGGAGCTGGTTCTTTTATCTTTTTGTTGGTCCTTTTTTTTACAGGCCTTCATAAGATTATATATAGTTTTTTTCAGCTATATTTTTTTTCAAAATTATATGTATGTGGGATTTTTCTGATATTATTTACCTCCTTCTCATTTAAATAAGGGAAGACTCTTTGTCTTCTGAGTAATTTTTTCAGATATATTGCTCTTTCTCTTTTCATAGATCTGTTCTAAAATACATAAGATATAATTCCTTTTCTATGTATTTTTTAGAAATTCTATGATACTCATACATTAATTTTCCATTGTTTACCTTAGCAAAAGAACTTATTTTTCACATATATCGTGATATACAGGTTAACTCCTTTTCAAGTTTTTTTTGCAGGTAATATTCAGCCTCTTCTCTGGTTGTCTAAGAGTGTTCTCAGAGAAGGCACCTTCTTTCGTTACCTCGGCACCCAAATTTGGGTGCCATAAGGCAGCACGTGGTGCCTCTCGCCACTCTCTCTTTTGGCAGAGTCCCTCTTCGAACGTTGGGGCTAATAAATTTTTTGTCTCCCTTCATCCGATTACGTTTTCTTTTGATGCCCACCTCTCTTCCGCCAAACTCTCTTTTGGCGGTCTCCCTCTTCGAACGTTGGAGCTAACAAATTTTTTTGTCTCCCTTCATCCGATTTCTTTCAGTTGCCTTTATTTCTTTAAATAAGGACTGTTTAGAATATTTTGATTATATTTTGGTACCCCTATTTTGAATCAGATTTTATCGGAGTCAAAATCCTTAAATGACGCCAAGCATATCTAATCCATTTGGCATTCGAAAAATGGCTATAGTTGGGTCCCTTTAAAATATCGTCCGATCAAGCTTGTTTCTCATCGCTTCTTCCTTTCGAATGTTACAGTGGTTTCCTCAGGCAATATTTTTTTCAAATAGCATTGTTCTCTATCCTCTCCATTTTTTATACAGGTTTTTCGACAGACACTTGCTTTGTTAGAGGCTCCCATTAAAAGGTGAATGAGGCATCTTCAAAGGACTTCGCAACCCTTTATTCTGGGCTCTCTAACCTTATTTTGTAGGGAAATTGATTGAGGGGCACGATTCATCTTCAAAGAGCACGTACCGATTCTAATAAATTTTTTACAGGCACCTCAGGCTCCAAATTTTTCATAGAGATTATTTTCTTAAAATAACTAACATTTTTTGTAGGCTTCTCCGACTCTCCAGCTTAAGTCTTCTGAGTAAACTTAGGTTATTTCCTTTTATAAATTTCTTTTGGTTCCTTTAATCTGTCTACGTAGATTGCATACTCCAAATCATAAAAGGAAGAATACTTGGACACTCGTCATCTTAAAAGCCTCATTTCTACTTCGGTGAAGACATCAATAGAGCACCGCATCTTCGAGGAGGAGGATATTTTTTAATTTTGGTTGCAGGCTTCACCTTTACTCTGAAGCAACCATCTCAATAGTCTCCACCCTCTGCTATGAAATCGTTATTTCATCAGGCATCTTCATATTTCAGAATGCCCTCTCTCTCAGGGACGTAACAACTTTATAATTTTTTATATCCATAAAAATCTTGTTGTATTAGTTTTTTCAATCCTCCCATTTCAAAGGTCATTTGTTTTACCTCCTTTTCACAAAGCCTTATTTTACAAGGCTCTCATCGAATAGTGAGTCAATATTGTAACATTTTAATAAAAAAATTATTTGGGGGGGTTAGTGCATTTATTTGCACATTTTGTGTTCCTTAAGGGGGGTTGCATCATTTTTTGTCTATCTTCCTCTATAGTTCTTTCTATCACTTTTTTAAGAAGCTTTTCTAGGTGTTATTGTTGAAATATTAGTAACTATATTTCATATGGAATACACTCTCTAATTGCAAAAACTTAAAACTCCTTTTATGTTTATTTTTTAAATATTAAATTTAAAGGAGAGCTATATAAACTATAAGTGTTATAGTTGAAATTTTAAATTTCAAAGAAGATTCCATATTATTTGCTTCTTCAAATTCATATTTGTTAATTTTATTCTTAAATATTAACAAATATATATTTTTTAAATTGTGTTTTTTGTTCTTAATATTTAATAAATATTAAAGAAGCAAAAACCTTTAAATAAAAAATATAATAATAAGTTTTTTCCTCAAAATATATTTGCCTACGTTCCATGTATCATTACCGCTAAAAACTTATAGTTTCCCTCACGTAAGGGCAGGTTTTTAGAGGCAATTGGTATAAAGGCCTGGCATATATTTTTCAATCAACCAATTTTTATATTCGATATCTCTCTCACTTATAGTTTCCCTCTAGTAAGGGCAAGTATTGAGAATATCCAAATTAAAAATCTGGTTGATATCCTTGCATTTCAAGCCTACAACCCTTGAAATTCTTCTCTATACTTACAGTTTCCCTCAAGTAAGGGCGGGTATTGAGAGGAACTAAGAGGATTTGGCATCTCATAAGCAAACAATATTCAAACCTCAAATACTTATAGTTTCCCTCTTGTTAGGGTGGGTATCTTGAGTTTTATATATTGAACAACTTCATTTTTTCTCTAAAATCAATTCATTAATCCTAAAATTGAAGTTCTAAGGGGGGAAATATTGGTTAAAACTTCAAATTTTCTCTTGTGTTAAAATGATGAATTCAATTGAACCTCTCACCCCTCATAAATTTCACACTTGGAAACCTAAAATTTTAAATCTTATCTCTCAAAAAGGTCTTACTCATTTACTAGAAGAAAAGCAACCAGAGTTTGAGAAAGAATATGAAATTTTTGTTCATAAAGGAAAGATGCATGAAACAATGGGTATTATTAGCTCTAATGTTCATGAAAGTTTGTGGTTTCACATTACAGATTGTAAAACTCCTCATGAAAGTTGGGAGAAACTAAAAACCTTGTTTGGGAAAGTAGATCAGATGAGATCAATGCAACTAGAAGCAGAACTAACATCTTTGTCTCCTGAAGATTTTAGTAGTATTGTTGACTTCCTTACTAAGTTCAAAGAAGTCCTCACTCAATACAAAGGTAGTGGGAAGACTAATACTGAAGAAGAATGCATTTATCTAATCCTTTCTAAGCTAAATGGTGTTTTTCAAATTTTTGCTACCACCTTTATATCTACCAAATATGCTCTTGGTGCAACCTTTAAAATGCCTTCTTTAGAAGATTTTTGTGATAGATTAACTAGGGAAGAAACAAAACTTTCTAGATATGAAATATCTTCTTCTTCCTCTTCCTCTAAAGCCTTAGTAGCCTCCACATCTTCTAAAGAAAAATTCAAAAAGAAGGAAAAGACCCCCATAACCTGTACTCACTACAAAAAGAATGGTCACTCTGCAAACAAATGTTGGAAAATATTATAGCAACTAGAGGCAGCTATAAAGGATCAAAATATAGACAATAAAAAGCAAATAGGAAAATCCCTTAATGTTCAAGGAAAAACCTCCAATTCTTCCTCTAATTTTTGGGTCCTAGATTCTGGAGCTACTCATCACATGACTGCTTCAGATAAGTCTTTTTCTTCTATCTCCTCTAGCTCTACTTGTAGCATAGAAGTGGGTGACTCTTCCTTTATCCATGTCAAAGGAAAAGGGGACATAACCATTGATGGTGGCTCTATAAATAATGTTCTCTATGTTCCAAACATTGCCACAAATCTCCTTTTCATCTATCAAATTTGTACTTCTGGAAAGGGGAAAATTGTTCTCTTCTCTCCAACAGGAGTTGAGATAAGAGACTTTCAAGATCCCCATTCTCTTATAGCCAAAGGAAATATTGATCATAACTCTCATCTATTTCACTTCAAAGGTTTCCAAAATCCAGAAGGAGCCTCCTGTTTTGTGGCTCATGGAGATCTTGAAAGCCAAATTTGGCATGAAAGGTTTGGTCATCTTAGTTACAACTACCTAAAGGATTTGAGCACCCATGATATGGTAACAGGTTTACCCCAAGTCTCTTCTAGTGATGGAGTTTGTCCTGGATGTGCTCTTGGAAAGCAACATCAAGATCCTTTCCACCCAAGTAGTTCTCTAAAAGCCTCATCCCCTCTAGATTTAATCCATAGTGACTTAATGACCTTTCCAGAACCTTCTTTCAAAGGAGCAAAGTATGCTCTAACCTTTATTGATGATTTTTCTAGAAGATCCTGGGTCTACTTCTTGAAATATAAAAGTGATGTTCTATCCCACTTTAAATTTTTTAAAGCCTTAGTTGAAAATCAGGCATCTTGCAAAATCAAGAAGATTCACACAGATAATGGGGGGAATACTGTAGTAATGAGTTCTCCATATTTCTTTCAAGTCATGGTATCATTCATCAACATTTTGTCTCCCATAATCCTCAACAAAATGGTATTGTAGAAAGGAAAAACTGGACATTAAAAGAAATGGCAAATTGTATGCTCCATTCAAGAGATCTTCCAAAATTTTTTGGGTAGAAGCTATTAACTGTGCCAATTATATTCAAAATCGCACACCTCATAAAGCTCTTGACCATTTAACTCTTGAAGAAGCATGGTCTGGCTCAAAACTAGATGTTTCCTACTTCAATATTTTTGGGTGTACTGCTTGGGCTCACATCCCAAAGAAGAAAAGGAAGGCTCTTGATAAGAAAAGCAAAAAGCTCATCTTTATCGGTTATTGTGAAGAATTGAAAGCTTACAAGCTTCTTGATACCTCAACTCATGAGGTCTTCTTTCATAGGAATGTCCAATTTGATGAAACATTCCCTCAAAAATATCCTCAAACACCCTCTTCCTCCATTGAGCCTTCTCCTATAGTAGAACCTCAATATTATGAAGAGCCAACTCTTGAAGTTAACTTGGTCATTGATAATCAAGATGAGGAACCTGTAACTCCAACTCAATGTCTTTCAACTCCTTCCACTCCTTCCTCTATGCCAAAATGGGCCCGCACCATTGTTAAAGAAGCTACTCCTTACATCCAAAATCTTCCTTCAACAAGATCATCCAACCCCATAGGCATTGGTCTTGTATGTCAATCTATTTCCTCTGATCCTCAATCCTTCAAAGAAGCCTCAGGTATTAAAGAATGGGATGATGCCATGGAAAATGAATTTTCTTCCTTAATCAAAAATAAAACTTGGGATTTAGTTCCCTTGCCTAAAGGAAGGAAATTAGTTCATTGTAAATGGATCTTCAAAACAAAATATGGGCCTAATGGAGAAATAGATAAACACAAATCTCATCTAGTAGCCAAAGGTTTTTCTCAAATTGAAGGTATTGATTATGCAGAAACCTTTGCTCCAGTTGCTAAGATGGATTCTGTTAGATTGGTTCTTGCTCTGGTTGCTTCCCATAAGTGGCATGTCTATCAAATGGATGTAAAAAGTGCTTTCTTACATGGATATTTAAAAGAAGAAATATTCATGGAACAACCTACTGGTTTCACTCAAGACTCCTCTCTTGTTTGTAGGCTTAAAAAGTCTCTCTATGGCCTCAAACAAGCCCCTAGAGCTTGGTATGAAAATATGGACTCCTTCCTTCTTTTAGAAGGTTTTTCTCATTGTGAGTATGATAACACAATTTACATTTGGATAAATGAAGGCAATATCACCATTCTTGTTCTATATGTTGATGATCTTCTTCTAACTGGTAGTAACTTGACTCACATACAGACTATAAAAGACTCCCTCTCTAAAAAATTTGAAATGGCTGATCTAGGTAAAGCTCATTACTTCCTTGGGATCCAAATAAGTCAAATAGATGTAGGTATTTCTTTGTGTCAACAAAAGTACACTCTAGATCTTCTTCAAAGATTCAAAATGATAGATTGTAAACCTTCTCCTACCCCCTTTCAATCTGGCATTAATCTTAGTACTTCTTGCTCATCCCCTCTATGTGATGCAACTCTATACCATCAACTTGTAGGGAGTCTGCTATACCTTACTCATACTCACCCAGATATCTCATATGTTGTTGGCCTCATATCCAGATTCTCTCATCAACCTCACTTCAGTCATTGGCAAAAAAAATAATCCTCCGTTACTTGTAGGGCACTACACACTTTGGGCTCTTCTACAAGGGAAAATCCATGGATATCATTGGCTACATAGATTCATATTGGGTAGGTTCAGTAGAAGATAGATGTTCAACCTCAGGCTATGTATTTTGCCTTGGTTCTTCACCAATAGCCTGGTTATGCAAGAAACAACAAGCAATAGCCTTATCTTCTACAGAGGCAGAATACAGGGCAATAATTTTGGCTAGTCAGGAAGCTCTTTGGCTTCATCAAATTCTGAGAGAATTTGGTTTCATCCATGAAAAGCCTATTACTCTTTGGTGTGACAATCAGAGCACAATTCATATTACATGTAATCCAGTTGAGCATCAATGCACCAAGCACATTGAAATACACATGCACTTCATAAGGTAACATATTTAGAGTGGGGACATATACTTGGAATATATTCCAACTGAGAAACAAATTGCATATATCTTCACCAAGTCATTTCCTTCTCCACGTTACCTTCAATTGCGAGATAAGCTTGGAGTTATACAACTACATTGATTGGTTTTATGAGGACAATCTTTGCCATACGAAGACAAGCCTCTCTTCTTCTAATAGTTGGTTTTTCTCCATAGGGGTTTTTTCACCAACTATATATTGTAAATGAGTACCTAATCAGGCCAAGTTACTAGGACTCATATTTTTTTTTGTATAAAGAGGACAATATTTGCCATATGAAGACAAGCCTCTCTTCTTCTCATAGTTGGTTTTTCCCCATAAGGGTTTTTTCACCAACTAATTATTGTATTAAGAGGACAATCTTCGCCATACGAAGACAAGCCTCTTACTTCCTTTTGATTGATGGTTTTTCCCATTGGGTTTTTACCATATCTTCAAAATAAGTCATTGTACATGAGTACCTCATCAGGCCTTGTCGTCGAGACTCATTTGTATGATCTCCCCTAGTATCACTTAAGGGGGTGTTAGAATAAGTGAATATTCTCTTAAGTTCCACTAGGATACACACTTGAGTTTCCACTCCTCCATGTGTCAGGAGAACTCTCAGTGGTGTCTTCATCAGGTCTGATGAGTTGTTGTAATCCAACGACTCTCAATGATCAACTTTGCTATTTATACAAAGTTGATCCTTGAAATAAATCAATCAGTTCCACTCTTCTCTTCATATTTTGTGTAATGCTTTGCATATCTATTATTGTGAAATTCTAACAAAAAGGATGAGTCCCGAAAACTTGGCCTGATTAGGTACTCATTTACATTACATAGTTGGTGAAAAAACCCCTGTGGGAAAAAACCAACTATGAGAAAAATAGAGGCTTGTCTTCATATGGCAAATATTGTCCTCATAAAACCAATCAATGCAGCTTTATAACTCCAAGCTTATCTCACAACTGGAGGTAACGTGGAGAAGGAAATGACTTGGTGAAGATATCTGTAATTTGTTTCTCAATTGGAATATGTTCCAAGTATATGTCCCTGCTCTGAATAGGCTACCTTATGAAGTGCATGTGCATTTCAATGTGTTTGGTCATTTATAATCAAGATGAGGAACCTGTAACTCCAACTCAATGTCTTTCAATTGTTTCCACTCCTTCCTCTATGACAAAATGGGCCTACACCATTGTTAAAGAAGCTACTCCTTACATCAAAAATATTCCTTCAATAAGATCATATAACCCCATAGGCATTGGTATTGTATGTCATTCTATTTCCTTTGATCCTAAATACTTCAAAGAAGCCTCAGATATTAAAAAATAGGATGATGCCATGGAAAACGATTTTTATTTCTTAATCAAAAATAAAACTTGGGATTTAGTTCCCTTGCCTAAAGGAAGGAAATTAGTTCATTGTAAATGGATCTTCAAAATAAAATATGGGCCTAATGGAGAAATAGAAAAACACAAAGCTTGTCTAGTAGCCAAAGGTTTTTCTCAAATTGAAGGTATTGATTATGCAAAAACCTTTGCTCCAGTTGCTAAGATGGATTCTATAAGATTGGTTCTTTCTCTGGATGCTTCCCATAAGTGGTATGTCTATCAAATGGATGTAAAAATTGCTTTCTTACATGGATATTTAAAAGAATAAATATTCATGGAACAACCTATTGGTTTCACTCAAGACTCCTCTCTTCTTTGTAGGCTTAAAAAGTCTCTCTATGACCTCAAACAAGCCCCTAGAGCTTGGTATGAAAATATGGAATCCTTCCTTATTTCAGTAGGTTTTTCTCATTGTGAGTCTGATAACACAGTTTACATTTGGATAAATGAAGGTAATATCACCATTCTTGTTCTATATGTTGCTAATATTCTTCTAACCAGTAGTAACTTGACTCACATACAGACTATAAAAGACTCCCTCTAGGAAAAATTTGAAATGGCTGATCTAGGTAAAGTTCATTACTTCCTTGGGATCTAAATAAGTCAAAAAAATGTAGGTATTTATTTGTGTCAACAAAGATACACTCTATATCTTCTTAAAATATTCAAAATGACATATTTTAAACCTTATCCTACCCCCTTTCAATCTGGCATTAATCTTAGTACTTATTTATCATCCCATCTATTTGATGCTACTCTATACCGTTAGCTTATAGGGAGTCTGCTATACCTTATTCATACTCACCTAGATATATTATATGTTTTTGGCCTCATATCCATATTCTCTCATCAACCTCACTTCAGTCAGTGGAAAGCAGCAAAAAGAATCCTCCGTTACTTGTAGGGCACTACACACTTTGGGATCTTCTACAAGGGAAAATCCATGGATATCATTGGCTACAAAAATTCATATTGGGAAGATTTAGTAGAAGATAGATGTTAAACCTTAGGCTATGTATTTTGCCTTGGTTCTTCATCAATAGCCTGGTTATGCAAGAAACAACAAGCAATAGTATTATCTTCTATAGAGGCAGAATATAGGGCAGTAGTTTTAGCTAGTCAGGAAGCTCTTTGGCTTAGTCAAATTCTGAGAGAATTTGGTTTCACCCATGAAAAGCCTATTACTCTTTGGTGTGGAAATCAAATCATAATTCATATTACATGCAATCCAGTTGAGCATTAGTGCATCAAGCACATTCAAATACACATACACTTCATAAGGCAACATATTCAGAGTGGGGACATATATTTGGAATATATTCCAACTAAGAAATAAATTACAGATATCTTCACCAAGTCATTTCCTTCTCCATGTTACCTTCAATTGTGAGATAATCTTGGATTTATACAACTGCATTGATTGGTTTTATGAGGACAATCTTCACCATACGAAAACAAGACTCTCTTCTTCTCATAGTTGGTTTTTCCCCACAGGGTTTTTTTAACCAACTATGTAATGTAAATGAGTAGCTAATCAGGTCAAATTGCCGAGGCTCATCCTTTTTTTTATAGAAGAGGACAATATTCACCATACGAAGACAAGCCTCTCTTCTTCTAATAGTTGGTTTTTTCCCACAGGGGTTTTTCACCAACTGTGTATTGTATAAGTACATAATCAGGCCAAGTTGCGGGGACTCATATTTCTTTTTTGTATAAAGAGGACAATATTCACCATACGAAGACAAGCCTCTCTTCTTCTCATAGTTGGTTTTCCCCATAGGAGTTTTTTTCACCAACTATATAATGCAAATGAGTACCTAATCAGACCAAGTTGTCAGGACTCATCTTTCTTTTTTGTAAAAGAGGATAATATTCACCATATGAAGACAAGCCTTTATTCTTCTCATAGTTGGTTTTTCCCCATAGGGGTTCTTTCACCAAATAAATTGCAGATATATTCACCAAGCCATTTCCTTCTCCACGTTACCTTTAGTTGCGAGATAATCTTGGAGTTATAGAGCTGCATTGATTGGTTTTATGAGGACAATATTCGCCATATGAAGACAAGCCTCTCTTCTTCTCATAGTTGGTTTTTCCCCACAAGGTTTTATTTTCACCAACTATGTAATGTAAATGAGTACCTAATCAGGTCAAGTTCTTGAGACTCATCCTTTTTTTGTAAAAGAGGATAATCTTCACCATATGAAGACAAGCCTCTCTTCTTCTAATAGTTGGTTTTTTTCCACAGGGGTTTTTTCACCAACTATATATTGTATATGAGTACCTAATCAGGCCAAGTTACTAGGACTCATATTTATTTTTTGTATAAAGAGGACAATCTTCGCCATATGAAGACAAGCCTCACTTCTTCTTATAGTTGGTTTTTTCCCACAGGGGTTTTTTCACCAACTATATAATGTAATCTAGCATTAATATTAGCACTTATTTCTCATCCTCTCTATGTGATGCAACTCTATACCGCCAGCTTGTAGGGATTCTGCTATACCTTACTCATACTCACCCAGATATCTCATATGCTATTGGCCTCATATCCATATTCTCTCATCAACCTCACTTCAGTCATTGGAAAGCAACAAAAATAATCCTTCATTACTTGCAAGGCACTACACACTTTAAGCTCTTCTACAAGGGAAAATCCATGGATATATTTGGCTACACAGATTCATATTGGATAGGTTCAGTTAGGCCAAGTTGTCGGGACTCATATTTATTTTTTGTAAAAGAGGACGATATTTGCCATACAAAGGCAAGCTTCTCTTATTCTCATTAGTTGTCTTATTATATTCTAGAAAGTATGTATAAATATATATATATATATATATATATATATATATATATATATATATATATATATATATATATATATATATATATATGTGTGTGTGTGTGTGTGTGTGTGTGTGTGTGTGTGTGTGTGTGTGAACCTCTTTTGATAAAGAGGTATAGCTAGACTAGGTGATAAAGAGTATGAAACTCTAATAAGGTTTATATCTTACATGGAGTGAGGGTAACTATTAATACTCAATTTTATGGTTAGCCATGTGGGAGACTTATTTAGTTAAGTAGTCAATGGTACAATTCAAGGAGGAATTGAGACCTAACTTAAACTTTCTCTCTTTTATGTGACTAGAGAAATGGCACCAAGAACGAGGAGAGGAAGGTCTACCCCACCTATTAGATAGACACGATAGAGTAATATTGAGACTATGGTATGAGATGAAGGTTTGGGTAATTCTAACAAAGAGAGAACCTCACTACAATAATCACACTGATTCGATAAAAAATGGAACAACAAAGATAACTATTAGAAACCATGGTGAACCAAGATTCACATGTTCAGAATTCAGAGGTTAGGCATACAAATTATCCCATGGATAGGATATGAGAGTCCAGAGCTCTGCTAGAGGTAGAATTGATTAAATATTTAAAGAATGTATGCATCTCCAAGTTTAATGGAGAAGGAGATAATGCAACTAAGGCCTAGTTGAGTGAGTTAAAATTTTTCTTCACTATGATAAATTACTCTACTAGAACCCAGACATCCTGGGCCACCTAGAACCCTATAGGGAGTTGGGCTAGATTGGTGGGAAACCTTTCAATAAGAATGAGGGATTGAGGTAATTGAATTGAAGTGGGAAGAATTTTTAATAGCCTTCAAGGGAATATCAAAACACTTTTATGCAAATAAATTTGAGGAATTTACTAACCTCCAACAAGGGAATAAAATGGTTGTGGCTTACTATCAAAAATTTGTTAATTTGTTGAAGTACGTACCCACCTATGACAAAAATATGAAGATCCATAAATCCATCTTAGTATAAGATCCTAGGGTTGGTAATGAAGTGAATATGCATGAACCTAAAACCCTACAAAGTTCCTATGACTTGGTAATTAAAGTTGAAGCTCATCTAAATTCCTATTTTGATTATCCAGGTATGTTTGAGCAAGATCGATGAGTTCTTAGGAAAATAAATAGTGTGGGATTTGTGAAATGGGAAAGAGAGCAAAACAAAAAAATAAAAGCTCTCTTAGGCCTAAAAATAGGAATGCTAGAAAGTGAGGGAATTTTAAGATAAACTTCTAAATGAGGAACAACAACTTCAATAGCAACAACAACAACAATAATAACAAATCTCAACCCCAAATGTAGCCCAAACCAACACTAGTAGAGAGGATAGGAGGTTAGAATAAGGGAACATGCCCAGGACCTAAGGGAATATGTTACAATTTTAGAGACCCATATTTCTCCAATCATTACCCACATAAAGAAAAAACAAGCTCCAAGAGGAAGGAACCTACTCATAAAATATATGCAACAATAGGTACCCAAAAATTGGAAGGTAAAGCCACTCATTTGCTCCTAAAGGGTAATATATTTGGCATAGAGGTAAATATTTCGATAGATAGTAGAGCTAATGATAGCTTTATCTCATCTATTTTAGTCAAGGATATACCATAAAGTCTAGGACTATTGGTACAAGGGTGGAAGATCAAGTATGATTTTGGATAAACCTACTATGTGGACTAGTGTTACCCTAAGATAAAATTACCCTACCTAGTGGCTCGATCATAGTATGCAGCATCCCTAAATGTATTTTACATAATCCTAGGGATGGATTGGCTATAGGCTCATACAGTCATGATCTATTGTCAAGAAATGTGGATTGAATATTTAGATAATGGTAAGAAAATATTAAGAGTCCATAGTGAACAAGGGGTAATTCAATCCTAGATTCTTTCTGCAATGCAACTGAAGAAGACCATTAGAAAATAAATAATGGTCTATGTGGTTGAGCTTAATTAAATCAATGAGTAAAAGAAGGAAGGAGTATTTGGAACACACCCAATGCTACAAGAATTTAGGGATGTATTTCCCAAGGACTTACCTAGGCTACCCCCTGAGCAAAAATTCAATTTCACTATTGATATGAAACCTAGAATAAAATCTGTTCATAGGTCTCCTTATAGAATAAATCCTATTGAAATGCAAGAGTTGAAGGTACAACTATAGGGATTGTTGGAAAATTAATTGATCAAACCTAATGTGTCACCCTAGGGTGCACCCATGTTGTTTGTTAAAAATAAGGATAGTTTTTTGCAATTGTGCATAGATTACAAGATGCTTAACAAGGAAATCATCAAAAATATATATCCCCTACCCAGGATTGAAGATATTTTTTATCAATAGAAGGATGCCACCATATAATCCAATATTAATTTAAAATCTGGATATCACCAACTAAGAATCCATAAATAATATACCCACAAGATGAATTTTGAAACTAGGTATTGATACTATGAATTTACTATCTTGTCATTTGTATTAAAAAATGATCCAACCACATTTATGAAACTTATGAATAGTGTGTTTAGAAAGCATCTGAACCAGTTCAGCATTATATTGTTAGATGATATTTTGATTTATTCTCATAATAGAAAGGAGCACAACATACATCTTAGAATTATGCTAGAACTACTAAGAAGAAATTAACTATACAATAATTTGGCTAAGATAAACTTCTATGTGTTAGAATTACAATATCTATGGCACATAATATCGATAGAGGAGATTTTAGTAGATCCAAAAAATGTAGAGGCTATATTGAATTGATCAACACCTACAAATATGATTGAAGTGTGAAGCTTCATGACTATGAATGACTATTATAGATGTTAATTAAATTTAACTATGCTCTTAAGGTGTTTTTTAGTAATCTATCAATGGAATAGGAGATCCTATCAATAGAAATTATTAAAAATAAAATCATCATTGGGACTAATAGAATGTATCACTCACTTTCTTACATCTCCAAACACTTAAATGCATGAATAGATTATATTTTAAATAAACCAATCTACATAGGGGTGAATTATATGCATTATATCCTCTAGTAGTCTAATGTTGTTGTCTCATATAAGGATTTTAAAAATATATACCTCAAGAAGTTATCATGGACAAAAAATCCTTTACTCTTCTATATAGCATAAGGAAATTTGTAATCCTTGTTCAATTTTCCTCTTGATCCCAAAATTATCCTTTCTTGAAATGAATTTTAAAATATTAAATACTATATGATAAGTAGTTTATAATAAATTTATTATGAATATGCTACAAAATTGGCTAATAAGTTTAGGATAAATGAAATATGACCAATTGATGATATTATTCTAGAAGATGAGCTTCAAAAATAGGAATATCAAAGTTCTAAAATAGGAATAACTATAAGGGTATATCCACAAAATTTTATCTACAATTAGCATTCATTTTATCTACAAGATTAGACTTATTCACCCATTAGGTCAACATGTTTGTAATACTTTCTCAAATGACACTTGCAAATTTTATCATAAATTTTACAAAGGATGCTAACATGAAAACTATGAGATCAATATTGCATGGAGAAATATAATTAATGATAGAAATTATCATATTTTTTAGGGTAGAGTTTAAGGAAAGATAAAAAACAAATTGCTGAGTTGACCTTGTAAATGTAGTTCAAATGAGGTGGATTATAAAAAATATATAAGGAGGGATAAGGTGCTTTGTGCAAATATTTTTATTTACAATAATACCTTAAAAATAGCACTTCTATAAACTTTGTAATAATTCAAAAAAGTTAAAATTAAAAATATAAACCATCGGTTACAGCTTAAATAGTCTAGGGAAAAAAATTGAAATAGAAATAACAAGAATTAGGGAGAGAAAATAGGGAAGAGGGAAGATAGGAAAGGTAGTAGAATAAAAATTGAATTCTCCCACTCTCATTCACCGCCTGCCATCCACTATCTTGCCATCCACCTTGGTGTTGTCATCCATCTTAGTGCTATCGTCCACCTTGGTGCTACCATCCACCTAAAGGTGGGTTAAATACTAACATTCTCCCCCTTAAAGTTGAGAGGACTGACAAGACAATATATCAACTTTATATATTGAGCTTTAGACATGCCTTTTGTGAAGATGTCTACCATATTGTCCAAATTGCTACAATGTTTAAGATCAACTACCTAGTGCTCCACCATATCTCGAATGAAGTGATACTTCATATCAAAGTGTTTTGATCTGCTATGATGGATAGGATTATATGCCAATTGAATGGCACTCATGTTATCATAGTATAATCTGGTAGGACCAGCTTTTCATTCTCCAATATCTTCAAGGAATTTTCTCAACCATAGAGCTTGAGTACTAGCATATGTGATTGCTATATACTCAGCCTCAGTAGATGACAATGCTACAACAATATGCATTTTGGAACTCCATGTAATTAGTCCTAACCCTAGAATAAAATAGTTCCCTGATGTAGATTTTCTGTCATATATATTGCTGCCCCAATCACTATCATTGAAGCCAACTAACTTGATAGAATTACATTTGTGGTAATGGATTCAAAAATCCAATGTACCCTTTAAATATCTAAGAATTCTTTTAGTTGCTTGAAAATGCAGCTCAGATGGATCAGCCATGAACCTTGAAACAAGAAAAACAACAAACTGAATATCAGGTCTTGTGTTGGTGAGAAACATCAAACTCCCAACCATGCTTTTGTAAGTGGTTATGTCAACCTTTGGTGCTCCATCATATTTGTTGAATTGGATCCCACGACCCGTTGGAGTTGCAACTGATTTGTAATGCTCCATGGCAAATTTCTTGATCATAACTTGAGCATATTTGTGTTGACATATGAAGATCCCTCTATATGTTTTATGGACTTCCATGCCTAGGAAGTAATGCATTAAGCCTAGATATTTCATCTCAAATTGTTTCATCATGGAGTGTTTGAACTCCATATTCATCTTATCATTACTACCCATAAATATGAGATCATCCACATATAAAAAAACTATGAGAATGTTTGTACCTTGCTTTAGGTCATAGAGAGTATGTTCAATTTTGATCTGAGTGAATCCATACTCCTTGAAATAGCCATCAATGCGAGAGTACCATGCTCTTGGTGCTTGCTTGAGGCCATAAAGTGTTTTTTTTTTTAGTTTATAAACAAGGTTCTCCTTACCTTGTTCTTGAAAGCCTTGAGGTTGTTGAACATAAACCTCCTTAGTTAAGTACCCATTGAGAAAGGTACTTTTTACATCCATGTGCTGAATTTTCCACCCTTTGTGGGCATCCAAGGAAAGAACTGATCTGATTATTTCTTGTCTAGCTACAGGAGTAAAGGTCTCATCATAATCAATGCCATAATTTTGAGTGAAGCCTTTTGCTACAAGTCATGCCTTGTGTCTTTCAATTCTCCCATTAGCATTGAATTTGGTCTTGTAGACCCATTTACATACAACACATTTTTTTCCTTTTGGAAGCTTCACTAGCTCCCAAGCATCATACTTTTTTATAAAGGTGATTTCCTCTTCCATGGCTTGCTGCCATACATTATGAGTGCAAGATTTATCATAGCTAGATGGCTCTAGCTGTGCACTAGACATTAAAGCATAATTTACTACATCTCCCTTAGGCTCTTGGGAGTCATCATCCCCATACATATGCAGATTTTCAAGTTTTTGCAAAACTGCATTCATTTCACTAGCTTGACTCCTAGTGTATATTTTCTAGAAATTTTTATCCAACATTTGAAAATATGGATGATGTTGTAGTGTTCTTTTACCTCTTTATGGAGAATATATATCCATAGGTGAAGAACTTATTGATCATTATGGAGAAGGACTTGGAGTAGTTGTTGATGCACTTGAAGTAGTACTCATGCTTGGGCTTGGAGGGGGTGTGCCTTTATTCTTCTTGGTCTGCACCTATTGTACTTGAGAAGAACTTGCATCCTAGGATTCATCATCAATTTTTTTTTTATGACCCCATTCTCCCCCTTCATCAAAAATCACATCCCTTGAAAGTACAATTTTATACATTTTTGAATTGTAGAGCCTATATGCTTTGGTAGACTCACAACATCCTACAAAAATACATGCTTGAATTTTTGGGTTAAGCTTCTTTCTTTTTTCATCAGGAATGTGTGTGTATGCTAAAGAACCAAAAAAATTGAAATGTTTTACATTTGGCTTCTTGCTATTCCAACCCTCGTAAGGAGTGATCCCATACAAACTAGAAGTAGTACTCCTATTAAAAATATGAACACTTATTCTAACAACATTGGCCCAATACATGTTACTTAGATGCTTAGATTGAAGCATCTATCTGGCCATTTCAACTATGGTGTGGTTCTTTCTTCCTACCGCACCATTCTGTTGTGGAGTATAGGTATTGGTGAATTTCCTCTTTATCCCACATTCTTTACAATATTTTAAAAATACCTTTGAAGAGTACTCTCCTCCTCGATATGTCCTTAGACATTTTACATGGAAATAACTTTGTTTCTCTACATTATTCTTGAAATCTATGAAGCAATCAAAGGATTCATATTTGGTTTTCAAGAAATAGATCCAACACATTCTAGAGAAATCATTTATAACAGTGAGAAAATAAGAATTGTTACCCATACTTGTTTTCTGCATTGGATCACAAATGTCTGAATGCACCAATTTAAGTGGATAGCTGGCCCTCCATGCTTGTCCTTTTGGAAACTTGGACCTGGAGTGCTTTTCCAAAGCACATCCTTCACATACCTCCTTGTGTTCATCAATCTTAGGAAGTCCAATCACCATAGCTTGTGAAGTTAACAATTTCAAGCTAGCAAAACTTAGGTGACCATTTATCAAGTGCCAAAGCACACTTGTATTTTTGATAGCAATATTTGCAAGTTGAGCTCCCCCTGGTTCACAAAACTTAAGGGGAAATAACCTATTTTTGGTCATAGGTACTTGTGTGATGACTCTATTACAATTGTTCTTGTCAAAAATTACACATTTGACTTCATCAAAAACAAGTTTGTAATTTTATCCATAATTTGTCCAACACTAAGTAGATTATGTTGGAGTTTAGGGGTGTAGTAGATGTCATTCACATTTTTTATGCTTTCTTTAATTGGAACCTCCATGGCTCCAATACCTTCATCTTGCAAAGCTTTATCATTTCCCAACTTGATTCGGGATTTATAGGTGGAATCCATTGTAGCAAAGAGTTATTCTTTGCCACTCTTATGGTTAGAACAACTGGTGTCCAAAATCCAAGTGTCATTCATATTTTGATCCAATTTCCCATAAGAAAGAAACAAATTAGATGTTCCATCTTCTTCACGATAATTGCCATATTGACTGCTGCCTCCCTAAGAATACTTGTACAAAGAGTCTCAAGCAAAGTGACCTGACTTACCATAATTGAAACAATATTTTTTGGATTTGTCACCTCCTCTTCCTTGATTCCCATTTTGCACTTGATTTCCACTTTTGTTTTGATTATTATCTTTGCTTTGATTTCCATATCTACTAGGATTTCCTCCTCTTGAGCTACTTCTGCCTCTTCCTCTTCTTTGTCCTCTACCTTGGCCTCTTCCTTGTCCTCGTCCTACACCCTCATTGGATGTGAAGGCTTTATCATCACCTCCATAACTTGTTGAAGGATATCCCTGTAATATCTCTTCATGTGACATTAATAAATCGATTAATGCATCAAAAGATAGTGTAGAAAGGTCCTTTGATTCTTATATGATGATAGCTATGTGATTCCATTTTTGAAGAAGTGTTCTCAACACTTTCTTCACAATTGCTTCTGGTTTGACTTCTTCGTCAAGTGTTACCATCTTGTTGATAACTACTTTGACTCTTACGTAGTAGTCACCAACTTTCTCATCTGCATTCATTTTGAGATTCTCAAAATCTTGTTTCAAGGTCTGAAGCCTTACTTGCTTCACCTAATTTCTTCCTTGGAAATATTCTTTTAAGGCTTTCCATGCATCTTGGGTAGTTAAACAAGAGGAAATTCTAGGAAAAATACTTTTATCTAATGCTTCTTGGAGATGATAGAGAGTAGAGGAGTTGCTCTTTTGTGCTTCTTTCTTTGTTTTTCTTATCTACTGCATTCAACATAGTCCAATATATAGGTTCTGTGTAACCTTCTTCTACTATGTCCCATAGTCACTTGCCTATAAGTAAGGTCCTCATTTTGATGGACCAATACTCATAATCATACCCATTAAATTATAGAATGGGTAGATTAGAATTGGATGTCATAGCTATTGGAAATAAAATAAAAACACACTTTAATTTCTCAATTACAATCAAAGCACTATGGTTTTCAAAATAAAAATATATAGATTTAAATCAAATCTAGCTTGATCTACTCTCTCACTTATGGCATGTTCTACTTGTTGAGGTTCTTTGATCACTGGATTCACAAAATTGTCAACAATCAAATCTTCATCATCACTGATAAGAATAATTTTTGGTGAATTTAGCTCCAGTATTTCAACTGAGCCACTGCTACTGAGATGAGGATTTTTTGGCTCTTGTGGTGCAACTCCTATAGATTCTGACTGCTCAAATTTGTTGCCAAAGGAATTGTCTTATGAACATGCTTCATATCCTAAATTTGGATGTGTTTGATGGGTTATTACAACATTTTGTAATTGACTGAATATAGTATGCAGTCCATACCTTCAAAATTTTCCATCAAAGGATTAAGGGTTTTCTCTTACTAAAATATAACAAAGGGCATGAAAACATCTAGTAGATCGTATCATGAATGTATATAAAAATATTTCCCGTAGATACAAAAAATATCCCCCCTTAAAGCCTCTTAGGTTATTACAAAAAATGTTTTCACCCTTCAAGCCTCTTAGGCTATTACATAAATTTTTCACTTTTAAAGTCTCTCAGACTTGGACAGTAATTTCCTCTTAGAAAATGGTGGAAAAATTTGCAAAATTTTTTTATATTGCAAAAATAATTTTTTTATTAATAATATTAACTAATAATAAAACTAAATATTAATAAAAAAAACATTAACAAATATTTTTTAATTAAATTATTAATTAAATTAATAAAAAAATTTAATACTTTTCAAAAAAAATTATCTATCTTTGGAGAGTTTCGAACCTGTGTCAATCCCTCACTAAGCTCTTAGCTTATGGCCACTGAATAGCCACACTAACTCACTACCATGTGAGCTATGGAAATATACACTTATTTGAACATTTAATCTTCACACACTAAAAAAAAATAATTAAAAAACTTTCTTTTACCTTGTTGTGACTTGAACACATGACCAGGCAAAGGGTAAAGGCGTTGGGCTGGATCCTTGAGCTAGTCAGGCTACAATGCTCGACACGAAAGGCAAATATTATGCCTTCTAATTGAGCATGTTTACTCCTTGTGACATGAATAAAGAATGGAATGTAATATACCACATTCGCTAGAAGAAGGGCTTCAAAGATGTTTAAAACTCTCAATGCACGTATGAAATCTCGACTACCTTTGGGCAATCACTTGTCGCCATTTGTCGGGTACTTGTACAATGGAAAAAATGCCATGTTACCCTTTCGACACCCGTTTTGCCATGTCAGTCCTTCGTCAATCATCTGCCATGTGTCTGTCTGCATCAGTCCTCTGTCTGCCATGTGTCCATCCGCGTCAGTCCTCTGTCTGCTATGCATTAGTCCTCTGTCTGCCACATGTTCAGTGTTAGTCCAGTCAAGACAGCTCTATTGTCCCCCATCTTAGCTACCTCAAGATTTGTGTCCCTGTCAGCTATCTCCTTGGTCAGTGTCTATCCTCCACGTCAGGTCCTCGATCTACATACAAGTTTGGGTTTGCTATGTGGGCTTAGGCTCCTCAGCACCATGTGTCCTCCTTGGGATATGTGCTTGGCTTCGGCTCCTCTACAGATCGTGTGCCTGCGGGGGTTGCTCCTCCTTGGGATACATGCCTACTGGCCTTCCTCTCCAAAAATATGCCAATACAAAACTTAACCCCTAACCCTAGCTCTTATACCAAATAATAATTTGAAAAAGTTCAAATTAAAAACATAAACCATCGGTTACAGCTTAAATAGTCTAGGAAAAAAAACTGAAATAGAAATAGTGAGAATTAGGGAGAGAAAATAGGGAAGAGGGAATATAGGAAATGTAGTAGAATAAAAGTTGAATTCTCCCACTTTCCTTCACCGCCTGCCATCCACTATCCTATTGTCCACCTTGGTGCTACCGTTCACCTTAGTGCTATCGTTCACCTTGGTGTTGCCGTCCACCTAAAGGTGGGTTAAATACTAACACTTTGTAATAATTTTCATCCTAAGATAATAAAGATGTAAAAAAAATAGCAAATGCACTCATGAAAATAATAGAGACACTATAGAGGAAGGAAATAAAATCATTCTCTTATGATAAAATAAATGAAGGAAAATTTACCTACAATAAGAAAAAAATATTCAAACCATTAGCATAAAAAATAAGGATGCTACATCAGATAATTTTGAACGGGAATAACAAAAGAAATAATATAAGAAAATCATAATATTGGAGAACTAAAAAATAAAATTATCCAAAAGAGAGGTTTGTATAACCATAGCAATATCATTATCCACAATAAAAAGTAAAAGGTATAAAATAATAAGAAAATGTAAGCTTGTTAATAAGGAGAAAATAAATGTTACCAAGATAAGGATTTTGTTCACATAAATTGTAGAATACCTCCCAAAATTTAGAATGGAGAATTTTGCACACATCAAACGAGATGGAGAGAATGAAAAATAATTATGTAAATGTGGTATTTACAAACCAATAGGCCATGTATGGTGTAATTACACATGCATGAGTAACATTTGGGTAGGTAGTAGAACTAAATATGGGCTAATGAAGAAACTATAGGATATGCCATAAAATTCTCCCCAATAAATAAAGAGAAATCCATGGGAACATGAAGACATGGGAAGGACATTAGACAAAGATCCAATCAATAATAGTTATAGTCAAGAGGAAATAGCTCCATGCACTCAATGACCTACATAAAATATTACTTAAAGGAAGCAAATAAATTATGGACACCATCATTTTGCACCCATTCAAGTTTCTTCCAATAAGTTACAATTAGCATACCTCTTGTGAGCGTTGGGATACAAAGTAGTTTTTGCATATTATTAATTCTTGAGAGGTCGATCATAATAGATACCTTGCATATATAAGCCCATAAAGATATAGAAAATTTATTATCATAGACCGATTTTTAAGTTTTTAGAACTTGTGTTATTTGAATACCATCACCCCTTTTGCATAAGGTGAGTTATGATATGCATTAAATAGTTAATATTGAGTATGGCATTAAATATTTAGGGTGATGTCAAACCCTTTGTTTTATTGCCATTATTGTAGATAAATATTCCATGTATGTTCAAATCCTATATCTATGTTCGTATAACCTACTTTTTATACTTAATATTTCCTATGATGAGCACTAATTCTCCAAAGAATATATAATGCTTTAGCTTTGTTACAATTAATCTAAAATTTTATCAGATATTTTAATGTTGATGGAGCTACCCAATATATTTGTATATTTTAAAAAGCTAACTCCAAATAATGTGAGAAAAGGGGTAATACAGAAGTAAATGATTAATAAAATATATTTTTGATAATACATCAACAATAAAAATGATTATTTATCGCTTTGCTTCTTTGTTGTACTAAGAAGCACTACATATATGGTTGTTCAATCTAATGATTGATTACAACATCAACAATATGGTAGCAATGGGACCACTTGTTTAAGGGTTTAAAATGCTCATTAAAAACATCATGAATCATTAGCAATGGGACTACTTGTTTAAGGGTTTAAAATGCTTAAGAAAAACATCATGACAAAGGGTTGTTATGAATATGAATTAATAGCATTAAAATGAGTGTACAGGATGAGATTTAGTGATGAGATACTTATTGAAGTATATAATATTCATCTAAAAATAATACAACTGTCACTTATATTTTAATTTGAATAGCATTGTCCTTCTATGAGAATGAAAATTAGTAAGAATTTTGAGTTCTCTACGAAAAAATAAAATTATAGCCTTTATGAATAAAAATGTGTACAACCCATGTTTCAATTTGAATAATGCATGCCCTTGATAGAAGCATGATAATTATGGACCACCATTTATTATGCTTACAAAAATTAAATTGTAATCCATACCTTAAATTTATCTAACTATAAATGAACTATGATTTGGGGTTCCACCTGCCTACTAATATCTACTCTCCATATTTAAAAATTTGTCATCCATGGTTCAATTTGAAAGAGAAAATTTAAAAATAATTTTCAATGCCATAAGAATAAACTAATCTTAAGCTCACACTCTTACACATGGAAATGTGTATATTTGGAATAAAAGAGAATTAGTATGAACATATCGAATTCTTAAGGGAATTTAATCTTCTAATTAATATAATCTATTCATTAACTTTTATAATTTAAAAATAATTAATTAAGTTATGTTATTAAATAGAATAAAATATATCAAATTAAATATTTTTATTTCTAATTATAATTAAAATAAAAATATAAAATACAAAATCAACGGTTCATGTTTTTGGTTCTTTTTCGAGAGGTCCAAGGTTCAAACCGTGACTTGGGCGTGTGTGTGAGGGGGTAGGTGTGTGGTGGGCGTGTGTGTGAGGGAGTAGGTGTGTGGTGGCTTTGTGTTAAATTCTTTATTGATAAGTATAGCTCTGGACTTTACAAGAGATCATGGTTGGAAGGATATTGCTCAGCCCTATACGTCCATCATAAAATTTTATCATAATAACTAAATAAAAAAAATTAAATAAAAATATTTTTAATAAAATTATTATTAAATTAAAAAATATTAGTTGATACTAGTTTTAATATTATACAAAATCAATTCCTATTATAGTTAATTTGACCAGAATTAATTTCCAAATCATAGAATTTATAGGCCATAAGTTTTAAAATAGTATTAGTATTTTATACTAAAACTATTAATTTTTTTATTAAAATTATATATATAAGGGATTGATTTTCAATTTGTTTCATAATTTCTTAAATCTTTAAACAATTTTATCGAATCAGGAAAAATAAAAACAAATTTTTAACATAATGCTTTAAGTTCAAAGCATGAGGTAAATTAACATTTCGGTTGCACGCTACAGCTCTCTATCAAATCTCCTTCACGCGCACTTGTGCTCGTCCCAACTTGAACATGAGCCTTTCCTATGGAAAGGATCTCCATTTGCTAAAACTTAATGGATTTCACCTTAGTATTTGAAAAAAAAAAACATTATATTTATTATTTTATTATGATGATTAATATTTTAATATTATTATTATTAAATAAGTAAATGTTTTAAACCCAAAACAAAAATGTATCCACTCTGGTAAAAAATCAAAAAGCTGTAGGATCACCAACCAACCTGACCAGAACAAAGCCTATCATCAAAAGCAAACAAGGATAGGGGACGACTCTAACCGAAAAGACTCCATCAAACAGACTATTCCTTAATTTTTCAAGGCAGCGTCTAGGATTTCGCAGAAACATTCAGTCCTAAGGAGATAATCTCCGAGAGGCAGACTTGGAGGTGGTTCACATCAATTCAATAGGGTAACCAGAATGATCTTATGTTTCTCAACTATGCTTTTGACCAGCTGTACCAAATTGGAGAGCAATTCTGACCTGGCAAAGTCAAAGTCAAAATTCCCTACACTCCCACGTCCGCTCTTGGTACCATATGCAACGTTTCCTTATGTTGCGTTTCCATATGGTGAATTTCACTCTTCCGCAGCTCACGTTAGAGTTCAATACAGAAGGGAATCTAAAACACATTCAGAGTTTTACATACAATTATATTTAAATAGGTGCGTGTATTATGCATATTTTTCTCTTCGTGTTATATTTTCTTTGTATTCAATCGGTTGCTCACGTGTTATGTTAATCATAGCAACGAATGCTGAACATTTCCACAATTTTTTCGTCAACCTTCCGAAGGGACTCGAAATGGACTCGATACAGAAGGGACTTACGTTGATAGACTGTTCTATCTTCTTTCAAATCACTACAAACCATTTTTTTTTTTTGTCAAACTTGGAGAAGATGGCTGTGTTTCCCTTACAATCCCAGAACTCGTCTTCCACAAATGATAACGGGATCCTTGGAGGCGGGCAACAGCTTGCTGACATATGGAGAGATATCCAAGGTGCCAAATCCTGGGAAGGTCTGCTTAATCCCATCAATCCTATTCTCAAATCCGAACTGCTCCGGTATGGCGATTTCGGGAAGCTCTGGTATGACGCGTTTGATGATAAAGCTTACTCCAAGTACTATGGCACATGCAAGCACAACATGAAACACATGGAAGAACCAAAACAAGGGACATTCCTTATGATAAAAATGGTATTGTTGAAACTAAGAAAGGAATTATGGGAAAATATTGCACGGTGATTATAGATAGTGGAATTATGGAAAATTTAGTGTATGGTAGAAAATATTGGGTTGAATAGAATTGAACATTTAAACTTGAGCATAGTTTTATCAACGCGGAATGGACATTAATATTTTGTAACTGAACAATGTATGGTAGACTTCCATATTGGTTCTTACAAAGATGTGATACTATATAATTGAAAGCACGAGGATACGGAAACAAAAAGGAAAATGCCAAGTACGATGCGTTTAAAACCAAACTTAACGCTAAAAGCCTATATATTGAAAAATGCATGAAAGGAAAGAACATAAACGAATCGACACAAGATAAAAGCAATATGGAATACGGCCCTCTTTATTGATATGCTTTTAAAGTCGTGTTACAATACGTCTCCTTCCTTTTTAGGGGATAGGAGCATTAAATATGTTTCTTGTCACATCCATGGATAGCAATCCTTCTTCCGCGTGCCCACATGTAAGATGGGCAGACCAAAACGTCGCCGCCTCTTGTGTATATGAGTGTTGACTCCTTCTTGCTCCTCTAATGTCGAAGACCTGCGTTCAAAGAAACAAAAAATATCAGTAGCACCTGCAGATAGAATAGAACATGTATTTCCCAAGGCCTATTGTTAGTGTATGCATGAAAATATTAAACCGATAACCAAATAACATCAGAACGACTTTAAAATTTGACAGAAGCAATAAAACGTTACCAAGAAGCCACTGCAAAAGGAACATTCAGGAAATTCCTCACAGATTTGTATTCGCTTCGGGGCGGGACGAATAAACCTGCAACAAATTGTTAGAAAGCACCCTCTTCAATGTCCTATCTAGGAAGCTCCAAATGACCTGCAAAGTTGGGGTTAGCTAATTGGGGGTATTTTGGGACGACCCAGATGGTCAGATTTCTCCAATTTGGCCTATATCACCCAAAATATGATGGCGCTATCTGCATGTTAGTGAAGGCGGGAAATGATAAAAGCATGATCAAAAGTTGTCAAAATAAACTGAAATTTAAACTACAACATATTTAAATAACCTAGAATCAGATGCAAAAGAAAAATTAGAGAAATATACCATAAATTTCTAATCGCTCCAGGGCGGGGAGTTTAGAACTGCGATAGTTTAGGGGGCGCCCGGGGGCAGGACGCCCGTCGTTTGGAACTTTGTTTTGGCACCAATCCACTTGGGTTGGGTCCAAAACCTCTTATGGGGTGTTTTTGGCAAATTTATTGGGATATTGTGGCCAATTGTTCGGGTTTGGGCTCGGATTTGTGCTTCCAATATCCACCCTATGACCTCCCTTCAACAAGAGATCAAGGATGTGAAAGGCGTAAAATCAAAAGGTATGTGTGTGGATGTAAAATGGCAGCACTTCATTGCTCAAAATGCTCCCTCTATCTCTATATATTTTGGGTGAGAAGACTCACCAATTTATAGACCTAGGGTCTCTCTATTTGAATGCGCATGCGAGGGCACCACTGGAGTTGCATGTCCTATTTTGGGAAAAATATTATTCCCTGATTTAGAGTCTCCTTGCATGAGGCCTCCAAAATCAAAGACATGCATGACTGAAGTCTCTCTCCTTGATTTGAAGTCGTTCCTCGCAATTGCATGGCCTGAAGTTGTAGTTAACTGGCAGACTTATCGAGGTTTGACTTTTTTTGCCAGTCAAACCTTCTATTCGCCTCACCCTGGGGCGAATGCTGATAATCATCCCTGGGTGGGATGAATACCAGTTTGTAATCGTCCCAGGGTGGGACGAGTAGAGAGCAAAGTGCCAAAAGGTGCCAAATTGACCTTTTACCTTCCAAACTACTTTTGGGAGTGGTTAGGACCACTGTTTAACCTCTGGGGGCTGCCCTAGGGGCTGTGTGTGTCAATGCGATCGGTGTTTGTTGTCACATAATCAGATTGGTGCTATTTTGGTGTCTATAAATGCCCCTTTTTGGGATGCACTGTGCAAGGCGCATCACCAAGCAAAAATAGATAACCAAAGCACTAATGATTAGGGTTTCTCAATAGCCTAACCAACTTTTGATGCCCCAAGTGTGGAAAGGGCACGCATTTTTGAATCCTTGCTTCTGACGAGCTAAGGAGCTTAATTCAAGTGTTAACATTTTTTGATGAGGTGTTACTTGAGCTTGGACATTGTTTAGTCATGAATAGGCAAAGGGCGCAACCTTTTGTCTGTGGGAACCTTGAGTTCATGATTCATGAATGCCAAGTGTTTGATCAGCTTGTGATTATTGCTTGTTTGCTACCCCAAGCAAGGGCATGATTGTCTTTGTCAATGATCCTTTGAATGCATGTTATTTCCTTGATTGGGTGTGCTTTTGTTGATTGGTGACTAAGTGTGACTACCCCCTCAAGCAATGAATCGATGAGGGAATGACCAACATGAGAAAAGCGACGAGTCGCTTGACCCAAGATGACTTAGGTAAGGGTGCCTTCAGTTGTTTACCATTGAATGCGCAAGCAATTTTTGAACATTTTGACCTATTTTTGGTGGGTTTTAACCCATTTTGTGATGCATTTTAGAGCTAAAATTGTCAAAAATTCGTCCTCCCGTGGAGCGGTCTAGCTATGGTAGCCTTCTTAGGGAGTAGGGTAATGACAATTTGTGACCCCAAAATCTGTTTTGGATGCCAATAAGGTTAGGCACAAAGGCACCTTCTTTCGGCAATGTTATTGTTATTTTTGGTTGGGTTTTGACCCTTTTTGTGACACCGTTTGGGGATGAAATTCTTGAAAATTCATCCTCCCGTGGAGCGGTCCGGCTATGGTAGCCTTCTTAGGGAGTAGGATAGTGAGTAGTTGTGACCCCGACATCTGTTTTGCATGCCAAAAATATCAAGTGCAAAAGCACTCTCATTGGACCGTTTTATTGCTTGTTTTTGGTGCATTTTGGGCAATTTTTGGTTGTTTTTGGTTGTTTTTGAAATTTTTGGTCAGTAATCGTCCCTGGGTGGGACGAATACCAATGTAGTAATTGTCTCAGGGTGGTACAAGTGCTTAGAAGAGTGCTCATCCCAGGGAGGAATGATTACAGGCTCAAAAAGCCTATTTAAGGGCCAAAACTAGGTTTTGGGCTCATTTGCATTTGTTTTTCCTGGCGATTTGGAGCTCTAAGGAGGAGGAGGTCAATTATGCGAAGTGAAGCGCTGGCAAAATTTTCCCACTACCATGAGTTCACAGACCGGATCCTCAAGCGGCAGAGCCGAAGCGAGACCAATGAGTGTTCTTCCTCTTTATTGTTTGTTTGCGTTATAACTTGAAAACTACAATTTGTTTTATTTTTTGTCTTTTTGTATTTTGGTTGTCAAATTAAAAATGAAACCCTAGTCTATCAAAAATTAACACTTAGCTTAAAACTTAGTTTAACCCTAGTTAAACAAAGATCAAAAGTTGAGTTTAAAACCTAGCTAAAAAACTTAGTTTAGAACGTAACTTAAAAAAATTTGCTTAACCCTAATTGAACAAAGATCAAAACTTAGGTTAGAAACGTAGGATAAAACTAAGCGTAAAAATGTAGCTTAACCCTAGTTATTGTTGTGATTGTGTTTTTGTGTTTGTAATTGATCAATTGACCTTTAGAGTTAAAAACCCTAGGACTAAAAAACGATTTTTCTGGATGTTTTTGTTTGTTTTTAATTTATCAGTGTTAGAGTTAAAAACCCTAGGACTGACAAATTATTTTGTTGATTTTTTTGTTTGTTTTTAATTTAGCAGTTTTAGAGTTAAAAACCCTAGAATTGACAAATTGTTTGTGAATTTTTGTTGTTTTTGTTTAATTTATCAGTTTAGAGTTAAAACCCTAGAACTGACAAATTATTTTTGAATTTTAAATTTGTGTTGTTTTTATTTAATTTATCAGTTTAGAGTTAAAAACCCTAGAACTGACAAACTATTTTTGAATTTTTGTTGTTTTTGTTTAATTTATCAGTTTAGAGTTAAAACCCTAGAACTGACAAATTATTTTTTGAATTTTTGTTGTTTTTGTTTAATTTATCAGTTGAGAGTTAAAACCCTAGAACTGACAAATTATTTTTGAATTTTTGTTGTTTTTGTTTAAGGTATCAGTTTAGAGTTAAAAACCCTAGAACTAACAAATGATTTTTGGAACTGTTTTGTTTGTTTTTAATTTATCAGTTGTAGACTTAGAGTTAAAAACCCTAGGAACTGAAAAATTACTTTTGAATTTTTTTGTGTTTTTGTTTTAATTTATCAGTTGACCGTTAGATTTAAAAACCCTAGGAACTGAAAAATTATTTGTGAATGTTTTTGTGTTTTTGTTTTAATTTATCAGTTGACCGTTAGATTTAAAAACCCTAAGAACTAAAAAATTACTTTTGAATGTTTTTGTGTTTTTAATTTATCAGTTTTAGACTTAGAGTGAAAAACCCTGGGACTGACAAACAGTGTTTTTGAATTTTTTTGTCGTTTTTAATTTGTCAGTTTAACTTAGAGTTAAAAAACCCTAGGACTGATAAACTATTTATATTTTGAATTTTTGTGAATTTTATCGCGCGTTATTTGTCTATTTTTAGCTGTACATTGTTTTATGCATTGTTGTATAGTCATGTATTTTCTGTACAATTTTTCATGGTTTTTATTTTTTTTTGTTTTCTTGTACAGGTTGTTGAAGAGCGGGTACCGTGTACCGAGAATTTGGCTGAGGGAGAAGGTTTTGGCATAGCACGATGATGTAGTAGTGATGTACCATCGACGGGAGGCAGAGTGGTGTGGGCACCAGATGGATCTAGAGGGAGAGATCATCCACCTCGGGGGGCGAGTACCTGAGCCCTCTGGAGGTGGGTCTTCGCGTTGGATGAGGGGCAGCGATACTGAGTAGTCAGCATCGTCTCATCACAGGCGATTGGATGAAGGGGGGCTAGTGGGCATGATGCGGGGGCTAGCAACAGTCGCCCTGAGGGGTCCCATAGGACCCACACCACGGGGGTAGTTCCCATCACACCGATCCTATGTGATCATGGTGGCCGATGCCCTAGGCTTGGGGGTTTTTGAGTTTTTTGCTTTTTTTGCGAGGTCAGAGGACCGATTATTGTAGCCTATGGGCATTTTTGATGATATATATACAGATGACTTTCTTTGTGTTTATACACTTTTCATGGTTTGTTTTTCTGTTTATGCATAGTTATTTATGATGATGTATGCATGTGGTATTATGAATGCGATGTTTCTAATTATATGATGTATGCATATGGAATGAATGAAATGAGTTGTTGATAACTTGTCGATGGCACCATAGACTGTACAAGATTGATCGGCTTGTTGTACTTATGGGATGGCTTTGTGGAATGACTTTGCATGTGAAAACTTTGTTTTTGTATTTTTTGTGTTTTATCTGATGGGGATGGATGTAATGAAATGTACCAGTTGTTTTAAAATGTAGTTAAGCTTTTCTGAGATTCAGATATTTTAACTAACTAGCCAAAACTGTACATTTATCTCGTAAGACTTTTGAACAAGGTATAAATCAGACTTGATTTTGACCAAGTTATTTCACATCCTTGTGTGTGCAATTGAGTTCGTTTATGTGGTATTTGTCAGGATACCGCCAGTTCCAGATAGGCTGTCAACCAAACCTATACTGAGGATCACCTAATTAGCTCCACTAACTCCGTTGTTGTATTTAGTAAGATTAATCCATGGGACAATCTAAGGTACCATAAGCTAGCTCATCCACATGCAAACATTGGTCTGCTCACATGCAAAGCTAATGTGATAGACATATCGTCATGCATTTAGGATACCACCATTGCCAGGTAGGCTGTCCACCAAACCCGTAATGAGGATCACCTAGATGGTTTTCGAATGCTGAGAATTCCAGGGATTCAAGTTCAGGATTTTTATTTGCTCAATGTGTTAGGATACTTGCTCGTATACATAATGATGAAAATCACTGTTTATTTTTCTCTTTGTTTTTCTTTTTGAGCAAGGATTTTGAATAGTGGTGATAACCACTGTTATTTGATTTTGCATTTTGAGCTTCGTAAGGTTGAGCTTGTAGGTTTTTGGCTTATGAATGACCTTGATCCTTTTGGCCTTGGGGATGACTACCCATCCTGTTCAGGGACGTGTAGTACGAATCCTTATGACTTTGGGAACCAAAGGGGATTATGGAGATTATGAAGTAAGGGCATTGATATTTTAGGCCTTGGGGATGACTACCCATCCTTGTCAGGGGCGTGTAGTATGAATCCTTACGACTTTGGAGACCAAAGGTGATTGGAGATGATCATGATGATGGCTTGTTGGGAGTTTGCTTTTGAATGGTCATTGATCCTTTTAGGCCTTGGGGATGACTACCCATCCTTGGCAGGGACGTGTAGTACGAATCCTTACAACTTTGGGGACCAACGGTGATTGGGATTTTTGGTAGTGGTGAAAACCACTATTTATTTAGGGGAATTGATGGGGAAGAGCTTGTCCTTTTGTCAATTCTCAGCACTCTTGAACCATTCGCACAGGGGGATGAACAGGCTAATATTTCACCTATGGTATCCTAGACTGCTTTGTAGGTGTCTCTTGCATTCACACAACTTAGGAATTATTTTATGTGTTTTAACTTGTGTAGGGATGTTACATAACGAGGCGTGATCCAAGTAAAACTTTCCCTTGTAAAATCCTGTTTAACTTTGTACAATTTTTGGCTAGAAATTTAAAGACAACTGAATGACGAAAACCCTACATACATTAGGATGCAACTGACTATGCTAAAATGGGGATGGTGTTATTCGGGATGTATGTGTTTATAAAATGGATGGAATGTGGAAAATGAAGGAATTGCCTAGCAATTACAGTCTATGGTGCTTTTGACATGTATAACCTAGCAAATATGCAATGTATGGATGCGATGCCTAATGCAACTTATATTTTTGTATTTTGATTTTTACGAGTATGCATGGAATTGAGATGCAATTTTTTTGTTATTTTTGATGATTTTATTGTTTTTGTTTGTTTTTGAATATTTATTTTGACCAAGCGGTTATGGGTACCCTTGGAGCTTTTGGTTTGACCAAAGGGTTTATAGATACCTTTGGGGCATTTTGGGTTGACCAAGCGATTGTGGGAATCCTTGGAGCTTTTGGTTTGACCAAAGGGTTTATGGACACCTTTGGGGCATTTTGGGTTGACCAAGCGATTGTGGGAATCCTTGGAGCTTTTGGGTGGGCCTATGGCTCTCTAAATGTGGAATGGCCTCAAATGACTGATGTTCAAGGGTTCTAGTTCCTTGATTCCTTCAAGAGAGGTGAGCCGGTATGTTCCAGGTCCTATTTTACTATCAATCACATAAGGACCTAACCAGTTTGCCATGAACTTGTCCCTTAGATGGGACGAAAAATTAGAATTTTGTTGGTTCTCTTTTAAGACCAAGTCACCAACCTGAAAGTCCCTTAGGTGAACCTTCATGTTGTATGCTTTCTTAAGTCACTCTTGATAGATACGCAAATGCTCGAGAGCATTGACGCATCATTCATCGAGCAATGTAAGTTGGTCTAACCGGGCCTACCATGCAGTGTCATCATCGATGAACTCTTGCATTGAAATGCATAGGGAAGGGATTTCCAACTCGAGAGGCATGACTGCCTCGGAGCCATACACCAATGAAAATGGAGTTGCCCTAGTGGGCATCCGAATGCTAGTGCGATAAGCCCACAGGGCAAGCGGGATTTGAATGTGCCAATCTTTATGACTATCTACGATGGTATTTTTGAGGATGGCGACTAGCATTTTGTTTGACGCCTCTGCTTGCCCATTTGCCTGCGGATAATAGGGTGTTGAAAAACTATGCTGAATTTTGTACTTTGTTGTCAAAGCACGCACATCTTTATTCTTGAATGACGTCCCATTATCCGAGAGGATCTTGGATGGAATACCAAAATGACATATGATGTTATGCAAAATAAACTCCGCAATGCGGGGTCCAATCATAGAGGTTAGCGAAATTGCTTCCACCCACTTGGTGAAGTACTCTGTGGCCGTTATGATGAACGTGTGATGACCCGACGACGTAGGGGAGATCTTTCCGATTAGATCAAAGCCCCACTATGAAAAATGCCAAGCCGATTGAATTGGTTGTAAGGCCTAAGAAGGTACGTGTGTCAAATTGGCATGGTGTTGACACTTCACGCACTTCTTTACATATGCGCAACAATCTCGCTCTAAAGATGGCCAATAATAGCCCATGCGGAGAATGCACTTTGCGATGGCCATACCGCTGAAGTGGCCACCACATGTACCATCGTGGGCTTGGGTGATCACCCAAGCGGACTCCTTCTGGTCCAAGCAACGGAGGAGGATTCCTTCATAGCTTCGACGATACAAAATGTCTCCTAGCAAGACATGTTTTGTCGCTTTCTATTTAAATGATATTTTCGTGGCTTGTGTCAATCCAAGTGGGAGGTTACCTAACTTGAGGTAATCCCTTATGGGTGTGTACCAATCTTGCTGATCAGAAACCTCGATGGTATGAACGACCAATCCCTCTTGAAGTTCATCCCTAGCAAAAGCTGAGCAGGAAAGAACTTGTAAAAATAGCGTTGTGTTGCTATTAAGAGGGGTCGGGGAGAACAAGGACCCCTAGTTGGCTTGAGTCAGACAATCTTGGATTCGAGAGAACCTATCCTGAGATGGTTCAATCTGGATCAGGTGGATTCCTGGCGTTAGGTCAGAGCTTGCTCGCTCCATCATGGATTGCGATAATGTTTTGACCTGAATGGTCATCATTTCACCGGAAGGGTCTTGCGGGATTAGTGACCCCAAGGAGGCCATAGTATCCGCAAAATGATTCGATGATCGAGGGAGTGCCTCGATGTCATACCATTCAAGTTGTGCCAAGAATTTGTCCACAAGGGCTTTGTAGGCCTGCAGAACTGGGCATTTACATTGGAATACCCCCTTGACTTGATTGACAATTAACAGTGAATCACCAAAGATGTTTAAACGTTTAATGTTCATGGTGATTGTTGTTTGAAGACCTATGAGCAAGGCTTCGTATTCTGCATTGTTGTTGGTGCACGGGAAGTCTAATTTAAATGATAGAGGCATTGGAGCCCCTTGCGGTGTGAAGAATACAATTCCCATGCCACCTCCTTGCTCACATTTAGAACCATCGAAGAATAGGGTCATGTCGGCTTGTGACTCAGGCTCATTAGAATCTGGCGATTCTGAAACATGGAAGACCCCATCATCCGGTAGTTCTACGGTCAGAGGCTGATCATCTTCAAGAGGAGCCTCTACTAGTTGATCGGCGATGACTTGACCTTTTATGGATTTTTGTCCAATGAATTCTATGTCAAACTCCATCAACAACATGATCCATTTCACCATGCGGCTACTATGATAAGTATGACTCATCATGTATCACAATGGATTCTCCTTAGACACAACATACGTCATGTTGCTGAGCATGTAGTGGCATAGCTTTTTGGTAGCAAACACCACTGCCAAGCAGAGCTTCTCAACGTATGCATAGTTAAGTTCATAACTGACTAGGGTGCGGCTAAGATAGTAAGTAGCCTGTTCTTTGTGTAGTTCATTTTTCTGGGACAGCATGGCACCCAGTGCCACCTCAATAGCTGAGATGTATAAGTAGAATGACACTCCTGGTCTAGGTGGTGCCAATACTGGCGGCGAAGCCAAGTATTGTTTAATGTCATCAAAGGCTGACTGGCACTCGTCATCCCAGTGAAATGCTACCCCCTTGTGCAATAATTTATTCATGGGTCGGCACTTGTCAGATAGCTGTGCTATGAAGCGCTTGATTGATGCGACCTTTCCCTGTAGGCTTCTGAGCTGCTTGATGGTAGTTGGGGGAAGCATTTCAAGGATTGCCTTGACTTTGTTTGGATCCACCTCGATTCCTTGTTTGGAGACTATGAAACCCAAGAGCTTTCCAGATGTGACACCAAATACACACTTCTTGGGGTTTAGTCTGACTTTATGTTCAATGAGGCGATCGAGGATCTTGCTTAAGTCATCGAGATGATCTGGGCGCAAAAGAGATTTGGCCAACAAATCATCCATGTAATCTTCCAAAGTTTTGTGCATGTAATCATGGAAGATGTATGTCATGGCACGTTGGTAGGTGGCGCCAATGTTTTTAAGGCCAAAGGGCATGACCTTATAACAAAATGTCCCCCAAGGCATTGTGAACGCCATTTTTAGTTGGTCCTCGGGATTGATACGAATTTGATTGTATCCTGAGAAACCATCCATGAGGGAAAGCATTTCATGGCCCGCTGTAGCATCTACCAATGCGTCGATGCTAGGCAAGGGGAAATCATCCTTAGGACTCGCTTTGTTTAGATCTCAAAAATCGGTGCATATGCGAATCCTCCCATCGAGATTTTTGACGGGCACCATGTTAGACAACCATGGTGGGTAATCCATGCAGATGACAAACTGTGCATCCAACAACTTTTGTAGCTCATATTTGACCATTAAGGCTACTGTTGGATGCATCTTACGTAGTTTTTGCTTTACTGGCTTGACTGTCGGATCAAGCATTAGATTATGCGTGACTAGTTGCGGATCTAGCCCCGGCATGTCTTTGTAGGACCATGCAAAAACCTCCTTCTTCTCTTTGAGAAGGGCAATGTAGTCGGCTTGCTCTTCGGGGGATAGACTTACCCCCAGCTTGATGATTTGCAAATTCATTGGATCTGAGCCGATGTCTACGTCAGTCATCTCCTCGATCGACATGTGGGATCCGTCCTCCAACTGGTGTGGAGTTGGGATCAAGTGGATATCATTTGCTGAATTTAGATCATCATTCGGAACGTCAGGTTCCTCTTCAACATGGAAGACATCCTGAGTCTGTCCGGGGGTGAAATGGAACATCCCACCGCAAGGCCAGTACTCTGATGGGGATGGTGGTGTGTCAACGCGATCCCAGTCTATAGCATCTAGGTCTAGATGCAATGACCATGTTGGGTCGGCTGGATTATGGATGGGGGCGGTTAAATCAATGGAGATCATGTTGATGAAATGATTTTGGTCTCCATTACCATGGGTGTGGCTGCTCGGACATCCTAGATGATCTTTGTGCTCCGGATCTGGCTCTGTGGGTACTGGCACAAATGGATCGGCCCTATGTGCGGATAAAAGGACAGGGTCTACCCTAGGCACTGATGGCTCTATAGGGTCTCCAGGCGGAAGATGTTCTCTGTATACCTGGAGTGGTGGGTGCAGTAATTGCTATAACTACGCCTGGTTTAGGTGCCACCTATGCCTTGGCCCTATGTGTAGTTGTTCAAACATGTCATCTATGTCCAAGGGATATTGTTGCTATCGCATATGATTGAGATAGGCCATCTCAGTTTCATCTTCATAATCACTATCGGAGATCCAAAGGCCTTCGTTGGCTCCAATAGCTGTTTGCGACATATGAGGCTCATCTTGCTCGAGCAAATTAATGTGGTCCCATCGGGGTTGTTCCACTCTTTATGGGGGGACCTGATTCTCTTGAGGTGGCATATGCTCAATTGGAGCATTCAAAGGGAACATTGTCAAGAAGCTCTCCTGATAATCATCCATGGGAGTCACTTGTGAATGATTGCTATCAGACTCGAAAGGATCCCAAGGTGCTACCTCGTACTTCGACTCATCTTCTGAAGACCCTTCTTGGTCTTGTCCATATCCCTCTTGTAGGTGAGTCCTCGAACTTTCTCCCTTTTCGACCGAAGGGAAAGGGTTGTTAAGGTCAACAAGGTTGGTTGTTAGCAATGGGTGATAATCCCCCAATGTATATGTTGTGTTAGGATTGGCATATGGATCTAATGCCAACCCATCCTTGTTGCCTATCCCTAGGCCTTGCATGTTCTCTACCAAGATGTCCAGGGGCAAGGGGTGGTTGAACCCTACTCCTGACTTGTCATACGACATTTGATATCTTGGTTGGCAAAGAACACGCACTCCTTGCTCATACCTGCCCAACCCATATCCATGCCAATTGCATTGGCCAAGATATCTTAATGCGAAGTCTGGGTTGGACAAATAGTTGACGTCCTCAACAAAGGGCTCCTCATCTTCGTCTTCTTGCATGTAAGGTTCAATGCCATTATCCAGGCCCCCATAAACAAAGTTTGTCTGATTGGGTGGGTAGCCTAGAGGAACCACAGAGCCGATGGGAAGGTGAGGTCTCCCCATGTCCTGCATGGACTCAAGTGCGGGTGTTGCTACAATGTTTCGCACTATATACTCCCCCAGGCCCGTGTTGGCCATCTCAACGGTGATCGTTGGTGGTTGAGGGGGAGTGAATGGGAGTCCTTCCGGAGTCCACTCCATGTAGGGTGAACTAGGCATCTCGACTTCCATTCTGCTAGGCATCTCTTCGGTAGAGATGGTTGAGACTAGGGGTGGTTCCTCTTCTAGGGGTTTCTTTCCCTTGTCCTTTGGTGTGGCCACCGTAGGTGGCATCGTTGTTGAAGGACCAGATGAGGAAGATGGACCCGATTGGGGATTTGATGGACTTGTCAATGGGGATGCCTATGAAATCGGACCCTGTTTAGATGGATTCAACTAAAAATCCAAATGCGTTGATGGAAGGGTCGATTGCGACATGAATTGCACCGTATTGCAGTACTTGAAGGGCTCTAAGTCTGTCGGGACTACATGCACCTGTCCTTCAAATGTATACTTTAGGCACTGATGAGCTATTGAAGGGACACACTTCATGTCCCTGATCCAAGGCCGCCCCAACAAGATATTATAGGCCATCTCACCTTCCAAGATGTGGCACAATATATGAATAGTCTTTTGTCCCACTTGGATGGGTAGGACAATTGTGCCAATCGTCGAGCATATCACATCATTGAATGCTCGAAGAGTATAGGTGGAGGCCATGATGTGAGATGTCGACAACTTCAGATGTTTCAATGCTGCTATTGTAATTATATTACTAGACGAGCCAGTGTCCACCAACACCCTCTTATACGAAATCCCGTTGACCCGTGCAATGACGTGCATGGGTGGATCTGCGACATCACCAGTCATTGATTTCAATTCATCTTCTCTAAAGGTGATGACTGGTTCTATACATTGTTTTACATGTCCCACAAAGTTGTTGAAAGAGTTTGCTTCGTGGGGCTGCAGCTCGATGGCTTTTAATATCTCCATTAGAGCCTCCCGATGGGGCGTTGATTATTGAATGAGCTCGTATATGGAGAGCCTAGCCGATGTGGTCCTTAGACTTTGGGTAAGTCTAGTCCAAATCGTGGCCACTGGTCTAGGCGGGGGAAGTTGCGTAGGGTGTTGTTGAGGTTGTGACGTCGATGGAACCTCTCTTGTGGCTGTCACGGGGGCAGCTCCTGGGTACCTCTTGTTCCTAGTCACTATGCTTATCATCCCTACATACCCCTGCATGGGGCAATTCTGTTGCACCTCATTGACTTGAAGGGGTTTTGCCTGCGCATCATGGGAAGGTAGGGGGTCTCTGAAGACTCCCATCTGTTGGTTGTTTGGCGCTACGGGGTTGTCCACCGCCAACGTCTTGTTGTCGATTAGGTCTTGCACCAAGCCTTTAAACTTCCAACATGCATTAAGGTCATGTCCCTTCCATCTGTGGAACCTACAATACAAGTCCTCCCTGTACCCCTTAGGCTTTGGCGCATTGGGGTCTATGGTTTGAATCTCTGGTAGGTTGATCAAGTTTGCCATTGACAAGCGGTCAAACAGGGAGTCCCTGGACTCTGTGTAAGGTGTGAATTGTCGCCTAGGGCGACGCTGCTGATTTTGTTCTTGCCTCTGATTTTCTCTGTCATAATTGTTAGGAGGCACCACCTGATAGTTAGCCTTTTGGGGCTGTGTTGCTTGTGCAGGCTTAGGGACGTTTATAGCAACCTGATTGACCGTAGTGGGTTTCTATTGCATGGTCCCTATTTTGGTGTTCTTAGACCATTCTTTCTTCTTTGGCTTGGCAATCTCGCCATCCTGTATCTTGATCTCCTCAATGATTCTGGCTTGCGCCAGAGCTTCCTCAAGAGTGGCATATTGCTGTAGCTGCAATAGCATGGAGATCGATCTCAAACAACTCTTTGAGAACATTTGGGTTAGATCGGACATGGGAGGGAGGTAAGGCAACTTTGAAAGCAACGTCCTCCACCGGTTCCCATATGCCACCATGGTCTCTTCCTCATACTTCTTGAGGCTAGCTAGGTCACTTAGTGACACCTTTTTCTTGGTGTTGAAGGTGAAGCATTCGAGGAACGCATCCACTAGCTGATCCAAGTTATTGATGCTATGTTTTGGCAACTGAGTGAACCAATCCGAGGTAGGGCCTACGAATGTGGTTATAAATGTTCTTAGCAACAAAGCATCATTGTCCTAAATGCCAAAGCATTGGCTCAGGAATCTAGTCACATGCTCTTGGGCATCCTCCTCTCCTCTAAAGAGTGCCAACTAGGGCAGTTTAAAGTGTTCAGGGTATGGAGGTGCCGGAACTGATGGATGCACAGGGTGACTACGGAGTTGGCGTAAAGTGGGATTTTGGGGCCCAAAAGTCTTGGTCTCCATAGACTCTAAGCGCTCTAGCAGTGCTTTATATGCATCGAAAGATTTAATTTCTTCCTCCTTAGTTTTCTCCCATTGTGGGTTGTGGGAAACTTGAGGCCTATAGAGGGGTGGCCTGATAGCAGCCCCTCTGCCTTGGTAGGGCATTTCGGCCCACTCTTCTTCTTGCTCATACTCCTCATAGGCTTCTTGAGGAGTTTCTGGATGAGACCTATGACCATGGGTGGGTCCCCGTGGAGGGTGCCCATCGTTGTTCCTAGGAGTGGCCTCCCGCTCAGGTCTAGGAGGTCTCGGAGGTAGCACTTGGTAAGGTCACGGGGACCTGTCTCGCACCAAGGGGTTGTGCCTCTCATACACTTCTACTTTATGCATGCGAGGGGTTGGGACCTTCTTAGGCACAGTGTTATGAAGCAATTCGGTTGTCTGACGCTGAATGCGCTCTTTGCTAAGGTGGTATAGATGATCTAACTATTGTTGATCTTGCCTGAGCTACATGATTTGCGCTTGGTGGGTGGCATGTCTGGCAAATGCCAAGTCAATTTGTTCCACCGTCTCATGTTTAGGAAGCCTAGATGCCTCTCCTACATGTCTATCTCGATCGTGGTGATCCGAGACCCCTATGGGTTGCTTTCCTCTATCGAGGTTAGCGGCATTCACCCGAGGCACTGGCCTCAATGGGTGATCCCGATACATAGCAGGTGTGGAGGTGCATCACTCCCACGTTGTGTACTGCTCTTGAGGAATGTGGTGGTCTTCCTCGTACTCCCTTTCGTATGTGTGAAGGGTGTGGGGAGAATTGTCTTGCCCTTCCTGGAGAGCCTTGTGCTCTAGATTTTGTCTAGTGTTTCTAACAGTAATAAGGGGTAAAGGAGGGATGAAAAAATCATGTGCCCCCTCCTTATGGACCCTACATTGCTCTAGCACTTCATCACTAGGCCACTCATAACGAGCATCTAAGGGAGGCCTCCTTTCTATGTTGAGTGCCACGTGTAGGTTCTCCTCTTGAAAGGATCTATGTTGAGTGGGGGTGCCCCTCAAAGAGGTGCCTCTATAGTCCTATTCTGTGGTGGCATGATGTGGACTATCTTGTGTGTCAGGCCGCCAAGGCGGGATGACCAAGTCCTCAGGACTATATCGGAGGTGACTTGTCCCCCTTTGTGCACTCTCTACAGCGTCTGCCCGTGATTGGGCTCGGCTATGGGTGTACACCATGGTGATGCTTTCCTACAAGATGCATAGATTTTTATCTCTTTTTATGATTTTTATGTTACACTAAATAGAAGGGAAACACACAATCAAAGCAATGATTATCTTGTTTAAATATTAAAAGTGTGCCCTAAATCTGGTTTAGTGTGTTTTGATTTTTTTGTTTTGAAAGCTTGTGTAAAGAACGTTTAAATGCAATATGATGGCTCTTATGACTCCCAAAAATGGTCGCCCCTTCGATATACCATTGTCGGGCCGATATACCAACCTCTCTATATACCCGCCCTTACGTGAGGGAAACTATTGGTACGTGAGAGCAGATGGTACGTGGAACATAGGCGGTATGGAAGGGGAATCACTCTGTTTATGACACCTACCATAGAAGACTTATCCTCATGCACTAGGAATCACCCCAGCTACACTTGGTCAGCTTTCGTCAGGATTTACGTCTAGCAACAGTCGCGATCGGGGTTATGTATGCAATATCTCAAGCCAAGGTGGTGATGAAATCCACCGTTGGTCTTGCTCAAGGGTTGGGGTTTTACGACCAACTCCTTGTTGTTTAAATTACCACGTGGTGTGTGGGGTTCTTTTTAAGTTGCATAAATGAAGGAAACAAGCATTCAAACTCTCCTATGCAAGCAAATAACCAAAAAATAGAAAATAGAAAGCAAAAAATTGATAGAAGGTGTTTAAGACCCCTACCTCTTCTCTGCCCAATGTGAATGCCTCTAAATTTCTGCCCTGAAACTGCATAGAGAGCTATTCGTCCCTGGGTGAAATGAATAATAGAACTGTATTCATCATAGGGTGGGGCAAATGCCTATTCATCCCTGGGTAAGACGAATTCCAGCTCTGTACTCGTCACAGACTGAAACGAACAGCAGTCCAACGTTTGAAAACTTGGTACCTGTAAGCAAAAACAAGCAACTTTTGATCAGAAAGTTAATCTTAAAATCAAGGGATAGAGGTCCCACCATGATCACCACTGAAAGCACGAGGATACGAAAACAAAAAGGAAAATGCCAAGTACGATGCGTTTAAAACCAAACTTAACGCTAAAAGCCTATATATTGAAAAATGCATAAAAGGAAAGGACATAGATGAATCGACACAAGATAAAAGCAATATGGAATATGGCCCTCTTTATTGATATGCTTTTAAAGTCATGTTACAATACGTCTCCTTCCCTTTTAGGGGATAGGAGCGTCAAATATGTTTCTTGTCACATCCATGGATAGCAATCCTTCTTCCGCGTGCCCACATGTAATATGGGTGGACCAAAACATCACCGCCGCTTGTGTATATGAGTGTTGACTCCTTACTTCTCCTATGATGTCAAAGACCTATGTTCAAGGAAACAGAAAATATCAGTAGCACCTGCAGATAGAATAGAACATGTATTTCCCAAGGCCTACTGTTAGTGTATGCATGAAAATATTAAACCGATAACCAAATAACATCAGAACGACCTAAAAATTTGACAGAAGCAATAAAACCTTACCAGGAAGCCACTACAAAAGGAACAGTCAAGAAATTCCTCACATATTTGTATTCGCTCTAGGGCGGGACGAATAAACCTACAACAAATTGTTAGAAAGCACCCTCTTCAATGTCCTATCCAGGAAGCTCCAAATGACCTACAAAGTTGGGGTTAGCTAATTGGGGGTATTTTGGGATGACCCAGATGGTCATATTTCTCCAATTTGGCCTATATCACCCAGAATATGATGGCACTATCTGCATGTTAGTGAAGGCGGGAAATGATAAAAGCATGATCAAAACTTGTCAGAATGAAGTGAAATTTAAACTACAGCATATTTAAATAACCTAGAATCAGATGCAAAAGAAAAATCAGAGAAATCTACCACATATTTCTATTCACTCCAGGGTGGGGCGTTTAGAACTGCGATAGTTTGGGGGGTGCCCGGGGGCAGGACGCCCACCGTTTGGGACTCTGTTTCGGCACCAATCCACTTGGGATGGGTCCAAAACCTCTTATGGGGTGTTTTTGGCAAATTTTGTGGGATATTGTGGCCAAATGTTCGGGTTTGGGCTCCGGATTTGCGCTTCCAATAACCACCCTATGACCTCCCTTCAACAAGAGATCAAGGATGTGAAAGGCGCAAAATCAAAAGGTATGTGTGTGGATGTAAAATGGCAGCACTTCATTGCTCAAAATGCTACCTCTCTCTCTATATTTTGGGTGAGAAGACTCACCAATTTATAGACCTAGGGTCTCTTTGTTTGAATGCGCATGCGAGGGCGCCACCGGAGTTGCATGTCCTATTTTGGGAAAAATATTATTCCCTGATTTAGAGTCTCCTTGCATGAGGCCTCCAAAAATCAAAGACATGCATGACTGAAGTCTCTCTCCTTGATTTGAAGTCGTTCCTCGCAATTGCATGGCCTGAAGCTGTAGTTAACTGGCGGACCTATCGAGGTTTGACTTTTTTGCCAGTCAAACCTTCTATTCACCTCACCCTAGGGCGAATGCTGATAATCGTCCCTGGGTGGGATGAATACCAGTTTGTATTCGTCCCAGGGTGGGACGAGTAGGGAGCAAAGTGCCAAAAAGGTGCCAAATTGACCTTTTACCTTCCAAACTACTTTTGGGAGTGGTTAGGACCACTGTTTAACCTCTGGGGGCTGCCCTAGGGGCTGTGTGTGTCAATGCGATCAGCGCTTGTTGTCACATAATCGGATTGGTGTTGTTTTGGTGTCTACAATAATGCTATGTCTATAGATTTTTTTTAATGTCTTATCGAAAAGGCTATGGTAGTTTGATAGGAAGGTAGTGTATAATGGTAGGGTGAACACTTACACTATTAGGAAAGATGACAAGATGTATACAATAAGTCCATTGATGGACAAAGGTAAAGAGGTGGACATTAGTCCTATAGTGTACTCGGGTATATAAAAATAATCCTTGAAGAAGAAGAAGAAGAAGAGGTATTAAAGTGGAATGAAATTTCAACATAGGAATATGCCATTAGAGATAAACAACTTGTATGGGAACACAACATCACATGAATTGGTTAGAAAGCAAGAGGGCCAACTATATCCCACACACATGCCATGACTCGATGTTAATAGGGGTGAGAAGTCCCACATAAGCAGAAGATAATGAATAAGAAGAAAGCATGTTTTGCTTTCATCGCTAAACCCAAATAAGAAGGTATAGTATAAAAGATGGGTGAAATCCCACATGAAGTGAAGACTTTGTTAGAAGAATATGCAAAACTTCTTTCAAAAAATGGGTTGTCATCCATGGGGATCATTGATCATCACATAGATGTTTGTTTCATATTAATATTAGGTAATAATCCAACTTATAGAGTGATATCAATGGATAATGAGGAGAAAAATGTATAGAAAAGCAAGAGAATAAAAATAGGTAGATAATCCATGTCATTAATAGTACTGATGAGGAGGATTATAATGTGGTAACTCCTGTTATAGATAAAGACAAAGAGAAAAATATGAACAAATATATCTGAGAAAGATTGTATTGCTAGAGTGGATAGTAATACTAGTAAAACCAAGTGTGGTGAAAAATATTATGATAGTGTGAGATATCTAAATAATGATGACAAATATTAAAGTGGTGATGAAGAAATTAGGTATTTTAAAAGGTAAACCAAAGGCATTGGTTCTAAGATACTGATAAAAATAGGGTATACTATAAAATTAATTGGAATATATGGGCATGGTATGAAAATATCCATAATTCCATAAATAAGACTAAGGAATTAAGGCCTTAGATATACAAGTCAAGCAGGAAGTGGTAGGAGTAAATTTATGAAAAGAGAGAGCAATGTAGGGGATGAAGATCCTAGGATGAGTTGTTGTAGTCAGTGTGGAATATTTGAACATGTTGCAACTAGGTTTTGGAACCTACATCCTTGTGAGAGTTGTGGAGGATAAAATCACTCCAAAAGAAGGTGTTGGAAAGACATAGAAATGAACAATTTCTAACAAAAAATAGAGAGATTGTTTAGGTCAATTACAGAACATTTAAGATGTAAAACAATTCAAGTTTTATTCAAAAAATTATAATATAATTTATTTATCATACAAGGACTAAATAGGTGACATTCGAAGATTAAAATAACCTACCATAAAATGAATATGGTCATACAAAGAGTATGATCTTATGAAGAAAAGTGCCATATAAGTGGATGCATCATACAAGAGGAAGTGTCATATAAATAAAAGTGTCATATGAGTGGGAGTGTTGTACAATTGAATAATATCATACAAGGAATTATATAAGATTTTAAATGTGTTTGGATTGCATGTGTGATTATCATGCATCTTAAGATCAAGGAGTGATAGGAGATTTTTGTTGCTTGATAAGGTTGTCCATAGCAGGACTCCATTCTCTCATCTACATCATGGATATTAGAGGGAAGCTATTGCTTTCCATAAAACCCTTAGGTGTTTATGAATTTGTTCCATCCAACTAGTTTCTTAGGATACAATAAGATATTTCGCAACCATGAGTGTGATCTTATGCAAATAGGTGTATGTTTTTGTGATTGTCTCATTTTTTTCGATCACAATGGATGAGCAATAAAGAGAGTCTTCTCACATAGTACAATAATCAAATATGATCTCCACTATATAAACCCTTACCTTGCCATTGAAGGAAGAGTCTTTTGTGGGAGTATTTTTCATAGAGATGGTTTTCTTTACCTTAAGGACATGACTTTATCTAGAAAAATTGGTAGATGAAGATCCTTTATAGTTCTCCTTATTTTATGTTACTTTATATAAACACTCTTACTCCTATATTAATTCTTTAATCACCTCCTTGCTATTTTGAAATTCTAACTATATTAGGAGACCTAATTTTTGGATGTCCTTTCATACATACCTTGGAATTCATTGTAATTGGCCTAAAATTATTCATCTTTGTGCTCAAATACCAAGTCCACCCTTTTATAAAAGGTTTCTTTAATCACTTATTTTCTGTTAAAATACTTCCAATAAAAAAAACAATTAAATCTCTACCTCTACATTGCTTAAGTCCCTAACTAAATCATAGGTATAATAACTAATGATAAAAATAAATTTCACTAGGATCTTAAGATGATTTTCAGTAATCTATCAATGGAATGGGAGATCCCGTAAATAGAAATTCTTAAAAATAAAATCATCATTGGGACTAATAGAATTATCACTTGCTTGCTTACATCTCCAAAAACTTGAATGCATGAATAAGTTATATTTTAAATAAACCAATCTACATAGGGGTGTATTGTCTTTATTATGTCCTCTAGTAGTCTAATGTTATTATCCCTGATAAGAATTTTAAAAATATATACCTCAAGAAGTTATCATGGAAAAAACATACCTTACTCTTCAAATATTTAGCATAAAGTATGATATACCATAAGGGAATTGGCAATCCTTGTTCAATCTTCCTCTTGATCCCTAAATTATCCTTTCTTGACATAAATTTTAGAAGAACAAATATTAGATGATAAGTAATATAAAATAAATTTATTGTGAACATGCTACACAGTTGACTAATTAGTTCATGATAAATGAAATATAATTTTTTTTTTTGGTAAATAAAAGTCTTCATTAATTACCGGGCTTTGCAGGTTAACCCAAAACCTATTACAATATCCAACCTTCTGCTGAGATTGTAGATCCTAGTCATCCTTGAAACTTTCTTACTAGAAATTGTGTTGAATCCCCTACAACACCTTACTAACAAAGCACACCCATACCTAAACATAACTATAAACATTACTTACATTGACAGGAATTGAAGTTTGGAACTTTGCACTTGTGAAACCTATTGCTTGCTCATTTCTTATTCTCTGTCGAAATATTCCAAGGCTTACACCCTATTACCTTCATTTCCAATTTGGTATGATTTAGAGGGAAACCCCATAGTTATTACCAGCTCCATGGGGAAAGAACACCCATTCATCTTTCTCCTTAATGGGAAGGTTTCTTTTCATTACTAATAATGTTTTCCACTTCACGTGGCACACCTTGTGTCCATGTCACCAAACTACCAACATCAACACCTATGTTGGCTAATTTTTCAGCTGACCTGTTGGCCTCACGGTACACATGACGAGCCCTCCTGTTCTATCTTGTCGCAAAAATGATCCTCACTTCATGGATGACTCCCTCGATTCTCCATGGAGGTTTTTTGCCATTGGTTAATAGGTTGATGATGTTCATAGAATCACCTTCAATCATCAAGTTACCTTGAGTTGCTTGGGCTACTTGCAACCCTCTCCAAAGGGCTCTAGCTTTTGCTTTGTTATTAGTTATAATTCCCAATGGTTTAGCGAAGGCCTTGACCAAATTTCCTTGATGATCCCTGATTATTCCTCCAGCTCCAGCTCTTCCCAGGTTCTCCTTGGATGCACCATCAAAATTTAGTTTAAACTAACCCTAGGGGGGTGGATCCCAAGAAATCTCATTTTTGGGATTGGGCAAAGGAACGGAAGGTTTGTCCTCAATACCTAAGGCCCGAGCTAATTATTTTTCTTTGGGAAGAATTTAGTGGTTCTCATCCACTAAGGTGCTAAGGTTTTCTTTTGCAAAGACAATAATCTTGTTGAGGATGGTTTTTGGGTTGTGAATGGTATCCTTAAAGGCTCTATGGTTCCTTTCTATCCAAATCTGCCAGAGAAAATGATGCCAATAGATTTTCCATAGGTACTTAAGTTTTAGGCTAACAAAATGTTGAGGCCATTGATGGAACACTTCGAATATAAGAGCAAACTTAACCCACGAGATCCTAAAGGCTTGGAAAATTTCATCTAGGATGAACTCTGCTATCGGACACTCCAGAAAAAAGTGTTAGGTTTTCTCCCATCCTGCCCTGCACATGTAGCAACGGTTAGCAATAACCATACCTTTGGATAACATATTGTCCATAGTGAGGATTTTTCCTTGAATCACCAGCCATGAAAAAAAGGATATTTTAGGAATTAAGCCTTTGATCCAAATCAAACTTGGTTGAAATTGTTGACCTTCCACATTGAGAAGCAAATTATAGGAAAACTTAACTATGAAGTCACCACTTTCAGTCTCAGCCCAAACAATGTGATCTTCATCCTTTCTAGAGGGAATAATTTGTTGAGTTAAAATGTTATAAAGCTCTTCAGACTCCGCTTCAAAACCCTGTACTCTAATGTGTTTCCACCTATTGATATTTATATCCTGCCACATATAATTTGCAACCTTATTCCCAATATGCTACTCCATATGCTCTTGAATCCTAGCCAAATGAGGATTCTAGAATAACTCCTCAGCTCTCACCCATCGATCCTTCCAAAAGTCTATTGTTTGCCCATTTCCTAGAATCCATTTAAGACCTTTCTTGACAAGATCCTTGCTTGTGAGGATTGCCTTCCAAAAAGTAGACCCCTTGCATGCTAAGTTGTCATTAAGGAAGTTCACACCTTGGAGGTATTTCCTCCTAACTATGGCAATCCATTCATTATCGACCATAGTCAATAACTACCATGCTTGTTTGGCTAACAGAGTTGTATTGAGATGAGAAAATCTCATCAATCCTAACCCCCCATTAGCTTTAGGTTTGCAAACCTTGTTCCAACCTACTAAATGAATCCTTTTCTTATCCTCAGTCCCTAACCAGAGAATTTTTTTTTAAAGCTGCTCAATTTTGTGATACACCTTGCTGGGAGCTCTGAATACTGATAGGATGTAAATGAGTATACTTTGAAGTGAAGCCATAGTTAAAACTGCTTTGCCTGCTTGAGATAACAGATGTCCTTTCCAACCTGCTAGATTTTTTTGGATCCTCTCTAGAACTATGTTCCACATTGATCCTTCAGGTTTCCCTGTAAATAGGGGAAGACCTAAATAGGATGTGTGAAGGGATGCAATCTGACATTCCATGATCCTTGCTATTATGTTTTGCCTAGGAATGAGGGTATTGATGAAATAAAGTTTGCTCTTATTAAAATTCACTTTCTATCTAGTCGCTTCTTCATAAATTATGAGAATATTTTTAATCCTTCTTGCCTCAACCACAGAAGTCAAAGTCAGTAGCAATGTATCATCAAAAAATTGTTGATGTGTCACCGAGGTAGTTAGCGACGTGGCCTTGATACTTGATATGAGCCCATCAACTGTTGTTGCCTTAATGGTTCTTCCTAAGGACTCAGCTACAATGATGAACATCATAGGACTTATGGGATCTCCTTGTCTTATACCACATTTACTTTGAAAAAAACCTGTAGTAGACCCATTAACAAAAACTAAAAAACAAGGCTTAGAAATACACTCTCTTATTAACTTGACCCATTTCATGTTGAAGCCAAATTTTAATAAAACTGCCTCTAGGAATTCCCAATTTATCTTTTCATAAGCTTTTTTCATGTCTAACTTTAAATCCATGACTACTTTTTTGGTCTGAGTGGCTGTATGAAGAGCCTTATGAACAATAATAACTCCATCTAATATTGATCTTCCTTGTACAGAACTTCCTTGACTTGGATCAATGATAACCGGTAGAACTTTCTTCAAATGGTTGGCTAAAACTTTGGACAAAATTTTATAGGATATATTACACAGGCTAACCGGCCTAAATTCAACCATAGTCTTGGGGTTGGGGCCTTTAGGGGAATTCTAGAAAATGAGCTTCAAAAATAAGAATGTCCAAGTTCTAAAATATATAGATTTAGGCTGCCATGCCACACAATTGTATTTATTATTTTATCATTAACATTACGTTAAACCTTGGGATATCTTATTATTATGCACAAATTCTTATTTTTGAGCTTTTATCTTATAATTTATAATGATTTTAAGAGAAAAAACTTGGTTCTTCTTCTAGATCTCAACTATGTTTATCTTTGTGAATATTGCATCTTTTCAAGGGCAATCAAATTTAAAAGTAGTCATTAATATAAAAGTATTGATTGATGTAAAAACTTTCTAATTTTTAATTTCTAATCCACTAGCTCTTCTATACACATGCCCAACACAGATCACCATTAACTTTAGAAAACAAAAGATCTATTAAAAATTGATACATTTGCTAGTCTAGAATCCTTCAACTAGTTGTATCTTTTTCACAATTGATGTATTTATCCAATGCTTCATAATCTCATATCATCATCTTAGTATTGGTAATATTTGATACTTGAGATATAATTGTTGTATCCTCCCATGGATTCTAATTAAATTTCATCTTTTTTAAACATGGTAGTGTTGACCATAACTAAAGAACTCATGAGTATCTATCAAGGATGAAAAAAAAACTTAGAAAGAATCACCTTTGTAGAAATTTTACTTTGTATAGATTGTCATGTGTGAGGGGTAAAATTAGACAAGGGTGTTGAATATCTATAAGGGTATATCCATAAATTTTTATCTACAAGTAGCACTCATTCTATCTACAATATTAGACTCATTCACTCATTGGGAAAACATTTTTGTAATAATTTATCAAATAACACTTGCAAATTTTATCATAATTTCACAAAGGATGCTAACATGAAAACTATGAGACCAATATTGCATGGATAATCATAAATAATGATAGAAATTATCACCTTTTTAAGGGTAGAGTCTAAGAAAAGATAAAAAAAATTGAGTTGACCTTGTAAATGTAGTTCAAATGAGATGCATTATAAAAAATATATAAGGAGGGATAAGGTGTTTTACGATAAAAATTTGTATTTACAATAATACCCTAAACATGGCACTTTTACAACCTTTGTAAAAAATTTCACCCTAAGATAATAAATATGTTAAAATTAGCAAATGCACTCATGCAAACAATAGATACACTATAGAGAAAGGAGATAAAATTATTCTCTTATGACAAACCAAATGAAGGGAAGTTTACCTACAACAAGAAACAATATTCAACTCATTAACATAACAAATAAGGATGGTAATTTAGATAATTCTAGATTGGAATAACAAAATAAATAATGTAATAAAATCGTAAACATGGAGAAGTGAAAAATAAAAATATCCAAAATAGAGGTTTGCAAAACCATAACAAAAGCATTATCTACAATAAAAATTAAAATGTGTAAAATAACAAGAAAATGTAAGCTTGTTAGTAAGGAAAAACAAATCTTACAAAGATAAGGATTTTATTAACATCAATTATAGTATATACCTCCCAAAACATAAAATAGGGAATAATACACACATCTAACATGATGGAGAGAATGGAAAATGATTATGAAAAGGTGTTATTTAAAAACAAATAGGCTATGTGTGGTGTAATTATACATGCATGAGTAACATGTGGGTACGTATTAGCATTATATATGGGTTAATGGAGAAACTATAGGGTATATCATAAAATTTTCCCTAATAAACAAAGAGAAAACCATCAAAACAAGCATACATGGAGAGGATATTCAAAGAAGGTCTAATCAATAATATTTATACTCAAGAGAAAATAGTTCCATGCATTCAATGACCTACATAATATATTACTTAAAGGAAGCAAAGAATTTATGGACACCATAATTTTGAACCCATTCAATCTTCTTCCCATAAGTTCCAATTAGCATACCTCTTGTGAGTGATAGGATACAAAGTAGGTTTTGCATATTATTAATTCTTTAGAGGTTGATCGTAATAGATACCTTGCATCTATAAGCCTATAAATACTTAGAAAATTTCTTATCATAGACCAATTTCTAAGTTTTTAGAAATTGTGTTATTTGAATACCATCACTCCTTTTGCATAAGGGTAGTTATGATATGCATTAAATAGTCAATGATAAATGTTGCATTAAATATTTAGGGTGATGTCGAACCCTTTGTTTTAATTCCATTATTATAGATAAATATTCCATGTATTTATATGTTAACAAACTAACCCCAAATGATGTGAGAAAAAGGGTAATACAAAAGTAAATGTTTAATAAGATATATTATTGATAATACATCAACAATAAAAATGAGAGTATTTATCACTTTGCTTCTTTGTTGTACTAAGAAGCACTCCATATATGGTTGTTCAATCTAATGATTGATTTTAACATCAACAATATAGCAGACGATTGAGCATTGGCAACGAGACTACTTGTTTAGAGGTTTAAAATGCTTAAGAAAAACTTCATGACAAAGGTTTTTTATGAATATAAATTTATAGCATTGAAATGAGTGCAAAGAATGATATTAGGTGATAAGCTACTTATTGAGGTATATCAATCTTCATCTAGAAATAATACATATACCACTTATGTTTTAATTTGAATAGATTGTGCTTCTATAAGAATGAAAATTAGTATGAATGATTAGTTCTTTATGAAATAATAGCATTATAACCTTTACCTAAGTTTAATTAATTAATATTTTTATGGATCCAGGTGCTCCTTTCCTAATTATATCCAATATAAATCTTGCAACAAAAATGTGTACAACCCATGTTTTAATTTGAATAATACATGTCCCTCATAAAAACAAAATAATTATGGACCACCATTTACTATTTTACTATGCTTATAGAAATTAAATTGTAATCCATACCTTATATTTATTTAACTATAATTGAACTATGCATTGGGGTTCCACCTACCTACTAATATCTACTCTCCATCTTTAAAAATATGTCATCCATGGTTCACTTTGAAAGAGAATTTTTTTAATAATTTTAACCTCACACTCTTACACATGGAAATGTATATATTTGAATTAAAAGAGAATTAGTATGAATGAGAATTTACTTTTTTAATTAACATAATCTACCCATTAATTTTTATAACTTGGAAATACTTAATTAAATCACACGTCATTTAATGAAATAAAATATATCAATTTAAATATTTTAATTTTTAAATATAATTAAATTTAAAATATAAAATACAAAACCAATTATTTATATATATGAAAGAAAAATATTTTTAATAAAATTATTATTAAATTAAAAAATATTAGTTGTTGCTAATTTTAACATTATACAAAATCAATTCCTATTATATATAATCTGACAAAAAATAATTTCCAAATCATAATATTTATAGGCATAAGTTTTAAAATAGTATTAGTATTTTATACCAAAACTATTAGCTTTTTTATTAAAATTATATATAAAAGAGATTAGTTTTGAATTTGTTTCATAATTTCTTAAATAAATTTTATCCAATCATTAAAAATAAAAACATTTTTTTAACATAATGCTTCAAGTTCAAAGCACGAGGTAAACTAGCACATGGTTAATTCACGTCCCTTCGTGCACGCTACACCTCTCTATCAAATCTCCTTCACGCGTCACTTGTGCTCGTCCCAACTTTAACATGAGCCTTTCCTATGCAGAGGATCTCCACGTGCTAAAACTTAATGGATTTCACCTTGTTATTAATACCATGTCCGACACACATTGCATTCATTATTTTATTGTTATCATGAGTAATATTGACTATATTCATTCATTGTGGTTTTGTAATATTATTTTGTTGACATAAGCAAAAACCTTTGCAATTTAATTTAAGTTTATAAAATTAAATTGAAAATCTCATCCTTATCGCAACCCCCGCGGTACATGTCATTCAAGATGGTGTCCCTGTGTACTCGGTCTACGTTGTGTTTTTTATATAAAAGAGAATTCCAATCTGACTCCACTTTCTATCTCGTATAGTGAGAGAGCATTTCTATAAACAGAATTAAGGTAATGAAAGTATGATTTATTCTATTATTATCTTTGTTATAACAGTTATTATATATTTTTTCAGTTATTTCAAAAAGGTTTCAAAAAATTTAATTGGAAAGTTACTTGGATCTAGTGTTTTTTCGGTGCTCATTCCAAAGACTACTTTTTTCACTTTCTCTTTATTAATGGGTTTAAGTAGGGCTTGATTTTCTCCCTTAGAGATAATAGTGGATATAACAACAATAATTTCTTTTTGAGCTTCTTCATCTTGCACCATATTTTCCTTAAACAGTTTAGAAAATTAATCCATTGAATGGAAATGCATACCTGGAATTGTATCAAAGGAGTGTCCATTCTCATCTTGAAGAGCTTTCATGTTGCTCGTCTATTTGCTAACACAAGCAGCCCGATGGAAAAAAATTGTATTTTTTATCACCTTCTAATAACCAAGTGGTTCTTGCTCTCTGTTTCTAGTAGGTCTCCTCTTGGTTGTAAGTGTCCTCAATCGTTTTACGCAATACATAATCCTCTTCTTTGAGTTGCACTATAATTATTCCTTCCCTGAAGTGTTTTTGAACCTCATCCCATCTAACCACCAATGGAGCTCTTTGGACATAGAGTCTGTCTTGTTAGCTCATCTCAATTGTTTTAGTTGATCCTTGACATAATGAAGTTGCTTGTGGAATCTAAACATTGTTGTCCCATATGTTGGACGACCCTCTTCCCACCACTATAGAATTTCCTTTCGAAGGTCCTCTTTTTGTAACCAAAAGTTTTCAAATTTAAATGGTTTGTGGTACTGCACTATTTTGATCCCCCTTCCAACAAAATGGGAAAGTGATATGAAACTGGACCTTCCAAAATTTGAAATTTTATATTTCATTTCACAAATGCCTCCTCTGAAACCAAAAAATGATCTAACTTCACCTTCCTGCTATGTGGCTCCCTCCTCTTATTAGTCCAAGTATAGTTGGTTCAGGGCATTTAATCTCCACCAAGTGTAATTCTTGGACTTGGGTAATCATAAGTCGATCCCTGGGGTCCAAAATTAGGGTTTCCCCTTCCTGATCTCTAGAGGATAATTTAGCATTAAAATCCCCAACAAAAATCCAGTTTAACTCCTCCCTTGAGACTCTCATGTTATGCATAGCTTTCCATTGATGCATCTGTCCATCTAAGTTTTGAGCCCCTTAACAAATTATGATTAAAACCTACTCAATTGTCACATTATTCCTAAAATGCAATGTGAGGACACCCCTCCAAGCTATTTTTCTATTGTTATCAATTAAAGATAGTTATACAAAGTAACTATCCCCTTGGGACCCCTTGGACATCCACTTCCATATGACCTACACCCCTCCAAAGTCTATTTACTATTTTACACATAAGATCCAACGATATTTTTATCTTCTAGTTAAGCAAAAATCTGTATTACATTTTTATAAGTCTTTGAACAACATATTGATGGGTTATACTATTTAAACCCCTAAAATTCAATGATTGTATATTCATTGGTTACCTTGAGAGAAATAAAAATCTATTGGCCTCGCTAATCCTCTAGTGATCAATTTATCTCTTTGATCTGCTATCAATTCCTTATTTGATTTTTCTACCCACTCCTTGAGAGCTGATATTTTTTTATCTCTTTTCACCTGAGTTATCCCTAGATTTGGCCTTTCTCTGTTCTTTTCTAATAAACCCATCATGACATCATTAATTATCGGTTGCTCTTGGTTATGCACTATCAATTCCCCTATAATATTTGATTGCGATAACTCATTGCACTCAATTACCTACTCTAGGATGGGAGGAGGTGAAAGAGGGGCTTGAACATGGTTGTTATTGTTTTTATTATTCTCATCCATTCCTTTCATAAATTGTTCTTCTTCTTGGTCCACTAGTGTCTTGAAGATCTCATACCTATTGGAGGGTTTGAGTTGGGTTTTCTCTTTACCATATTTTTTTTTGCCTTCTCCTTCTTTTGGGTTGTTCAAAACCATATCCATATGCTTCTTTACCTTGAGAAATATTGGTTGTTTCTTTATTGATTGTTGACTTACCCTTCTTAGGAAGATTTGATATTCTTAGAGGAGCCTCCATTTTTATATTCATATTGTTTGTGTAATATCAGATCAAATGGCCATATTTGTGGGAAAATCTACACTCAACTTCTATCGACAAAGGTTGGCTAAGATCCATTTCCACACATAATCTAGCATAAACGGATGTGTTTCCTTCCATTGTATCTTTGAAAACACCCAAATATCTTCCAAGGGGAATTATCGATAATTTCCAATACCTGCTCACTCCAAAACTCTATTAGAAGTGCATATAAACAGATCCAAACTAGGACAACGACGAGTTCAATTCGAGGATCAAATCCCACTCTCTAGGGTTGGACAAATAATCATGTCGGACCATGATTCCTCTTATTAGATTTGAAAGCCCTATTTCTATCGACAAGTGAAGAAAAAATAACAATAAAATATCTATTTCTAATAAACCACAAAGAATACTCACCAAGAAGCTCTTAGTTTTGTTGGACGTAGGAATGCAACAAGTTTAGTCTAGAGCGAATACCCATGAATTTACAAATCAAATCATGATTGGCTCTATATAAAATTGTTTCTTCTATCATCATTTGGTCAATGACAATATTTGGCTTTGATTCTAACGTAAGCATCCATTAACTCGTTGATATGTTGATCTATTTCCAGCAGTCGTAAAAAGCATTTTTAATGTAGTTTTTTGTGTTTCTTCAGTTTTCGTTGAAGATTTATCCTTTAACAAATATGCAAAAGAACTGTGTCTCTCTAAAATAGGATCTGAAGGTGTCCACATTGGGCCCTCCTGGGGCAACAATCTTGTCTTCAATTCCACAGCAAGCAAAAATATCTTCGATTACCCAATTGATACCCTAGTTTGCTCTTCCAAAATCGAATAAAATTATTATTAAATTAAAAAATATATTTAATTTGACCAAAATTAATTTCCAAATCATAAAATTTATAGGGCAAAATTTTTAAAATAATATTAGTATTTTATACTAAAACTATTAACTTTTTATAAAAATTATATATAAAAGAGATTGGTTTTCAATTTGTTTCGTAATTTCTTAAATATTTAAAGAATTTTATCCAATCATTAAAAATAAAAACATTTGTTTAACATAATGCTTCAATTTCAAAGCACGAGGTAAACTAGCACTTGGTTAATTCACGTCCCTTCGTGCACGCTACACCTCTCTATCAAATCTCCTTCACGCGTCACTTGTGCTCGTCCCAACTTTAACATGAGCCTTTCTATGGAGAGGATCTCCACGTGCTAAAACTTAATGGATTTCACCTTATTATTAAAACCATGCCTGACACACATTGCATTCATTATTTTATTATTATCATGAGTAATATTGACTATGTTCATTCATGGTGGTTTTGTAATATTATTTTGTTGACATAAGAAAAAACCTTTGCAAATTAAATTAAAAATCTCATCCTTAGCGCAACCCCCGCGGTACGTGTCATTCAAGATGGTGTCCCTATGTTTTTTATATGAAAGAGAATTCCAATCTGACTACACTTTCTATCTCATATATTGAGAGAGCATTTCTATAAACAGAAATGTACATCCCCTTCCGCCCTTTTGGAATTAAGGTAATTAAAGTATGACTTAATGTTTTAAGTATTCTATTACTATCTTTGGACTCTTTTATAACAATTATTATATCTTCTTTCAAGTTATTTCAAAAAGGTTTAAAAAATTTTAATTGGAAAGTTATTTGGACTTATTGTTTTTGGATGCTCATTCCAAAGACTACTTTCTTCAGTTCCTCTTTATCAATGGGTTTAAGTAGGGCTTGATTTTCTTCCTTAAAGATAATAGTGGATATGACAACAATAACTTATTTTTGAGCCTCTTCATCTTGCACCATATTTTCCTTAAACAGTTTAGAAAATTAATCCATTGAATGGAAATGCATACTTGGAATTGTATCAAAGGAGTGTCCATTCTCATCTTGAAGAGCTTCCATGTTGCTTGTTTGTCTGCTAGCACAAGCAGCCCGATGGAAAAATTTGGTATTTTTTATCACCTTCTAATAACCAAGTGGTTCTTGCTCTCTATTTCCAGTAGGTATCCTCTTGGTTGTAAGTGTCCTCAATCATTTTACGCAATACATAATCCTCTTCTTTGAGTTTCTCTGTAATTATTCCTTCCCTGAAGTGTTTTTGAACCTCATCCCATCTGGCCACCAATGGAGCTCTTTGGACATGGAGTCTGTCTTGTTAGCTCATCTCAATTGTTTTAGTTGATCCTTGACATAATGAAACTTCTTGTGGAATCTAAACATTGTTATCCCATATGTTGGACGACCCTCTTCCCACCACTATAGAATTTCCTTTCGAAGGTCCTCTTTTGTAACCAAAAGTTTTCAAATTTAAATGGTTCGTGATACTGCACTATTTTGATCCCCCTTCCAACAAAATGGGAAAGTGATCTGAAACTGGACCTTCCAAAATTTGAAATTTTATATTTCATTTCACAAATGCCTCCTCTAAAACCAAAAAAATGATCTAACTTCACCTTCCTGCTATGTGGCTCCCTCCTCTTATTAGTCAAAGTATAATTGGTTCAGGGCATTTAATCTCCACCAAGTGTAATGCTTGCACTTGGGTAATCATAAGTCGATCCCTGGGGTCCAAAATTAGGGTTCCCCTTCTTGATCTCTAGAGGATAATTTAGCATTAAAATCCCCAACAAAAATCCAATCTAACTCCTCCCTTGAGACTCTCATGTTATGCACAATTTTCCATTGATGAATCTGTCCATCTAAGTTTTGAGTCCCTTAAAAAAATATGATTAAAACATGCTCAATTGTCACATTATTCCTAAAATGCAATGTGAGGACACCCCTCAAAGCTATTTTTTCTATTGTCATCAATTAAAGAGAGTTCCACAAAGTAACTATCCCCTTGGGACCCCTTGGACATCCACTTCCATATGACCTACACCCCTCCAAAGTCTATTTACTATTTTACACATAAGATCCAACGATATTTTTATCTCCTAGTTAAGTAAAAATCTGTATTACATTTTTATAAGTCTTTGAACAACATATTGATGGGTTATACTATTTAAACACCTAACATTCAATGATTGTATAATCATTGGTTACCTTGAGAGAAATAAAAATCTATTGGCCTCACTAATCCTCTAGTGATCAATTTATCTCCTTGATCTGCTATCAATTCTTTATTTGATTTTCTACCCACTCCTTGAGAGCTGATATTTTTTTATCTCTTTTCACCCGAGTTATCCCTAGATTTGGCCTTTCTTTGTTCTTTTCTAATATACCCATCATGACATTATTAATTATCGGTTGCTCTTGGTTATGCACTATCAATGCCCCTAAAATATTTGATTGCGGTAACTCATTGCACTCAATTACCTACTCTAGGATGAGAGGAGGTGAAAGATGGGCTTGAACATGGTTGTTATTGTTTTTATTATTCTCATCCATTCCTTCCATAAATTGTTCTTCTTCAAAATTTTTAAAATAGTATTAGTATTTTATACTAAAACTATTAACTTTTTTATTAAAATTATATATAAAAGAGATTGGTTTTCAATTTGTTTCATAATTTCTTATCTCTTTAAACAATTTAATCGAATCATTAAAAATAAAAACATTTTTTTAACATAATGCTTTATGTTCAAAGCACGAGGTAAACTAAAGTAATTCACGTCACTTTGTGCACGCTACATCTCTCTGTCAAATGTCCGTCACGCGCACTTGTGCTCGTCCCAACTTGAACATGAGCCTTTCCTATGGAGAGGATCTCCACGTGCTAAAACTGAATGGATTTCAGTTTATTACATTCATTATTTTATCATTATCTTGAGTAATATTGACTATGTTCATTCATGGTGGTTCTGTAATATTTGTTTGTTGACATAAGCAAAAACCTTTCTCGTCCTTATCGCAACCCCCGCAGTACATGTCATTCAAGATGGTGTCACTGTGTACTCGGTCTACGTTTTGTTTTTTATATGAACGAGAATTCCAATCTGACTGCACTTTCTATTGAGAGAGCATTTCATTTTATAGTTTGCAATTGTGGTTTGTAGATGTAATTAATTAGTTTCTGTACAACGAAATCATTCGTTTGTCCTCTCGTTTCTAATTTTTTTTGTTTTCAATAATATATTCTTATATGTTGGGATTCAAATTCATACCAACACAAAGATACCGGTCAAAACTCCTTAACATGCTGACATTCTCTCCGTATTATATTTTCTTTGTATTCAATCGGTTACTGACGTGTTATGTTAATCATAACAACGAATGCTGAACATTTCCACAATTTTTTCGTCGACCTTCCGATTCAAGTTGATAATCAGAAGCCGAAGCTTGACTCAATATCTTGCATTACTCGTACTACCCTGTGGCTATTTATACTCCTATTACCCCTTCATTTTGCATTCATCAAAGTAGTTCTTTATCTTCAATCAAAGCAGTAGCGCTCGTCGTACTTGTTCCATCTTCCTTCAAATCACTACAAACCTTTTTTTTGTCAAACTTGGAGAAGATGGCTGTGTTTCCAAGAATTCTATCTTCCTTCAAATCACTACAATCCCAGAATTCGTCTTCCACAAACGATAACGAGCAAAAGCTTGTTGACATATGGAGAGATATCCAAGGTGCCAAATCCTGGGAAGGTCTGCTTAACCCCATCAATCCTATTCTCAAAGCCGAACTGCTCCGGTATGGCGATTTCGCGCAGCTCTGCTATGACGCGTTTGATGATAAAACATACTCCAAGTACTATGGCACATGCAAGCACAGCAAGAAGTCCCTGTTCCAGAAAACTGGTTTGCCTAACTGTGGCTATACAGTTACCAGATATGTATACGCCGATACGGGTGGCTTAACCTCCTTCTTTGAAGGGAAATCAAGTGAGGAACCGGTTTGGATAGGCTTTATCGCCGTTTGCACCGATCCAAACGAGATTCAGAGACTCGGGCGGCGCGACATTGTCGTTGCATGGAGAGGAACACAAACGCCACAAGAATGGATCCAAGATCTTAGAGACATATTAGTTCCTGCTGCATTTTCCCAGGCCACGGCACGCACATGCACCGCCAACATACAAGCAGTTCCAGATCTAGACATCCGAATAGAGAAAGGGTTTCTGAATTGTTATACGTCCATCCAGGAAGATTCTGTAAGATGCAGGCTAAGCGCCAGAGAGATTGTAACGGCGGAGATAAAAAGACTATTGACAAAATACAAAGGCCAGAGTTTGAGTATAACATTCACGGGACATAGCTTGGGAGCTGCGCTTGCGACCTTAAGCGCTTATGATATCAAACAAGTACTCGACTATATGCGACCTCTTTCTTCCGTTGATGGCCGTCACTCAATACCCTTCACCGTTTTTGCCTTCGCCTCACCACGTGTGGGAAACCTGACGTTCGCCCGGCGTATAGAGGAGATGGGCGTCAAAGTGTTGAGGCTGGTGAATGAATACGACATCGTTCCCAAAGTCCCGGGATTTTTTATGAACGAGAACATGGGATGGCTCAGCAGGCTTCTGCATTGGCTTCCCTGGACGTATTTTCATGTGGGCGTCCAGATTTCTCTGCGCAGCAGCAATTCGCCGTGGTTGAAGAGAAGCTATAATCTGGCCCACTTCCACAATTTAGAGGTTTATCTCCACTTATTAGATGGCTTTCAAGGGAGTAACATGCCTTTCAAGTCACTGGGGAGAGACTTGGCTCTTGTTAACAAGAGCAGTAACTTACTGATAGAAAGGCTTGGAATTCCTTCCAGCTGGTGGCAGGACGAAAATAAGGGTCTCGTGAAAGGCCCTCGTGGAAAATGGGCGCAGCCGCCTAGGTCTCCAGACGTAGAAGATAAGCTCGATGAGCTCTAATAAGGTAATTATTCTGATAGGGTACATAATTTCTTTATTATTTTTATGTACATACTCATCTGAGAGAATCTAAGCAGTTTACAAGACAGAGGCGGCTCCTCCTGTCTGTACATGCTGTTGTCGTAAATATTTAGACTCCTTGTAGAATGTTATTGTCGAGCACTATTACATAGTCAAAATAACAGTTGTGCAACAAAATACAATGTATAAGATCTAAGATCTAGTTTTCATTCTTGTAGACAGGCCCAAGTTAACTTTGGCCCTGAACATAATTCATACAAAGCATCTAACCTAATTTAGCACTTTAAATATTGCGTTATCATTAAAAAAAAATTATAATATAAATTTAACCTATGCAACAAATTTCTTGACAAATTATGATTTCTTTTTTAATATTTCATTTAAACGACAAAATCAATTAAATTTTATTATTTTTTCTTAACTTTAGTTAAAATTTTAAAGAATATATATATATATATATATATTCTTAAAGTGTTTTATTATTATAATATAATTTATTTGTTAAACTATTGTAGTAATATAATGATGCAATATAAAAAGTTAATACATATCATAACTAGCCTTATGCAAAAGGGGCTATGCTATTCAAATAACACAAGTTCTAAAAATTTAAAAATTGGTCTATGATAAGAAATTTTTATCTTTATGGGCTTATAGATGGGATTTACCTCTCAAGAGTTAATAATATGCAAAAGCTACTTTGTATCCCATCGCTAACAAGAGGTATGTTAATTGTAACTTATTGGAAGAAGCTTGAATGGGTGCAAAATGATGGTGTCCATAAATTCTATAATTTTTTTTGCTTCCTTTAAGTAATATTTTATGTAGGTAGGTTATTGAGTGCATGGAACTATTTTATCTTGATTATAACTATTATCGATTGGATATTTGTCTAATGTCCTTTGGATCTTTGTCTAATGTCCTTCCCATATCTGCTTGTTCCTAGAGAATTTTATGGTATATGGTATACTTTCTTCATTAACCCATATTTAATGCTACTACCTACCCAAATGTTACTCATGTATGTGTAATTACACCACACATGGCCTATTGGTTTGTAAATACCACATTTTCATAATCATTTTTTATTCTCTCCATCTCGTTTGATGTGTGCATAATTCCCCATTCTACATTTTGGGAGGTATTCTACAATTGATGTGAACAAAATCCTTATCTTGGTAAGATTTATTTTCTCCTTATTAACAAGCTTACATTTTGTTGTTATTTTATACCTTTTACTTTTTATTGTGGATAATGATTTTTTTATGGTTATAGAAACCTCTCTTTTGGATAATTTTATTTTTCAATTCTCCATGATTATGATTTTCTTGTATTATTTCTTTTGTTATTCCTGTTCAAAATTATCTGATGTAGCATCCTTATTTGCTATGCTAATGGTTTGAATATTTTTTTCTTATTGTAGGTAAATTTCCCTTCATTTAGTTTATCAAAAGAGAATGATTTTATTTGCTTCCTCTATAGTCTCTCTATTGGTTGCATGAGTGCATTTGCTAGTTTTTTTACATATTTATTATATTAGGATGAAAATTATTACAAAGGTTATAGAAGTGCTATGTTTAGGGTATTATTGTAAATAAAAAATATTTTCACAAAGCACGTTATCCCTCCTTATCAGGGTTATGCATAATGACGAAACTTCACCATTGGGGCGACAAAACTCATTTTCAAAAATTCAAATTTGTGAAATTTTTGAGACCCAGATGTCGACCATTAAACCAAAATTTTCAAGAAAAAATAAATTTTCAGTTTCGGTTAGCCATCCTTTGATAAGAGTATCACAAATATTTTAAAAAATTCACAAGTAATCCTACCTAAATAAAGTACCCTTTTCGTCCTAAAATTTTAGAATTTCTAAATTATCCCGCCAAACTCACCAACTATACCTCTATATATAATTAACACCCCAGGGAAAATACCAACACAATTCTTCACAACATCAAAACATTTTCTGCTATCGATCATAACAAATTCAGTAATCAAATGGAATAATGTCCTGTTCTACAACTGAATGAAACTAATTCTACAGCTAGATAGTGTTGTATGACCAAACTTATTGTACAACCAATCAGATAGAACCAATCATGAAACTAGAATCTCTCATGCAACCAGTTAGAATCATCCCTACATAAGAAATCTACCGTGCATTCGGGCAGAGCCATCCCTGCATCCAAAACCTACTGTGCAACCAAACGGATACTTTTTTGTATCCAAAACCTGGCATGCAACCGGACAAAGCCTTTCCTGCTTTCATATACTTCTGTGCAACCAAACAAAATCTTTTCTACTTCTGGATACTACCGTGCACTCGGACGAAACCTTTCCTACATCTAGATACTATCATGCACTCAGACGGATCATTTTCTACTTTTGGATACTAGCGTGCAACCGGACGAAACCATTTTTGAATCTGGAGACTACTGTACAATTCGTCAGGACTGCATTTACCAGGATCTTTTCCTATGTACGACCATAAACGATTTCTCTGCATACAGCCAAAATATCTTTTAGCACCAGGTTCTGTATCACTTCTCTGCTTTTCTTTATATTGCCATGTTCTGCTTATTATTTTTCTTGGTTCTACATTTTCTTCTTTATTTAATGATTTTTTGCATCACACCAATAGCAGAGACCCTTCGACATCTGGAATGTCATTGCTCTGTTGAGTTTGTTCCCTTATTTTTCTCTGTTTTGTCATATTCTAAATGTTTTAAAACTCTTTGATTCTTAGTTTTAATTAAGATTTTTTTTTCCTTGGTAAGATTATACATGAGTAAATGTTTTGGTTCTCTATTGACATATTGATGCTCTTTTTCTCTGTTAGAGTGCTTTCACTTGAAAATAACTAGTGGCATAAACTGATAAAATCACAATAAAGAATGGTTGGAAAAAAGTATGTATAATTTACCACTCAAACATTGTTTATTCTATTTACAATATTATCTCAAGGCCTCCAGAAAATACACCCTCTTTAATTTTTTTTTCACTAGTAAAATGTCACCCAGTGATGGAAAGAAGGGCACCAAATCTTCTACTGAAAAAGGCTATCCTCAAATATTTTAGCCAAACTTCAAAATGCGATGAGCCAACGACAATTGTGCAAATTCAAGGTACAAATGATTTTTGACTTCCCAGTATGTGCTTGATTGACGATTTGAATATTTTTTTGTATTTTTTTTCATCCAATAGTGATAAAAAATATTACGGTATACTACTATGCAGAATACCCTATCGATCTTGATATGCCTCCACTTGAATATATTTCCCAAGAAGAGGTGTATTTCATTGAAAATCCCCTTAGAAATGATATCCAAAAAATACCTAAAGACAACACATAAAATGACATCACAATTAAAAATGAACGTGATAAATCAAAATCATTATAAGCTTCAACTGAATCTTCAACCAAAAATTCCAAAAAAAGAAAATCATCTCTCTGGATACTTGGAATGGAATTTAGGAAATAATGAATAGAAATATTTCCCTAACTTGAGCCTGTCATGACTGCGGATAACCAAATTGATGAAAAAGAATGTAGATGCAAAATTTGTAGTTGGAGACTTGGTAAGGATCATAGGATTCAAAACAAGATTGATACAATTGAAAAACATGTTGGAAAATCTTATGTAAAAGTTATAAAAAGTAATGGTGAAGTTAGTAAAGAAGTTAAGTGGAAGGATGCATCAGAATGTATGCATTTAAGATATTCTATAGAATATGACAATCACTTTGTCAGATCGAAGTGGTTGGGAAATGACAAAATTTTTATCTTTGGTTAAGAAAGAAGACCTAAGGGAGCAAGTAAAACTTGCCAAATTCATTTCACTTTCTATTGATGAGGTAACAGTTGTGGATAACACTTCTTGGATTTGCATTCATGTGTACATATTTCAAAATTATGTTAGAAAGCCTATTTTTTTGGGAATACATAAGATGTTGGAAAGTTCAAATGTAGAAAATATTTATAATATTGTTGTTAAAAATTTAAAGAATAATGTGAGAATGAATGATATAGACATAGCAACAAAGTTAATTTGCGATGGAGCTGATGGATTTGCTATTATGCAAGGTCACATGTCTGGTCTATGTGTTTGAATCCAAACCACAATTGCGCCATATATAATCCTTATTCACTATATGGCTCATAGAGTAAATCTTGCATATAAAATTATGAGCATATTTTCAAATGTTTCTAAAGTTGAAAACCTTGTTTGTGATATTCATTCTTATTTCTCATTAAGTTTGAAAATATTTGCAAAGTTTCAGCAATTTGCACTAGGAGTTACAAAATGAAAAAAAATTGTTAAAAAATGTGCATACAAGATGGATTTCACTATATCAACCTACTCAGAGAGTTTTGGCGGAATATCAATCACTGACAGGGTTGATGCATGCAAATCATAGAATAGTTGATAAGGCAAAATATATGTTGTTCCATTTGAATGACTTGGAAAAACTTTTGACATTATGTGGTATTATTCCAATGTTAAAAGAAATGAATAGATTAATTAATCTTGCACAAGAGATATCCATCTATATCATTGATTTTATGAGGATGAGAAAACAAATATGTGTACTTATTGAAACATTATATGTGTCTAATGCAAATTTTGCAGAACTTGTATTTTATAGTTGGAATACATTGATAAACATGAACAATCCAAAAATCTTCTTGAAGTTTGACATCAATGATCATCTTTGTATTAATGTTCATGAAAAGATGATACATGTTTATTATTTTGAAATGCAATCAAGTATTATTGTGGAAGATTTTGAAGAAGTTCCTATAACACATAATAGATTTCATGTTGTTATATAGAAAACAAAGAGTAATTTGTCAAATATAGCAAAAAATTTGACAGGTAAGATAAGAGAACGGTTTCAGAGAGAAGAGTTTCTTGAGTCCATGGGTGTGGTCAACCCCATGTTTTGGGGACCTTGTACTAAATAAAGTTCTGCAAATGAGTTGTTTATTAAATATATGGGTAATCTCATTGACCATTTTAGTAAGAGTGTGGAAGTCAATGGTGTTGAAATTAATGGGATACTCAACAGTGAACTTTTGAAAGAACAATCTTTGTATTTTGAAAGAACAATGGTTTTGCAAACATCACATATGACAAGTATCCATGAGATTGGTTCCATTGCACGTTTGTGGTAAAAATTGTATCCAAGAATAGTCTTAAAAGATACTATAAGTGAATACTTTCATTTATATGAATTATGTGAAATAATTATTTTGGGGTCAGTCAAAGATGAAAGAGTTTTCAGTGCACTTGCTTTTGTTAAATCTAAAATTCGCAACAGAATCGACAAGAATTTAGAAAATTATTTAAGAATTTATGTGTCTTCATATAAGTTGGATACATTTTCGTATGACAGAGTGTTGGAATACTAGAGTTCCTTGGTAGAAAAAAGAGGAACATTGAATATGATCGATAACAATGATGATGATGCTTTCAGTGATCATATGGTGGAGACACAGATTTCTGCTATACTTCATAATGATTCTGGACAAGCTGATATGTTTTAGCTTCCATAGTGATAATTTTAAATGATTTCATTGAAAATAATAAACACAAACTAATTTGATAGTAGATTTCTCAATATTGTTTCAGATTTATATGATTTCAATGAATTGTTGTTTTAAATCATATTATTGTTTTAAAATTACATGGCTTATATCATTTTTGTAGATTGTAAAATTGTATTTTTGTGTCTTAGTGTCTCAACTCTCATTTCATTGATAATGATAAACATGAATTGATTTGATAGCAAATTTCTCAATATTGTTCCAGAATTATATTATTTCAATGAATTGTTTTTTTAAATCACATTATTATTTTAAAATTATATGGCTTATATCATTTTTGTAGATTGTAAAATTGTATGTTTGTGTGTTAATGTCTCAACTCTCATTTCATTGACAATGATAAACACATATATTACATAACATTTTCAAACCCAAATTATGTGCATTATAACTTTTTCAAACCAAAATTAGATATTGCAGTATTTTTAAAACATTTTCAAACAAAAAATTTCATATTAACTAGTTCAAAAATATTTATATTACATCGTTCAAACATTTTGAAACCCAAATATTACATAACATTTTCAAACTCAAATATTACATTACACTTTCAAACCAAAATTAGATATTACAATCTTTTTAAAATATTATCAAACATAAATTACATGACATTTTCAAACAGAAAATTTCATATTAACTAGTTCAAAAAGAAACATATTACATCATTCAAACATTTGTAAACACAAATATAACATAACATTTTTAAACAAAAATTAATATATTGCAATCTTTTTTAAAACATTTTCCAACTCAAATATCAAATATTACATACCAATTTCAAACAGAAATTCCCAAATATTAGATAACATTTTCAAACTCAAATATTACATAACATTTTCAAACCTAAATTATGTGCATCATAACTAAAAATTAACTATTTCAAAAAGGCATATATTACATATTTCAAACACTTTAAACCCAAATATTACATACCATTTTCTAAATCAGATACTACATAACATTTTCAAACCGAAAATAAATATTGCAGTCTTTTAAAAACATTTTCAAACATAAATTACATGATATTTTCAAACATAAAATTTTATATTAACTAGTTCAAAAAGATGTATATTACATCGTTCAAATATTTGTAAACCCAAATATAACATAACATTTTCAAACATAAATTAATATATTGCAGTCTTTTGAAAACATTTTCAAACTCAAGTCTCAAATATTACATATCAATTTCAAATAGAAATTACATATTTTAGTCTTTTTAAAACATTGTTAACATTTTCAATATTTTGATTGGTGCTTGGATGCTTCACTAGTGGTTGGAGTTGTCATTTCCTTTCCTTTATTAGCTTCTGTGTGTAGACACCAAAACAACACCAATCCGATTATATGACTACAAACACTGATCGCATTGACACACACAGCCTCAAGGGCAGCCCCCAGAGGTTAAACAGTGGTCCTAACCACTCACACAATAATTTTGGAAGGTCAAAGATCAATTTGGCACCTTCAGGCACTTTTCTCAATACCCGTTCCACCCAGGGATGATTTCAAATTGGGATTCACCCCACCTAGGGATGAATAGCAGTATTCACTCCAGGGTGGGGCGAATAGCAGGTTTGACGGGCAAAAAGTCAAATCTTGACAAATGGCAGTTCAAATACACCATTAATGCTTACTTCATTGCATGGGAGTGTGGGTGAGCATTTTTGAGCGTTAGAGGCAGTTATAAGGGCAATAATGAAGTCCCTAATCAGGGAGGAATCTCCTTCCCCCTTGGGAAGGTATGATTGCCAAGTGGCGCCTCTACATGCCCAATTCAAGGGACCTCCAGGTCTATAAATTGGTGAGTTTCCTCACCCAAAAATATACAGAGAAGGAGCATTTTGAGCAATGAAGTGCTGTCATTTTATTTTCACACGCACACCTTTTTGAGTTGTGTCTTTCACATCCTTGATCTCTTTTGGAAAGGAGGTCATAGGGTGGTTATTGGAAGTGCAAATCTGGAACCAAAGCTTGACATTTTGCCATAATATCCCACAAAATTTTCTAAAAATACCCCACAAGAGGTTTTTGACCCATCCCAAATGGATTGGTGCCGAAATAGGGCCCCAAACGACGGGCGGCCTGCTCCCGAGCGCCCCCTACACTGCTATAGTTCTAATCGCCCTGCCTCAGAGCGATAGGAAATCTATGGCAGATTTGCTTTTTGTTATTCTTGCATTTAATTATATGCTTCTTAGATAGGTTTCCATTTAAATTTCACCTTGTTTTGAATAATTTTGATCATGTTTCTATCTTCGTTTGCCTTTACTAACTTGCAGGTAACCCCCATCAAATTCCCATTAATGGAGGCCTGATTGGGGAAATATGACCATCTGGGTCTTCCCAAAACACCCCCAATTAGCTAATACCAGCTTTATAGGTGATTGGGAGCTCCCTAAATGTGACATTTGGGACCGTACCTTTTGGTATTTTTGTTGCAAGTCTATTCGTCCCGCCCCGGAGAAAATTCAAATCTATGAGGAATTTCCTAACTATTCCATTTGTAGTGTTTCCTTTGTGAGGTCTTGATGCCCCTGTCAAATTTTTAGATCATTTGGATATATGTTAGTTATCGTTTTATTTATATCTTGCATGCACTAATCAAAGGTGTGGGGATTGCATGTTTTATCTCATCCGCAGGTGCTACTGACTGTTTCTTGTTTCTTTGAACATAGGATCTGGATGTTAGAGGAGCAGCAAAGAGTCAAGACTCATCAACGCAAGCTATGGTGATGTTTGGTCCACCCATTTTACATGTGGGCACGCGGAAGAAGGAATGGCATCCATGGATGTAACAAGAACGTATATTTAATGCTCCTAGACCTTGGAAGAGGATGAGGCGCATTGTAACCAAGTTCCAAAACATATCAATAAAAAGGGTTGTATTCCTTATTGGCTTTTGTTTTTTTTTTATTCGTTCATGCTTTCCCTCTTTTCATGCACTTTCAATTCATAGGATTTAGCACTAAGTTTAGTTTGGTTTGCATCGCACTTGGAGTTTCCTTTTTGATTTCGTATCCTCATGTTTTTAGTGGCGATCATGGTGGGACCCTTGTACTATGTTTTTAAGATCATATATCTGATCAAAACTTGGTTGTTTTTGCTTACAAGTATCGAGTTTTCAAACACTGGACTATTGTTCGTTCCAGCCTGAGACGGATACAGAGTTGTAATTCGTCTTACCCAGGGACAAATGGGCATTTGCCACACCCTATGATGAATACAGTCCTGTAATTCGTTCCTCCCCTGGATGAATATCTATTTGTGCAGTTTTAGGACAGAAACTCAGAACCAGCAGATTGGGGCAGAGAAAAGGTAAGGGTCCTGAACTCTTTCTGTCATTTTCTGTTGTTCTTTTTATGTTTTTCTAGTTTTTTTTGTGTTTAAAGAAAGTTGTACTATATTTTTATTTTCTTTCATGCAAAATAAAAAGAACCCCACACATCATGTGGCAACATAAACACCAAGGACCTGGTCGTAAAACCCCAGCCCTTGATAAAGACCAACGGTGGATTTCAACACCACCTTAGCTTGAATTTTGCATTCATAAACCTCGATCGCTACTATTGCTAGACTTAAATCCTGATGAAATCTGACCGAGTGTAGATGGGGTGATTCCCAGCGCATGAGGATAAGTCTTCTATGGTAGGTGTCAAAAATAGGGTGATCCCCCTTTTGTACCACCTACGTTCCACATACCATCTGCTCTCACGTACCAACAGTTTCCCTCACGTAAGGGCAGGTATTTAGAGAGGTTGGTATATCATCCTGGCAATGGTATATCGAAAGGGCTACCATTTTTGGGAGTCGTAAGAGCCATCATATTGCATTTAAACATCCTTTACAAAATCTTTCAAAACAAAATCAAAACACACTAAACCAAGTTTTAAGGCACACCTTTAATATTTAAACGAGA